>JADLZK010010322.1:0-464320 GCA_015847255.1 Hyparrhenia diplandra
GGAGTTTGTGTCGTATTAAGAAATAAAAATTAGATTTCGTTTGCAAAGCGTGTATTCCAATTTATAAGGAAACCTATTATTAGGGAACAAATAGGATTTTACTTTGTAAAAAGAGATATTCCATCCATAAGAAAAACCTTTAGAGATTACTTGGATTACTGACCCCCTAGATGGGCTATAAATATTAGGGAGATGTAACCTCTTTGTTCAACCAATCAAGAAAATAGTTCCCTAGCTCCTATCTCCAAACGCCGCCGTCCCATGCAACCCTCTCGAGCACGGGCGCCGCCCCCGACCTCCAGCCGCCGCGCTGGCTGTCGCCGCCGCCCCCTCCGCATCGAAACTGACAAAAAACAATTTACAATTTATAGCCTCACACCATGTCGATCTAAGAAATATAAGTTAGGAGAGGTTTCTCTCATTATCTTCTGTTTTAACCTCTGGAGTAGAGAAATGCACTTACCTCTTGGGATGGGGCTTTTGGGAGAGGTTTTGCTCATTATCTTATGATTTAACCTCTAGAGTAGAAAATGAGCTAAACTCTTGTTACGCTGTGCTGAAAGATATTAGCACTGAGGACGTGCAGAGGTTAGCCTCTGGATCACTCACATCGCAATAGTAGCAACGCCGCCATAGGATACCCTGGATCTGACATTTTATCGGATTATGCCTACTCAAACCGAGTGCTATATTTGCGCAATGTTTAAGCACCATAAAAAAACTCTTGTTTATCCAAATAATAATAAAAAACTCTTGTTTACCATCCCAAATTGTAAGATGTTTGACTTTTTTTACACCAAGTTTGATCACTCATCTTTGTCTAAAAAATTATGGAAAATATCACACTTTTTTTATTGTGGTTTGATTTATTTTGTAAAAGTTCTTCAAGAATGACTTCAACTTGACTAAGTTTGCATAATTTTTTTGAATAATATGAGTGGTCAAAGTTGGGTAAAAAAGTCAAACATCTTATAATTTGAGATGGAGTAGTAGTAAATAGATAAAATATAATACATGGTTGGGTAGTAACATTATTATTCTTTAAGTTTTTTTTTAGAATTACACGGTACAACATAGAAGGCCCACAACATGCACACATTTCCATGGTAAACATAATTGTATGCGTGAGGTGAACAAAATTTTGGGTAAAGTTTATAGCTTTAAATTTGATGTCTCGGTTTGGAAATTGGATGCCGCACGAGGTAAAGTCGAACGTTTTCTCTCACGATGATCCATTGATCCCATAACCACTGAATGTATGTAGCAAGATCTATGGATGATGATTGATGAAAAATATTTCTCTAATGAACTTGTATGGCCACATTTTTTTGACCTTTGATGTTTCGAAGTCTGATGACCTGCATTTTGATACTTGCAGTCCGTCCCAAGATTTGACCGATTCTATTCTTGATAATTTCAACATAGAATGTAAGAATCAAAACGTCATTAGTGTGGGCTACTTCAAAGCATTCATCATTAATGGTGAACAACTAAAACATTACCACATACAACACGAGTAGGATCTATGCATGAACCAGCCAGTTTTTTGACACCATAAATTAACCGAACAAACTAAACAAAATAAAAGATTCTCTACCATGGATGGGATGCATATACTCCATCCTGCGACAGTAGTCTAGACCTGTCAGATTCAGGACGACGATCAGAAAGTTCAGAATGAAAGCAACCCAGCGAGCTCACATGCATGCAGAAGCGGATCGGAGAAGGGCGCCTCGGACTCGCCGCAGCACACACGGTGAAGGACTCGAGCATCGCCCACGCCCACGCATCAGCACTCTGGCAGGCAGGCGCGCGCAGGGTGATCTCGATCCGGTCGAAGCCCACTCGATGGCCCGCCGCGTGCGCTGATCGGAGCGAGCAGCATCAGCAGCTGCACGCGCGCGCGCGCGGCGTCATCATGAGAGGCGAGACCGGTCCCCAGCCTAGCTCTCCGCGCGCTTGCTGGGGATGATCTCGTCTCGTCTCACTTGGGCGCCGCGGGGGCCGCCGCCCTTGTCCTTGTGCTTGGCGGCGGCGAGCGCCAGCATGGACCCGGCGAGCTGGTTCACGGCGGCGGCCAGCCCGGCCACGCACTGCTCGCCGGCCTCGCGACGCGCCGCCGCGCGCGGCCGCGCCGCTCCTCCACGGCCATCACCTCCCGGTGCCGCCGCTCCTCCGCGGCCTCCCGGCTCTCCAGCGCCTCCGTCAGGATCGCCGCGCACCGTCCGATCGCGCCGCTCAGGACATTGCAGTCGTTGTCGGAGTACTCAGACTCGGAGCTCTCGTCGTCATCGTCGTCCTCCTCCTCCCTCCTCTTCCTCCTCGCGGTGGCGTCCTTGTTCCTGACGGTGGCCGTGCGTTCCGGGTGCTGACGACGGCGTGCTGCTCCCCTGGCCGCAGCTCGTCCAGTGACGGCCGCCTCCTCTTCCTCTCCGGCGACTCGGGGTTGGAATGCATAGCTCCGTGCCCGCCGTGCGTCTTGTTCTTGATCATATGGAGAAACACAACATATAATCGTGTAAACTCTAAAGAAGCATATAATCGTGGACCAAAGAAATGGCGCCCAAGAAATAGAACTGATCAGAAAGTGATGACCAACGAGTACCTAGAGGCAGCAGAGGTCGTGGCAGCACTTGAGCGAGCGGGGAAGCTTGCATGGGGACGTCGAGTAGGCTGGAAGAAGATGCCGGCGCCGTGAACGCACCGCCGGGTCCGCCACCGCCACCGCCACTGCCGCTGCCACCGCAGCCCATGCTCATCCTCCTCTCAATGACCGCGCTCATGGCGTCGTATACCTCGCGGAGGAGGTTGCTCGGGAGGGCTCCTCTCCTTCCTCTCCGCCCTGCCCATCACCCAGTAGCTGGGCGCTCTGCCGCCGAGCTCGTACGCGCGCACCTTCTTGTAGTCCCGCATGAGGTTGTCCCAGCGGTCGTTGCACTGGTTCTGGCTGCGCCGGCAGCCGGCCCGCCAGCAGTAGTCCTCGACCCAGCGCCACCGCGCCAGGCCCTGGTCCCCCGGGGTGCCGCTCCTCGTGCACCTTCCGCTTGGCCTCGATCAGCAGCATCGTCTCCGGCAGCGTCCAGTTCCCCCTCCGGTAGTCCCCTCGCCACGGTCAGGGCACCGGCGCCGACCACGACGTTCCTGGCCTGCTCGGCGCCACCGGTGCTGCCCATGGTGTCGTCCATGGCTAGCTGCTGCTGTGTGCTGAGCTGAGAATGAGATCGATCAGCTCGCTATTTGTGTAGTGGAAAATAGCCAACTAGGAAGGCAGACATGGTGAGAGATAGAGTGCATTATTTGATGGCGATGCCATGTTAGGATCTCATCTCACAAGAGAAGAGGATCAGAGGAGGGGAGCCATATATGGACGGAGCTCCTAGGCCAGCTAGCTAGGTGGCCATTGTTGTTAGAGTAGCTCCTAGCTAGGTTGTGCCATTGTCGGTGGAAGCTAAGCTATATGTTGAGGATTGCATGCATGAGGTGATGAGGGGTGAAGTACCACCAATAACTACTTCTACTTCATGCTTGCATAGTAGATTGTAGAATCACATGACATATTGAGATAGCAAGGACCAAGGAGAAAAGTGGCATCTATTTGGCTCTATGCATTGCCTTTTCATCCCCATCTCTCATCTCTCAGTCTCTCTCTTCCCTTTCTGTGGGCATTTTTGACCCGATCGCGTGGGGGCCTACACTGAATTTGACTGCCTTTTTCTTTCTCCTTCCTGGCTCTATCTGCTGACCAGCAAATGCTTGTGGGAGGAGTTTAAGGTTAAAAAGCCATGAAGCTTGATTTGCTTAGGTTTCCTGCATATGCATTGGGATGTCTCTTTTGTTCTCCCAGCTTAGTTAATGGAGACCAATCAGCTAGCACTGTGGCTCCTGTGATAGCAGTACTTCTGTTTTAAAGAATACTGGTGTTTTGGGACGAAGTGGGCAGAGCAACTGCAATCATTTGCTGAGGCCGGGCAGAGAGTGGTGTCATACTGTCATGCATGTAAGAGAGTAATCAGACCCCATGTTAAGGCATAATTGCCATCTTATTTTGGTAATGTGTGCTGATGTGCAGGTGACTAAATTAACTTGGTCTTGGGGAGCAATTGTACGACTGATATCACAGGCATCACATGGAGATGGAGGGTGTGCATGGTGGCAGGGGAAAAGGCTGAAGAAAAGGAGGCTGTGGTGGAGTGGAGTAGTAGATTGATTGCAGCTACCTAGCTCAAGGCTTTTAGGTGCATGTGATCTTTCAAGTAGAAAGTATGTGCACCGACTGGCAGACAATGACACCATTGCTCTGCCCCCAGTCACGAAATATAGTGTGATTCGATCTTTGCAAGTCTTAGCCTGCATTAGAGGACCTTATACAGCATATACCATAGTAACCTGAATATTCTAGTTGAGGTTTCATATTTCTACTAGTAGAGGTATAAGGATGGGAATATTTCATTTTAATGCACACATCGGCTTATGCAAACATGTATTATCTAGTACACCAAATTTGACATACTAGCTAATGCCTCGTTGGGCCTACTTTGATCATTGTGCAAACCTGCATAAGAGCATATATGTTGGCAACCAAACACGAGCAAATTACAATGCACAAAAGTCTGAGGCTAATAAAGACAACCAACCAAATCCTTAAATCATATGGCTAGATATCATATTCAAAATTATTGCGTTAGTGGATTGCATTGTGTTCGGTGTTTTGCTTGGGGTCGAGTCGGGACTAGCTAGATTAAGGGGGTGTTTGATTCCTAGCCATACACCTCATGCATGCTTAACCAAGTTGGCAAGTGTTTAGATGATAACTAAAGTTTGAAAGATTTATTTATACTCCACATGTCTTAGAGTAAAAAGTGTACTCCACATGTCTTAGAGTAAAAATGTTTGGCAAGATTTTCTTATGGTGGCAGAGCCAATTTTTGTAGCCATTCTATACAACCTGTGGCTAGGAACCAAACAAACCATAATGGCAAAAAGGTCACTGGGGGGCTTCTAACCCTAGTTCAATTGATAGGATCCGACGATTTTTATCCCTGGATTTATTTACAAGGCTTTTTTTTGAGGTTCAAAAGTGAAAAGACGTATGGCGGATGGATCGATCATATCTAGGCACCATAGACTTCGAACTTCAAGATTTGACAATTCGGCTAAAAAAAGTCTTCGTGAAGGTGCTTTTAGGGGAAAAAGGGTTTCTTCTACATGTGTTCAGCAAGTCTATGTTAATGTATTCCTTTTTGTTGGCTTTTCATGAAATACTCGTAATCTCCAAAACTAAAAAAAAAAAAAAAAGTTGTTCACAACCTGTGGCTAGGAACCAAACAACCATAATCCAAATAGGTTTACTTCATCTTCTAAACTAATTCACTCATTGATAGGATCCTTCCATTTAATTAGTAGCACCTTTTATGGTCGATTTTTTTAACGTTAATGTTGAGGTTCAAAAAAGAAAATCGTTTGTATGGAAATGGATATCATATCTAGGTAAATAGACAAGGAAGAATGTAGCAAGCAATGAATTGACAGTTTTACCAAAAGTCTTCGTGAATCTAATTTTTGATGAAAAATCTTTCTTCTGTGTAATTTAAATGTGAAGCATCTATGTTAATGTATTCCTTTGCACCAAAACTTTTTATTGAAAACCGTTTGGACTAATGACTTCCTAACACGTTATTATAAGCCAAACCCTTTTCAAGAAAAACTCATTTGGTCAAGGACTATTTTAGACACGTCATAACTCATAAATTAAAGCTGATATTGACAAATAACAAACCCACAATGAATAGAGAAGGTATAGTGTT
This sequence comes from Hyparrhenia diplandra, assembly GCA_015847255.1. Classification (NCBI taxonomy): domain Eukaryota; kingdom Viridiplantae; phylum Streptophyta; class Magnoliopsida; order Poales; family Poaceae; genus Hyparrhenia; species Hyparrhenia diplandra. Next base: position 5,805 of record JADLZK010010322.1, read on the forward strand.
CCATTCCTTCGATTTTTTTCACATGGTAGGATTTGCAAGTATTACAATAGGTATATAAACATACTCAAATGGGGTAAATGCATGCACAACATGACTTATTAAAGATAGTAATAATTGCACATTTACACTAAAGAGCATAAAATGTCATAGACCTAATAATTTACTGTAACTCATTTTCATATTCTAATGCACTATAATAATTGTTTACCTTACAAAAAAACGGCACACTAATGCACCAAAACTAATAATTTATTCTAAACCATATTAAAATATAGTATTAGTAATACTATTACACATATAATTCTTCGATGAAGAAAATTCAACATCTTAAATTACTATATGGTATACGACTGAAATGATCCGGCGAGTATGCCCCAATTTTTTAAAAAAATCTGATATCGTAACCGTGAGAAGAATCACCTAACTAACTCGGTTTCATATTCTTGGATTGAGAAATTATCTATACTTACTATATACTCTTTTCTATCTTTAAATATATATAATCCGCCTTGCACATTTCAATAAACAACTTAGACTAAATATATAATAAAAATATTAATATTGCCATGGTATATAATTAATATGGTTAACAAATTATTTGAATATAGTTTGGAATAAAATTATTTAAAAATATAGATACGCATATAAATTTATTTACAAATCGGTTAATTCACATGAGTGACAATTTTAAGGGTCGAAGTGAGTTTGCTGTTTTCACCGTGCGCATGATATAGGCGGATAAGAAGAGTTCAAGACGACAGATCACCCAAACAAGACTGGGCTGCGCTCCCACCGTGCCCCCAGGCCCCACTCCCACAAACCAAGCAACAGTTGATTGGGTCACTGACACCTGCAACCTCGCCGCAGGGCCCACAGTACCTGACCGACAGCTCGCGGGTTGGCAGGCAGAAGCGTTTCCGGCACCGGAGGTTTCCTCCCTCCCATCGATCTGTACGCCACGCCCTCCTCCCCACCGGCCGGTCGCGCACCTCCACCAACCTACCTGCCCGCCTCCCCGTCGCCGTCCGTCGACGACCTCCAAAACCCTACTACCCCCAGCCCCGCGCCCGCCATGGCCACCAACGGCAGCTCCGCGGTACGCGCGCCAAGGCCCAGCATGTCTGTTTCTCGTTTAGATTGGTGGTGTTTTGGCTGATATTTTTTTCGGGGGGATTTTGCAGAGGGTTCGGGACACGGAGAGCAGCCTGGAGAAGGTGAAGCGGCAGCTGTCGTCGGGGTCCGGGAGGTACCTGCTGCAAGGGCCCCTGCTCAAGCGATCTGAGACGGTATGACAATTCCTGGCCCAAGTCATAGCGTGATGGATCGTATTTGTTTAATTATTAGGCGGGTGAAGATTTGATCCTGGTGCTAGATTTCGCTAACCATAGGGACGAGGTGTTCAAGTGTTCAGCTTTGCAGCTGAATTTTGGTGTTAGTATGGGTTGATTATGTAGTTGTAACTGATATGATGGTTGGTTGCGGGGCTTCTTTGGGGTATGGATTTTTAGTGTGCTTTTGTAATTGTCTTGGAATGAATTGTGTTTTATTCACAATTTTGTACTGTACTTTTGGGTTCTAGCAGGGACCTTCTGTACATAGTCAATATTATCACATCTGTATAGTGACCTTTGTTGTCCTAGCCCTAGGAATTGTAGAATGGGTTGAAATGCATGCTGTTCATATTGGTATTGGGGACAGACATTGCATAGGAACTCTGTTGGAAAGTAATATCGGATGATTCACCTTGGACCATCTGTTTCCATATACACATCTGTATGATTCTCCATTTCCTGATTAGGTTGTCCTTCTGAGTTTTATCTAACAATTTCATTCTCCAAACTCTTGTGACCTTTCAAGCAGTTACGGAAATGGAATGAACGTTGGGTCATATTGGATCCGACATCTGGAAAGATGGAATACAAGTATGGAACCTTTGCTTGTTTAATAATCGGGAATGCCCGGTAATACAACTAGTAGTATCTAATCAGCAGTCACTGATATATTGGTGCAGACTCCGGAGAAATGAAACTGCCATTAAGGGGACCATTCTGTTTGATGCCTCAAGCACCATTACTTTATCTCCTGTGAACTTTCAGTAAGATTGCCTCATGAACATAACATTTCCTTAGTACGCTGTTCCTAATTTTAGTGTTATAACCTACAATTATTGCTCAACTTTTTGCAGGGGGATGCCAAAATATGATGGCTGCTGCTTCTGTATCCTATTTTCCTATGTTTCGGTCAAAGAGATTGTTTCAGAAAGAGTTTACTAAATAGTTATATATAGAGGATCACATGTTTAATATTGTACTGTTCCTTAACTGTATTTAGATATTGGAACTCCTCAAAAGAAGGATTACTTTCTTTGTGCTGAAACTCCTGGTGCCGCGAAAGCTTGGGTATCTACATTACAGTAAGCTTTCTGATCCCTGATCAGTCAGTACATTCCACAGCATTGCTTGTTTCACACTTCTGTCTGTTGTATATTAATAGCTAAAGTACCTAGTAAACCTTTATCTTAGTGCAAGAATGCAGACTCCAAGTCTCCAATATGAAGTGGAGTGCTTTCCATTCAATGCTTTCCATTCAATAATAATTGAATCCTAGCAGTGTCCCAGTCGAAACTACTGTTTCTAATTTCCAACGATGCAGATCTAAAGGATGTGATCTACTTCAATGTTGATCCAACAATGCATGATATGAGCCTTCATGCTTAGACTAGGGATTCTCTATTTTTCAGTACTCTTAATAATATAATAACCTGAAGAACCCCTCAATGCCATCAGATTTTCGTGTTGTGGTGTCTATTTACTTCTTTCAGCTACACATGCTGCATCTTACTAGTTCCTAATCTAGTATATTGTAATTATGAAGAAATCTACTTTGTGTAGTTTAAGCTACTCAATGTTGAGTTCTATCTCTGTTGCTGCATCCTGACTGTAGTTTTGTGTGCTTTGTTGCTATATGGTATCCCCTTTGCCTGGTTAAAATCAACATCGCAGTCAATCTCATTGCTGCATTATGACTAGTTCTTTGTTCTTATTAAACAGTGCAACTCAGTTAGTCTTAAGAGCTCATAAAGAGGCAGTAAATTCTTTGGCTGGGAATGGCTCTCCAGCTACATTAGGCACAGTTGCTACTGCAGTTGCTAATGCTAATGCAACAGCCATGGAGGCTACCAAGGAGATAGAAGCTGCACTAAAGGTTTCAATGAGAGCAGCTCTTGGGTTGGGTACAAATAACTCCAACGAGGGCCAACTTGATGACCTAACAATCATGAAGGTATGCACTCATCTCTTAATGATTTTCACTTCATTTTGTAATACTGCTGTGGAGCTTTCCAAAATCAATTTTTAAATGATAGGTTGTGATAGAATCTACATTTTGTTGCAACCCCAGAAATATAGTTGCTTAGAAGTTAAAAGTTTACTTTTATGGTAATTATATTACTGCACATGCATCATTTCTTAAATATTTTGATACCATTAAGTGTAGCTGAGATGCCTGAGGTGAAATACAATGTGCTCAACAAATTTAGAGAAAATTTGTCACTGGAAGAACAGAATGCTCCATGCTGTTATATGCAGTTGAATTTGGTTCCGTTGGGAAGCTAAAAATGTTTTTGTGTCACCCTTTCTATTGTTTGGTCATTTAACAATTTCATGATTTACATTGCCAAACTTTTTTCGGATGTATTTGTGCAGTGACAAACACAAATCAGTGCAAGAGTCATGACTGAGGCATTCTTAAACCTGTGTGCATGCTTTGATCAATCATTCTTACTCTATTTTTTGCTCTCCCAGGAAACTCTACGAGTGAAAGATGAGGAATTGCAACATTTGGCTAAGGATATCCGTTCTCGAGACGCTACAATAAAGGAAATAGCAGACAAATTAACAGAAACCGCAGAGGCTGCAGAAGCTGCTGCTTCGGCAGCTCATACAATGGATGAACAGAGGAGACTTTTGTGTTTGGAGATTGAGCGACTAAAACAAGCCTTGGAAAGACAAATAGAACAATCAATGCTAAAGGTGAAACTTTTATATTATTTTTTATTTGCTAAGCCTCTGATTTGATGATGCTAATATGGTCTTGTGGACATTGCAGCTTAGACAATCCGAAGAGAAGGTTATCAGCCTGAGTAGAGAGAAGGAGCAGTTGATGAAGGAAAGGGATGCTGCATTTCAAGAGGCTCATATGTGGCGCATTGAACTAGGAAAAGCCAGGGAGCAAGCAGTGATACAGGAAGCAACTATCGCCCGAGCGGAGGAGAAGGCAAGAGTTTCTGAAGCAGATGCTGCAGCTCGGATTAAGGAAGCTGCGGAAAAGTTGCATACTGTTGAGAAAGAAAAGGAGGAGCTTCTAGCCCTGGTTGGTGTTCTCCAATCACAAGTCCAGAGGTTTGTTCTCACTCCTGCAACATATATGCAGTTAAAATGTGTAATATGCATGGCACATAGCTGTATTTGTTACACTGTGGTGGCTAATGACTAAAACATAAATTCACTGATGCAGAGAGCAGAGCAGCACAAAGCAAGTATGTGAGGAGAGGTCTGAATCATGTTCAGGCGCCGACAATTCGCCTCCCTTGACAAAGCATGTTGATGCATCAGATGATGATGTGGACAAAGCCTGCGTAAGTGACTCTAGATCAGTGCTGGTTTCGAGCGATAGCACTGAGGTCCAGCTGGCTGTGGATGGGGTGGACATCCGTCCTGTTGGCGATGCAGAGTGGGGTAGCTTCCAGCAGTCAGAAGCGCTGATCGCTGATGTCCGGGAGGTCTCCCCAGAGGCAGATGGCGGCAGCTTGGATATTCCTGTGGTCAACCCCCCACCAGTCAGTGATCATATCCAGGGAGGCGCAACCCATCCCTGAAGGCCTGAGGTTGCTGATGGCCTGCCGCTACCTTCCGAGATTCATGTGATTGCTGAGAAACCATAGGGATGTCTAAATCTGGAGAGAATTGCCTTTGAGGGTGTATTGCATCAATGCGGATTGTATGTCCATTGTATTTAAGTATACAACTTAATAAAAAGATAGTAGTTGTGTTTGGCTGTGGGATTGTAAATTATTCACCTTGTTCCCTTTTATTGGAACTTAACCTGTGGCATTTCAGGATGAAAAATTGTGGAGCAGAGTATTATGCAAAATCAATGGTACTATGAACACAAACAAACTAAGCGACTGGCTTGCTAGTTAAAGTTCTTATATGAAGTAAACGATCAGCTAGATCAGATGTACTCGTGTACGGCAAGACATCTTTCTAGCAAAAAAGCCAAAAACGAGTATTCTGGTCAGATTGAGGATTAAAAGTGTGTACTAGAGAGACAGCAAAACTAATCAATTTACAGAGCATGTCAATTTGATCGTGCAGACGTTTATATAACGGAAAACACCAATCGCCAGCAAGAAACATGCTATAATACTTGCAATGGAGGCGAAACACAATTACAATATCAAAACCTTACACTTTCAATGGATTAGGGCACGAGTAGTAGTAAACCTAGTTAAAAAGTAAAACTTACACACACACACACACACGGTCGCAGACAACTTAAAACTTTTAGCACTACGCCTCTACAGGACTGGGCCCTCTTGGGCTACCGGCACTGCTCTGTTGCTCGTACTCCTGACTTGGAAAAACATCAGGCAGCAAACTAGTTGAGATGTTGTTCGCGTGAAGCCACGTCAGCTCCCACAAACTGTCACCCCCAATCGTGCTCCTCTTGGCAAGGATGCCCTTGTTCTTCATCACGAGTAGAATGTTCTTGAGAAGGTCTGGGATCACCTCTTGCAGTTTGTCACTCCGCTTGCCTCGGACCTTGATCTTGATGTATTTCTCCATCCGGCTCAGGACTCCCAGCCACAATTTGCAGAAACTGCTTAGGCCGAAAAGGTCCGGCAAGAGTTGAAGGTATACTTTTGCAACTAGTTTCATGGCAAGCACAAGGGACCCTTCCATGTTTCTGTAGTCCTTCTGGGAGTGATTCTGACTGATTTCCAGCAAGTCATCAAGCAAGGAAAATATGACAAGGTCAAAGGCATGAGACCATGTTGCGGACTGGAGGCAGATTTCTTCTGTTGCTGTTAGGCATCGTTGCAGAGAAGCCAACGCATGATTTCGCACCTCCTCTCTCTGATCCAAGCTCAATTTTTTCAGTGCTTGCAGCAATTTGAGCCACATCTCCCTTATCGCGTCCAGCCCTTTCTCACCTTCTTCAGATGTTGCTTTTATCTCTTGTGACCACAAGGCAAGACTTCTGACAGAGGCAGACATCAAGTCCAGGGCACGGACAGACCTATCAGCTAAACCAACTCTAGACTCCGCAAACTGCCGTGACGCTTCAATGCAGAAGCCATAATTAGCTAGTGTAAGGTGAGCCCCCTCGGTCATGATAAACACGATAGCCTCAAAACCAACTTCAGAAGCATCCGGATGGCGAGCTGTAATGGAGAGCAGCAATATTACTGTTCTCCAGCCCATCTGTGACTTTATATGTGCCGCATTTGCTTTGACGAGCCGTGCAACCTCCTGTGTGATGTTCTCACAGTATGCATCTGCTACACGTGCATCGAGCTTGAGAACTAATTGCAATGACCTCAGTAATTCATCAGCAAGATTCTCCTTGTATGGTAGTAAACTCTTGCATATCCTCAGGAGTCCAAAAATAGCTTTCTCCACAAGAGCACACGGCATAACTGTGGACTGAACTATGTTGGCAATATGCTCGTATACACCTTGCCAGAGGAGCACAATTCGGTCTCGATTATTAAGGGTTATGGCAATCAGCAGTTCCAAGCAGAAAACTGCTGTATCCTCATCATCTGGCGAACTGGCAACCTTTTGAGGTCGGCCTGCAGCCCAAATCAGAGCCCTGGCAAGTTGCAGCAGCGAATCAGGCTGCAAGAATTTGCTCTCTGTAAATATACTATCGATGCGGCATTTCTGAATTGTCTGAAGAGTCCTCTGGTGAGCGGCAAGTTGCTGCTCAGTTGGCTGAGATCTTGGTTCTTCACTGTCAAGAGAGAGCAGCTGACTAAATCTTCCCATAAGCCCAGAGGATTTGCGAGGAGTACCCATCACTGGAATATGAGATGGGGGAACTGCGCTAGGAGCAGCCTTTCCTTGGACTGCTTCAGCAGAAAGTTCGGAATCATCAGCTGCATCACTAGCAACACGGGCAGGGAGAAGCCCTAGTTTATGCAGCCTGAGGATGCAATCCAGTACATTCCTCCAACCAGTGCGTATGTAATCCCCATATCTGTTAGCTATAGTAAATAATGTCTCAGTTGCCAACCTAGCTTTAAGGTCATCTCCAAAGGCAGTAACTGGCTCCTCAACCAAAGATGTATTCAAGAGAGTGGTGAATTTGCATAGAGAAACTACAAGATCGTCCAGAACATCCTCAAGATGATGAAATGCAGAGATCTTTGCAACACCTAAAAAGCCATCTACACAAGTCAAGAGTACTTCTTCATGCTCAGAATGATCAAATACCACCGCAATGGCAGCAATAGTAGGGCCAGACATAACAGCAAACATATCATGGTCGAGGAAAGGCTGAGAGTCACCAACAATATATGGGGACGTAGACTTTGACTTTCGCATTAGATCTATCCAACGACTAGGAGACATTTCAAAATATCCCAAACCCTGCTCAGGTGTTGTTTTAATCTCATTTCGGCAGATTGAGTGGTATAGCTCAGACAACATCTCACGTGGGAGATCACTGCCCCCATTTATGTTCCTGTTGTTCTTGATGAAGTCCTCCTCGGTCATCTTCTTCTTCACTTGCATGTTATGCTGATCAGTGTTCAGCATTATAATGGAATAGGACAGCAGTAGAGCAGTGTCCTTGTTTGCAAAAGACTGAGGGGCCTGCTCATAGTATCTATCTGAGAAGGCCTCAAGAACCCTCTGTATCTTCTGAGATTCACCAGGAAGCCGGAAAGTCTCCAAAAATAAACGCAGAGCTGTATCTAGGTTCATCTCCTGGAAATCAAAGGTCTGAGCAAACTCATGAAGCACCTGAACACAAAACTCGTCATGATTGCCTAGAAATCTCCAACAAGATTCTTATCCAAACCAGCTGTGTAGCGGGAAAAACAAGCTACACTCTGAGGATCAAGCTTCTCAGGCAACAGATGAGTGCCTTGAAGAAACTCAGACCTTTCTTTGGGTCCCTGTTGAAGTGATCAGCACCAATCATTAGCCTCCTTTTGACATACTTCCTTTGACGGACAAACTTCACCCAATGCCGAGGATCAGAAAAGTTCTCACACTTAACAGTCCAGAAAGGAGTGTACTCATCAAGCTCCACAGGCAGGAGCTCAGGGCGTGAGGTTGCATTCCCGATACGATCAGCCATCCCCTGAATCACAGCAATCAAACCTTCTAGAGCAAGAATGTGCATGGAAGACAAGGGGCAGTTGATAGGAAATGCACTCTTCGATAGAAGATTTGAAAGCTCCTCAAAAACATTCCTGCAGGTTATATCACAGTCAAGATTGGCATACATTTCCACCATAAAAATTTTTCTGTCGACAGAAGTCTACAAGAGCTTCCATTGCAACCTCCTGCTGATGATATGTTGCTCCAAAACGAGGTTGTGCAAGCCTTATAATTATACAAAAAAAAAGCCTCAAGCTGCAGCTTCAGCTCAGTCCGAGATGATGGTAAAGGTTCAATGCAATACTGCATACCATTGAAAGGATGAGTGGATTCATCGACAACCCAAACTGCATTAAGTTTCTGAAAAGCTCATCTTGCACTAAGGACAACAGCTTTGGATGTTTCTGAATTGAAGACCCACCAAGCTCAATCGCTGAATTGATCAATTTAAGAGCAAACAAAGGAAGATCTTCATCTAAGCCAATCTGTTCAACAACATTGAGGAGAGAGCATAGGAAATGGAAGATCTCCACCATGCAAGGCACTCCATAAGGCTCTACAACAAGACCACTGCCATCTGCAGAATTCTCATCAGATGCACCTGTCTCAGACACATAGCTTCCATTTCCATTTTCCATTTGCCTGATACCAAAAGGATTATTCATATCCATGCCACCAATCTGTCCATAACATGCAAAAACAATCAATAAACCCTTTCCATCGAGCAAAAATGTTAGCACACCGCACTACACTTGCAATAATACTGTCCTTGCAACAGTTCATAGTAGGGAAACAAACACCAAGGTACACTTCAATCAATTATCTAAAAGCCCCCTTTTGGTACTCAAATGAGTGAAACCTTTATTAGGGATTAGACCGAGAATGTGTTTGATTTTGTTCCACCTGGATAAAACTCTGATATATGCATACATATATACGAGTATCAATTGGGTTACTTAGGAATTGTTTGGATGCACATGTTCCCACCTCAATCCATGTGTGTTGAAGTGGGTTGGGGTGGACAACTAAGTTCCACCCCAAACCACTTCTAAACATGGATTGATGTGGATACATGTGCATCCAAAACAAGGCCTTAACTGCAAAACAACTTACTTATTTCACTATCCGGATGAATCAATCTCTGTGTTCCCAATTTTAGCATATCCATGGTCTGAACAAGATCTCAGTTGGAAATTCAACAAGCTAGTTGAAAGTTAAAATGCATAAGAACTTTTCACTAAACTAAAACCTGCATGATCTTGCTCTCCTCTCTCACAACCACATAAAGAAAGTCAATTGGTAGTGAGCGGGTAGAGTTGCAGTGCCAGTAGCTATCATGATTTCAAAGTGACTAGGTGTCCGAGCGAGAGCTGGGTGTGCCTGGACGCCTAGGCGATAAGGCACCACTATTCCCCAAGGTGAGCTGGGTACACTTAGACACCTAGGCGACGCCTATGAAACAGGGGTGGTTATGCACACTATAGGGGTGGAGCTCATTTGCTCAAAGATGAAAGTGTGCCAAGAATCTGCAGCATTGTCACATAGGCCAATTGTGTTGCAGCAATGTCTCATCAGTTGTGCATGTTTTTGTCTGAGGAAAGCTACATTAGCAAAAAATGCAATGCCCTTGAAGTGGTGATGTCAATTTCTAAACATTTGTCATGTTAGTAGAGTTGACCTGATCAGATTATTAGCTTAGGAGCACCTGAGTATTGGACCATGTTTCTCAAGTTAGCTGTTTTTGGCTCTGATTAGGGGGGCACTTTCAAGAGTTCAAGGACATAGATTTTCCAAAACTTGTTGTGGCAAAAACTAAAACATAGCCATATATGCCACAACATTGCCAGATTAAGCCTGTTTGTACATTTATGTAGCATAAAAGATAAACAATCACCATTTCCCTGCCTCTCAGATCTACCTCACTGTTTCCACCATATAGTTTCATTTGCAATTCTCACTGTGTTGCAGCAATGTCTCATCAATTTTGCATGTTGTTGTCTGAGGAAAGCTACAATAGCAAAAGATACAATGCCCTTTTAGTGGTGATATCAATTTATAAGCATTTGTCATGTTAGCAGAGTTGATCTGATGGGATTAGTTGCTTACGAACACTTGACTGAGTATTTGAGTATGTTTCTCAAACAAGCTGATTTTGGCTCTGACTGGATAGGGAAAATTTTCAAGAGTTCAAAGATGAATATGTTTCTTCTTAAACTTGTTGGGGGAAAAACTAAAACATAGTCATATATGAAGCACATTGTTGGATTTAGCAGCTTGCTTGTACATTTTATCAAGCATAAAAGATAAATAATCACCATTTCCCTGCCTCTGAGATCTACCTCACTCTTTCTACCATACAGTTTCATTTGCAATTTTCACTCTATGTCGGGAACTACAGAGGCATCGCTAAGAGAGGTTATAACAGATCTGAAGTTACATGGCTCAAAACCACAACCTATATCAAGGCATTGATTTCTAAGAGCTAACAATTGGACATGATAACTGCATGAAAGGTAATTTCCATCCCATGCGTGTCATTTTCTTCCACGCAAGTTTAGACCTACACAAGCCAACCCAAAGGCTGTGCTCAGGTCCTCAGGATGGTCCGGAATTTGCTACTTAATTGTGAAATGCAGCTCATAGGGATGCTACTTTGTGGGTTGCAGTATCCAGTAAACTTGGTCTAGTGAAGAGTGAAGTACGGGGTCGACTGGCATTTGTAAGCTCAAAAACGCATGAGTGACTATTAATAGCAGGAGCCAGCAGTGTTCCTTTTACCTCTGGTTTGACAGCAGCGTTTTCAATTGCAATTCCATGAGCAGTGCCTATCTGCGGGAGGCGCGCGAAGACGCAGCGGATGAGCTCCTGCATCGCATGGCGCGAGAAGCGCTGCAGGAGCTCGCTCTTGGCTGAGGCCTGGTGGACGACGCGGAAGCAGGTGTTGACCGCGGTGCAGACATGCTGGTCCCCGAGCGCGGGCGCTGCGGGCGCGCGGAGGCAGGCGAGCAGCGCCTGCAGCATCCTCATGAGCACGGCCTCCTCGCTGGCGGGCTCGGCGCCGGCCTCGAAGCGGCAGGCGTGGACGGCGTCGACGACCTCCCGGAGCGCGGCGCCCGGGAGCGCGGGCCCCGTGAGGGACATGACCTGTTGGAGCGCGGCGAGCGAGGCGGAGGTGACGGCGGCGCCGGCGTCCTCGGAGCGGACGGCGTCGAGGAAGGGCCGCAGCGCGGCGGCGGGGAGCGCGGGGGAGGCGGAGAAGGCGAGGCGGCGGAGCGCGCGGAGGGAGGCGACGAGCGGGTGCTCGGCCGAGGCGTCGTCCGCGCGCGGGTGCCGGAGGCCCAGGCGCATGACGGCCAGCACGGCGCTGGCCTCGGCGGAGATCGCGCAGGCCAGGGCCGCCGGGTCGGGCCCGAGGCCGCCATCGGCGGGGAGCGCGCGTGGTGGTGGGGCTCCTCGGCGATGGGATCGATGGCGGCGCCGCCGAGCATCCTGGGGCGGCCCATTTTCGGGGGCGGGTAGTGGCTAGTAGGGTGCGGCGCGGGGAGACGGCATGGGCGGCGGATCTGAGGAGAAGGGATCGGGGACAGGCAGAGGCAGCGTGGAGTAGAGTAGAGCGGGGCGGGGCGGGGCCGTGTCCTTCCCGGTGGAGACGGCGAGGAGGTAGTGTTGGGAGTAGGACGGGAGTTCGTGCGGGGGCGTGCCTGCCTGCCTGCCTTTTTTCTCGTGTCGGCTTTAATTTTTCAGCGCCGGCGCCGCGACGTGAGGAGGCGAGCCGGAGCAAAGGGAGGAGCAGAGATCGGTGAAGTTTGTTGCAGTCGCGTCGCGCATGGACTGGGAGATCGGTGAAGTTTGTTGCAGTCGCGTCGCGCATGGACTGGCTGCCCGACTGGGTTCGTGCGGAGCGGACGTCAAGACAGCCGTCAAGGCCCCTGTGGCCCGTGGTGGCCCGTGGCTCGTGTGTTGCTTGGGAGCTCCAGAAAATTACGCAAACCTCTAGCTCCAGAAATGACTCTGTCCTTGGACTTTAGAGGTCCAGTTTGACGGTGAATTTTGTTGCGGCAGCACTAGCGCCGACGCCAAGGATCTCTCTCGGTCTCGGCTCAAGTGGGCAGTGCTGCATTGAGATCGGACTGCCTGCCATCTTGGTCTCGGCTTCGGCAGTTGACGCAGCAGGGGGTTGATCACCGCCGGTCATCCGCGTTCTTCCCCTCACACAACACCACACCCACCCCCACCCTCCTCCTCAACCACTTTAGCAATGAGCACCTTGTATTATCGTCACCGATCACGGAAACAATAACATCCATCTTTCAATTGCGATGTGGTCTTAATAAAACAGAAGTTTATCAGAATCAGATCATATAGAAGAGTGTTGAAAGCGAGTGGCCGACTCGAGCGGGCGGATGAGCCCCGCACCCGACCCCCTCCCGCGCCCCAACGGGCGGCACGCGCCGCCGCCGCCGCCACCCACCCCGGCCATCCCTCCACTCCCCAGCTCCTTCCAAGCTCGAGATCCGTCTTTGCTCGTCGGTGATCTATCGATCCATGGTGACCTTGAAGGCCTCCCCTCTCCCCGTCGCCCTCCCCGGGTGGCCTCGCTCGAGCGCCGGCGCTGGGACGAGGAACCGCGCCCTTCGCGGAAGCGACGCGGCGGCGGCCCCCGGGCTCACGCCGCCCGGTGGGGTGCTGCCCTGTTCGCCAGCTACCGCCTCGGGTGTTCCCTTAGCGGCCGAGCCACCTACCCGGTGGAGGTGGATGGGGTTCTTCGGTGCCGGGCAGTGGTGGCGGCATGGCCGAGGCTGCCCCCTCCTCCTCGCAGTTTTGTGGCGTCCACAACCCGGGCAGCGCGGCGCCGCCGCCACCGTTAACGCGTCGCCGCTGGAGCCGGGCCTCGGCCGCGTGGCGGTCATGGCGGCCCGACCGGGGGATGTTGCGGCTTCACCGCTGCTCCCCCGTCGTGGGCGGGCCCGATGCAGCCACGGTTGGCGGCGCTGCCGCTCAAAGAACGCCGCCACCAGTCGCCCTCCGATGCCAATGCTTCACCACCGCGGTGGATGCAACGGTGGTCCCCGTGGAGGAAGACTCGGACGAGGAGGAGGAGGCCCATTTGGCGCTTCCCCGCCGCCGAACACACGCACCTCCTCCCTGTCTCCTCCGCCCGGCCCGGCTTCCCGGGTAGATCCACGGGCGGGGCAAGGCCCTTCGGTGGAAGATGGATTCTCGTGGTCGCGACCGACCGACCTCGGCTCCCCCATCGCTTCCTCGACGTCCTACCTTGAGACGGCCATACCAGACGGGGGGCCTCGGCGTCAGCCCCCCATTTCTTTGTCGGCTAGCACGGGCGCAGGTGGCGAGGGCGGTGCAAGCTCGGACAACACCCGGGAGGAGCACCCGGCATGTCCCATCTCCATGGCCGAAGCGTCGACAACGTAGGGCCATGGGCGTGGTCGTCTTGTGGCGGGGGCGGTTCTGGGGGGTTGCGAGGGTCCCCGCCCTCCAGCGCCTTGGGCCCACGGGCGGCGCCCGCGAGTCCCGGCTCCCCAACGCCCAGGTCCCCGGACACCCGCGCCGACTCTTGGCGCCGTCGGCAGCGCCGCGTTCGCCCGGCCGTCACGTCGTCATTCTTTGGGGAGGCTCCTTTGGGGCAGGTCCCTCGGCCACGGTGGAGCCTCCCGCCCTTCGCGGGTCGCTGCGCTCGTTGCACATCCGCCGCGCCTCTCCTCCAAGCCCGGCGTGGATGGGTACCGGGAGGTTCACGGCCGCCCGTCGTCGCCGCCGGCTTCCTCCACGTCCATGTTTGTCCGCGCCGTGCCCAAGGACCTTGTTGGTCTCTCGCTTCAGCGCGCCTTCGGGAGGGCCGCACGTCAAGGCGCGGTGCGGGTTCGCGTCCGTTGCCGCCTGAATCGGCCGGCGCGAGGGCCATCGGGCACGCCTTTGCCGCGCGGGGCCGAAGGTTAGGAGCCAACACTGCTTCGACCTCGTGTGCCCACCGCGAGCGGCCACGCCCACGGTTGTCGGGCCGACCGGGCCCTCGCGTCGCCTCTTCCGCCACCACGGGAGGAGCCTTATTGCAGCATGGGGCACCTACACCAACGCCGTCTCCCGCCGGATGAGGTGTTGGTGTGGGCCTCGGCGGGGTGGAGGATTCGTATGGCCTCCTACACTCCCGCTCTTGTTGGTAGCCGAGCCGCGAGATCATCGTGGCTCGTGGCTACGCCGGCAACATCGTCGCCCGGCTGACCCGCGGCGCCGGGGGCGTGTGGTGGTGTGGAGCTTCCGCCGGGTCGATCCGATGATCGATGAGCTCACGGCCTCCTCGCTACAAGACGTCTACTACGTCACCCACACCTCTTGAGGTCAGTGTACGTTGGAAGAGCCCCCTCGCCGCCCTCGTGCGACCGTGGTCATGACCGAGGACGCCGTGGCAGCAGGCACTCTAGCTGCTCCTGACGCCGCACCACCAGCTTCTCCTGCACCCATGGTTGCTGACATTGTGCCAACGGCCGCCCCGCCACGCCCATGTAGACATTGATGGTCGCCGAGCGTGCCCTCCTCCGATGATGTTGTTCGGCCCGTGATGTTGTCGGTCCGAGAGGAGTTGGAGGCAAGGCTTTGCATCCCCCTTGCCACTCCTCTAATCAAGGCTGGACCTATTTGCGCCGCTCCCGCGACGCCGGTGTCGGTCCACTCTCCGCGGAGGAGTGGACGCGATTGCGGCTAAACCGCGTGCCCCCAATGCAACGGTTCGGCACGTAAGGTGTTGCCGTAAGCTTGGCGAGAAGGTCGGCGATGATGCCGTGGACTCGATTATCGGGCAGAATTTCGTGACCGCGTTCGGGGGGTAAGATGACCGAAAAAAGAGGAGTTGTTTTGAGGCCCCGCTAGGTGGTGGGATCGATCTTTCGGCCATGGACCTCAACATGGCGGGGATTGAAGAAGAGGAGGCCTTCTTAGCCTACTAGTTAGGGCTTGCTTTCTTTGTCTCTTTCACGTAGCAAGTTTACTCCAATGTAATCGTTGTTGTAAGATCCGGTAGAAGTAGGGATGGTGATTCGGGTAATCGTCGTGTTACCGGATCAACCATGGTTTGTAACACTCTATCTGCTTAATGAAATACGCGCTTTGGCGTGCTCTTGAAAAAATAAAACAGAAGTTTGATGATAGCGTGCTAATGAAGCCTGACCGTGTTGTAACTAACGATACGGGTGCCATTTTTCAACTCAAATATTCAGACTGCCACCAAAAAAAAAAATATGTTGATGCTATTGTCTAGAAATTAATAATTAGTTAAACTTAAGAAAATTTGATTTTTTTAGTCTAAATCTAGAATTGCATACTAGTATAGAGAAAAAGAAACGCTCCCCATGTCACTCTTTCTTTTCTGAACATTTTAACCGTCCTTGGAAGAAATAGTTTGTATTGCTAGAACAATTTTCTTTTAACACACGGAACTAGCTTTTCTTGTAACCATGCTGGCCTTTGTGGAGATATTTATGGGGACTCTTAGACCGAAAATATAGAAAAATAATTTAACAATTCAGAAGAGGGTTGGGGTATGGTGAGTCTCGATCAAATTCTATTTTTAAAAACTAGATTTGGACAGTATAACAATGCAACATCAAACCCGAATTAGTTAGCAATGAAGACAACAACAGCAATAACAAAGAAAATTCTTTTAAAAAAACAACTACAGAGAAAGCAACTAGCCTAAAGCAACCACTAAGGTTAACGACCAGGCAACAATACTTAGGCCCTCTTTGGCTGAGCTCCGGCGGGGCTCGGCTCTGGCACTGAAGCGTCCCTCAGTAGCTACGCAGGAGCCGGAGCCGGGCGAAGCTGCAAAAACGAGCTTCACCTACGGAGCTTCACTGGGATGTGTCGGTGGCAGAGGAGGAGGAGAGGTGAGAGAAAAGAGCTCCGATGAACAGTTGCAGCTACAAAGTAGGAGAGGAAGAGGAGCCGGAGCCAGTCGAAGCTGTGCCAAAGAGGGCCTTAGTCACTCACAAAGTTGCAGCGATGATGATAACACGGAGATATGCTAGAACTAGAAGTATATATTATCTAGACTCCTAGTACTAGGATCTTATTTATTTGTCCAGCAGCTTGGGTAGTAGCTCCAAGCGCTTTGCTGAAGTGCTCCAAACGAAGGACGCTTCACTGCTCATCATCAATCCACTTATGAAAAAAAAAGACAGATTCCACTGATTAACAATTAGGTTTTATACTGATAGTTGATCAGCAAGAGAGAGAAAAAAGGACGAAGCAAGTATACAAAACACACAAAGACATGCTCAAACAAAACTAAGTATAGTTGTAAAGAAAGAGATCCAACCTTGGCAGGAGTCTCCCGTGTGAGAGTCCACCGGAAGGGAACCATGGCAGATGGGGCTGTACATCTCCAAAATCTTGTGGATGTCAAGCCCCGTTGCGAGGAAGGCAGGCTCTCTCGCTACGAGGCATAAACAGGGCACTTTCCCTTTCTCCCCGAACCCGATGCCGACGGACGCCAGGACCATCTCGCAGCAGGGTAGACGGAATTCGTCTACCCCTACACAGTCGGAAGCCCACTCAGCAATATGGCTGGCGACACACACCTCCCTCAAGGGCAATACATCAACCGCAGCAGAGGAAACAGTGAGGACGAGGACGAAGAGAAGGATGAGCTGCTTGCTCTGCATTTTGGAGTAAACTGTTACACTCCTAATTGCTAACTGCGGCAGCTTTAGGTGATCTATCTCTATATTTATGCACCCTGGCTGCCAGGGAGAGAACTTGTGTTTGGAAGCAGGATCGGAATGGCTTTGGCAGGTTGGTGTAGTCATTGGTGTGAGTCATGTGTAGGTACAAGTACAAATACAACAGTATGAGTGTAACAAAAAGATCATGCGTCCAATATGAGTATCCCAATCTGCATGATTTTTCTAGACCAAGGATAAATTTTAACCAAGGACCATTGGTCCAGTTTCTATTGAGAGCTTAAAACAATTTGCTGAAATTGCCAGCTTACATAAAGCATGAGTTCACGACATAACCCCACCATAAAAAGAAACTAGATAGCTCTTAACTAGGCTAAGCTTCCCATTTTAAAATCGTGAAAAACATGTGTTATAAGCAGAGGACTGATTATAAGCAAGGATTTTTTTTTTTTTCGAAAATACGCACGAGTGTGCATATCTTTGTATGTACAAAGAGAGCCGCAAGCGGCGATACAAAATCAAGCTAGGAAGCAAACTAGCAAATGCAGTAACATCAATTACTCAACGCCTCATGCCTCTGTCTTCACCAGCTTGCCACCCCCAACTTCAATTAGTTTCTGTATGTCTTCACAAGCATACCGAAACTAAGTATCAGTTTTAAGTTAAAAGGGTGTGAACAATAGCATTCCCTAGTCCATTAGATTATAGAAACAACATGTAAAATGCAGCCATATATGCCCTGAATCAAACTACTGGTGAGCGAAATAGAAAGTGCATGATGTTGGCACTATTTGAGACCGCACGATACTGCAAATAGAAAGTGCATGCAGTGAACATTCAGAAACCCGACATCAATTCACGTGGGACAGGAGAACTACGGATTGAGCATTCAGACAACTACCAGAGGAAATCCAATGCTAATTCGTTATGTCGACCACTTGGGCCTCAATGGACAATGATAATAGCCCTAACAAAATAGATTGGACGGCAGAAGGCTGTTCACCTGGCGACAGAACAGAGGGTATAGTATGTTAGAAACCTGCGGTGACGACGCCTACAGCTCTCCCGCCGGCGATGTCCAGGGCGGAGCCAGAAATTATGCATAAGGGGCCGATCGAAAAATTTCAACCATATAAGAAAAGTGTTTAGCTTATTTGCTTTGATTTTTGCACTAGGGCTAGACACTTATTTTTTCAAATTTATTCAATATTTAGCATTTAACCATCCATGTTTGTTCTTTCCGGGGTAGACCGACCACGACGGAGCCAAAAAAAAAAATATATATAGATGAAGGTTTGCCCAAAAGAAAACTTATAAATTTATGTGATTGTAGTAAAGTCATGAAAAAAAAAATATTGCAAAAGCTTTAATTATATATTTATAATGAAGATTATCAAAAGAAAAAAAAGAAAACCAATTTTTCCATCACCGATGACCTGTGATCCTGACAAATGATTAACAAGCTAGGTGGAAAAGAGACTAATGACAAACAACATTGCATAGATTTGTCGTGAGACTTCACGCCAACACTTGCCTCAAAGAGATACACAACAAATCATGCTTAGAGCACCTTCAAGGCGGCCTAGGCGCTTTTTTTTTTTTTTTTTTGTTTTTATCAATTGTCTTGTATATTTATGTATTTGTAAGCATTTATAAGATATTATATATTCTCTTCCAATGAATTAGTCGTTTGTTATTCTGATGTGTGTCAATCTTTTTTTATATCGTTAGTTTTCTTGTTCTTTGTCCTGAAATCATTTGTCGGTTCTTCTTTTAACCCGGTAGTGATTTTTTATATCGTTAGTTTTTCTTGTTCTTTGTCCTTGAAATCACTTTGTCAATTCTTCTTCTAACTTCGGTAGTGATCTGTGTCAATCAAGAGCACTGCCATGAAGAATTGAACCTGGTAGTGATCTAACTATTCACCGTCGGTTATGGCCGAGTCAATGGATTTTCTAATTTTCCCACGCTGAACGATTTATCACCGCCGGTGGACTGGATTTCAGCAGCGATAGCGCGGTAGTGATGTATGAATCTGTAGTAGTGATTGGGTCGTTTCATTTTTTTTTTACGATGGTTTCCTTTTGTTTCTTGCGTGGAGAGTGGACGGCGTTGAGCGCGCGTTCATGGGGTTGAGATTACAAGATTTTTTTTTTCCTTTTTTACCAAGATTTTTTCTTTTTGTTTTTGGGTCGACAGCGTTGACAGTGTGTGGGTTCGGGAACCGCATGGAGGGAGGCAGGTGGACAAATCAACGATAGTCCCAAAAAAAAAATGTCTTCCTTTTTTGTTTTTTTATGTTCTATAGTCTAGAGATACATCAAGTTGTAAATATTATATCGGTTGGTGATTGTAAATTTTTTTACGCAAGAGTTTTTTATGTAAATATATTTGTGTCTTGTGTTTGATCTTTATTTCTATTATTTGTTAATAAGAAATGGTATCCATAGCTCTATACATGAGAATGGAAAAAAAAATATTAAAGGTGTTGACGCGAAAACCGGGGCTTCACACCAACACACCGGGAGGGCCTTGGGCGCCCACGAAGGTCGCGATCGACCTTGTAGCAGCGAGCACCGCAGCGTGGCAGCCCTAACCGATCTAGGGATCGGTGGGGGCGACGTAGAGCTCGGTGACGGCTGGAAGAACCTCCGAGCGCACCTCCGGGAAGACCCGTCGGGAGAACGCACGCGAGGGGTGTGAAGGGTCGAGATGGGGACTAGAGGGGGGGGTGAATAGTCCCTTTTAAAAACTAATCGCACCCGGCTAACCGAAACAAATGCGGAATTAAACTTATCGGTCTAGCCAAGACTTTACCCCTCTAACTATGACTCTAAATCACCTCACAAAAAGATCCTACACAAGAAGAGTGAGGTGACAAGCCTAGCTTGAGCTCCTAATCAATTCTAATGCAAGGTCACACAAACCTATGCACTAGTACTTCAAACAAAGGTGAGCTCCTACACAATTCTAGTAAGCACAAGCACAAAGCCCCTAAGCTCACTAGATGCACAATGGACAAGGCAACACACGCCTAACCCAAAGGCTCAAATTACCTAGCTACAAAAGCTAAGCAAAGTAACTAAACGAGCTACACAAGCTAGATAGTTACAACTACACTACTCAAGCACAAGCACAATATATATGAATGTAAGAACAAGGCTTGAGACGAAGAGATTGCAAACCACCGCGAAGTGTGGACACAAGATGACACCGGTGATTTTTTTTACCGAGGTCTCGGAAAGCTTGCCAACTTCCCCCTACTCCTCGTTGTGTCGACCAACACTTTAGTGGTTCCACGGTTTGGCGAATCACGGTGATGATTCTCAAGCTTAATGGCCGGTGCCAAATACCACGGTTGGGAGCTCGATCGAGACACTCACACAGTGTGAGTTCTCTAGCCAATTCCTCAGAGGGTACCGTGTGAACCCACACACAAGTGTGGTAGCTCAATGACACGCTCCACTAGAGTTGCTCTTCACGATCCCCGCGAGGTGAGCACGAACCTCTCACAATCTCTTCTCCGAGCACCGCACAATCTTCTTTGCGTGCCTCGGCGGAGCCTCTTGCCACCAAGCCGTCTAGGAGGTGGCAACCTCCAAAGTAACAAGCACCACCGGCTTGCAACACGAACACCTAGTGCCACGAATGCGATCTCTCAACGCATAACGCACTAGAACTCGATCTCTCACTCAATCGGATGAGCGATATCAAGCATATGTGAGTGGGAGGGCTCTCAAGCACTCTTTAGCATGGACACAAAGTCCCCAAGGTGCTAAAACCAGCCATGGCCGAACACACCCTCTATTTATAGCCCCCAAGACAAATAGAGCCGTTGGTGCTTCAAACCACGGTTTTCTGAAGCTGGCCGACGCAGCGCCGACCCGGACTCACCGGCGAAGTCCGGTCGCTGGTCGGTCGCCGCTTCCGGTCACTACGGACAAGCCCACGGGCCACAAAGAGGCGCCCTTCCTCCACGCAGCGTCCGGTCGACGCTTCCGGTCGCAAGACCGGAAGCTTCCGGTCCGGCTTCCGGTCGACGCGTCCGGTGGAATCCGCCTGCAGAGCTCTCGCGACGCACCCACGGGCGCCGGTCGTATAACGTGCTTCCGTCGATGCGTCCGGTCACCGTTTTCCAAGCGAAAACTCCAATCAAACACCGACGCCTTCCCTTCGACATGCTACCCATCAAGTATACCAAACTTGAGCACGAGGACTAGCATGTTTTCACCACCACGATGCATCCGACGCAATAGAAAATATGCATCTCATTTTCTCGAAAGCGCGAATCCGCGCCGCAAGCTCGGCGGGAGGATGAGCGGTTCCCAAACCCAACTCAACCCCGCAATCACCGCCACCTTTGCAAATATGCCAACACCACCAAGTGTACATCACCATGTGCAAGTGTGTTAGCATTTTCACAATCAATTTCAAGGGCCGGGTTAGCTCTTAGCACGCCACTCGATCCTAACACGCCGCAAAGTTAGATCGCTCAAGTGGCACTAGATGACCGATATGCAAACAAGTTTGCCCCTCTTAATAGTACGGCCATCTATCCTAAACCCGGTCATAAACTTCTCTAAGCTCCAATGACCGGCGAAATGAAATGCCCTATAGGTCATACCTTTGCCTTGCGCATTTCCATTTCGCTCCAACTTCAAGTGCCGATGCAACCAATGCATCAACACGATCAAGAATGATATGATCCACTTCATATCATCACATGACCTTCTTGGTTCATCAATCTTGACCTCACTTGCTCTTCACCGCTATTGCATCGGTCCATCGGCGCCAAGTCCAGTGACTTGCCCTTCACACTTGCAACCGGTCCTTCAAGCCAAGTCTTTGTCTTGATCTTCACCACCTCGGTCACATGACTCCATGTCATGTCTCTTGTGCAATAAGCTCCTTCATTGCATCATCATGTGTGAACTAATCTCCTGTGTATTATCTCAATCACACATATTAGTTCACCTAATGTTGACACTCAATTACCAAAAACCACAAGAGACCTTTCAGGGTGCTCTAGGACCAGCGTGGCCGCCTAGAACGCCGACGAAGAACGCGGAGTTCGCCGCCGAACAGCAGGATAGAGGGGTTGAAGGAAGAAGATGACCTACAAACGGGACAGGAGGTAGATTGATTGTCGATTGGATGTAGATGGGATCAAATCGGCCATGAACCTCTTATTATATAGAGGAGGGTGGTCTTATCCTTTTAGGAAAACGTCCAAAACGTTCCCAAACATCGGGACTCTCCAAAACCAACCCGAAATAAAATCGGTTCGAATTAGGAAAATCTCGCGCAGGTCGCGGTCGCGCCGATCGCCAGCGTCTAGCGCGGCCGATCCGATCCAAGAAGCCATGCAAACGGACCCTATTTTTAAACAGCGCGGACGCGACGCCGGATAAGCGCCGGACGCCAGCGCCTTGTAGCGACGCGTCCCAGAGCCATGCAATCGGACCCTATTTTTGAACCGCGCCGACGCGACGCCGGACGCGATGCGCTGACGAGCGCCACAGCGCTGGGGTCAGCAGATGCGATCGACGCCGACGCCGCCAGCGCTCCATCGCCGGACGCGGCTCCATGCAATGCCGTTGTGTCAAGTAGCGATTGAATTTTTCTCCTCATTTGGATTTCTTCAATTGCATGCTCCTCCACTATTTTTAGGACATCTTTTGACACCTTTTCTTCTCATAAAATAGCGTGGTCCATGCATGAACACTTATTTTATACTTTGCTCATTTCAAATTTAGCATGAGCCCAAATTGGGTGTCAACATATGCCCTTTGTTTTCGAAGCGAGAGATGCACGAACACGAAAACAAGACAAAGAAAACCAAACAACACGAATGCCCATCGTATCGGGTTGTCCGGTGACTAAGGGCGATACTATGTATCGGCCATTTTTTGTTCTAAGGGCGATGCATGCATCGGCTATTGTTTGGAGAGCACTAGGCCTCTTGCCAAACACTAGGAAAATATTTTTTCAAATACCTCCCGTTAATCGCCTTATCTTGGCGTTTTCCATCACTTGTTGACTCAAGCACATAGGAATTCCTAAATATCACTTTGACCACCTTGAAAGGACCTTTCCAATTAGGTGACCACTTGCCAAATTGATTGCTCTTCGACCCTATCGGTAATATAGTTTGCCAAACTAAGTCACCGATTTGGAACGATTTGCTCTTGACTTTCTTGTTGTAGGCTCTTGCAACACGGGCTTTGTCTTTCTCAATTTCCTTTAGAGCTTGTATTCTCTTGTCGGTTACCTCATCGATGTTGTCCATCATCAAATCATGATACATAGTAGGAGATAGGTCATTTTGTTTAGCAAATCTATATGCATCCAAATTTACCTTAACGGGTAACACCGACTCTTGACCATATACCAGACTCATAAGGAGTGACTTTAGTTGCACCATGCCTCGATATGCGATGAGCCCACAAAGCTTCCCGACAAGACCTCATGCCACCTTCTTGGATGTTCCTCTATTTTCTTCTTAATAAGCTTGATCAAAGTCTTGTTGGTTGATTACGCTTGACCATTGGCTTGAGCATAATATGGAGATGAATTGAGCATCTTAATTTTATATGATTCGCAAAATCCTTTACTTCCTTCGCCATAAATGTCGTCCCTTGATCCGTAGTTAATGTTTGAGGAATGCCGAATCTATGAATAATGTGCTCGTGATGAACTCAATTACCTCCTTGTGTGTCATGTTCTTCAATGGAACCGCTTCCGACCATTTAGTGAAGTAGTCGGTAGCAACCAAGATGAACTTATGCCCCTTCAAGATGGGGGATGAATCGACCAATGAAATCCAAGCCCCAACCACGGAATGGCCACGGTTTGATAATAGGATGAAGCATGGCAGCCGGCACTAGCTGAATATTTCCAAACCGTTGACACTCTTCACAACCTCTGTAGTAACGAAAGCAATCGGCCATCATAGTAGGCCAATAGAAACCAGCCCGTCTCAACAACCACTTCATCTTTGAGCCGATTGATCGTACCACAAATGCCTTCATGAACTTCTCCCATTGCCACTCATGCTTGATCAGCCCCTAGACACTTTAGCAACAAGTCTTCGGCAGTCCTCCTATAAAGCTCACCATTACGCAATGTGTACTTGAAAGCAAGCCCGCCCGAACATTCTTGTCAACTTTGGCACTAGGATCCCGCAAAAAAGACAAGAGAGGAGTTCTCCAATCCTCTAAATCGGTGCTACCATTGTCCAAAAACAGAAATAGACCGATTTAAAAGAACTTTACATTGCTGTCCCAAATCATTAGTAACATCGGTTTGTCCAATTAACTTTGGTTGAACTGAATTTTTACTAGAATCGAAACAAGCAAACTTTCATGCATCGGCAAATGTTGTAAGTGGAAATAATTATCTCTTACCTCAAAGCTCGATGCATGTTGAACTAAGCAAGTTTGCTCTCTGCACGTACTTCACATGCAATTGATCACCTTCCTTGATAAAACCAGGAAGCACATTGAGCATAGAAATTGGCCTTATGATTTTCTTCTCTTGGAATATGCCGAATCTTAAATTCGGTAAATTTACCAATTAAATCAAGGCATATATCGAGGCGAGCACGTAGTGATCCATCCAAACATTGACATTCACCTAAAAACTTGTTGCACTACAAGTAATGAATCACCAAATGCTTCAACATGTTCAACCCCCATAGCTTCTAACATGATCAACCCGAATAAGAGAGCTTCATATTCGATTTGATTGTTAGTACATGGAAAACTCAATCGGCTTGACATAGGAAATTCAAGTACCACAAGAATTAACAAGAACAATTCCAACTCCAAAGACTATCCTTGCAAACCGATCCATCAAAGTATAACCGCCATGGGGTAGAAGTGACATAATTCACCTCATAATCAAGATTAATACCATGCTCAACAATAAAATCAGCAAGAACTTGACCCTTTAAAATTCTCAATGGTTCAAAAGTCAAGTCATATTCAATTAAAGCGTATGCCCATTTGCCTACCCTTCCGGAAAAGGATTGGCGAAACAACATATGTTTGATTACATCGGCCGGCATGCTACCACACATGTGCTTGACAAAAGATAATGTCTCATTTTGGAACAAGCAAAATATAGTGATAAGCATAATTTCTCAATATGGACATACCTTGTCTCGGGATCAAGAAGACGGCGACCAAGATAAGCAACAACATACTCCTTTCCTTCATCTTCTTGAGTAAGAACAGCTCCAATCACCTTCTCTTCGGCGGTGATATACAATCGGAAAAGGTACACCCCTTCTAGGCGCGAAGAAGAACAGGTGGTGAAGACAAATATTCCTTTATCTTGTCAAATGTATATTGTTGGCTTGCCCCGAGGGCAAAATCAGCTTCATTCTTCAACTTAAGTATGGGGGTGAAAGGAATAATTTTTCCGGACAAGTTAGCAATAAATCTTCTCAAGTAGTTCACTTTACCTAGGAATTTTTGCAAATCCTTCTTACATTGAGGTGCTTGAACTGCCTTGATCTTCTCTATTCTCTTGGGATCAATCTCTATGCCTTTATCATGAATAATAAACCCAAGAAACTTTCCGGTAGACACTCAAAAAAGCACATTTGAGTGGATTCATCTTCAAACCATAGTGGCGCATCCTCTCAAAAGCAAGACGCAAATCGGCTAAATGAGGATCATGTGAAGCCGATTTAATCACCACATCATCAATATACACTTCCATAATCACACCAATGAGATCATGAAAGATAAGATTCATAGCACGTTGATAGGTGGCGCCGCATTCTTGAGGCCAAAGGTCATAACAATCCATTCAAACAAACCAACAAATCCGGGAAAAATAAAAGCGATCTTGGAGGTATCTTCTTGACCATAAATATTTGATTATATCCAAAGATTACCATCAAGAAAGCTAATAACCTTGTGCCCCGAAGCATCATTGATTAACATGTCGTCAATAGGCATAGGATACTCATCTTTGGGAGTGGCTCTATTTAAATCTCTGAAATCAATGCACACCCTAATCTTCCGGTGTCCTTCTTCTCAACCAGCGGCACAATGTTAGAGACCCACTCGCGTACTGCATGGACGGATAAAATCCGCCTTAAGCAACCGATCAATCTCCTCCCTTTATTCGGTCATTAATGGCGAATTGAAGCGTCTTGGCGGTTGCTTATATGGCCTAAATCCCTTTTTGATGGGAAGCCGATGCTCAACAAGATTACGGCTTAACCTGGACATCTCTCGTGTAGTCCCATGCAAAACAATCAACATATTCTTTGAGAAGCGCGATTAATTTAGCTTTATAATCGGCATCCAAGTTTTGGTTTACAAATGTCGGCCTTGGCCTTTGAACCATCCCCAATGTCAACTTGTTCCAAAGGGTCGGTAGGACGTGAAACCTTGGCCTAACTTATTGAGCTCATCAAAGTCATCGATAGCTTCACAAGAATCGGTCTTTTTAGTCCGATAGTGCTCAAGTCTATGCTTTAACCATTGAAGTTTGTCTTCCATTGAGAAACAATGTTTACAAGATAATATTGAGCCGATTATCCGTCGGCTTCAATGTTACAGGCACAAATCCACGCTCATCATAGCTAATGTACTGATAGTTGGATAAGTCTCTACCGAAAGACAAGCAAACCCGAGCTCTCAAGCGTAGCATCGGTTGTGGAGATCTCAACCGAATTATCCGCATGAACAATCTCTATGGCATCTCCCACCTTTGGATGAGGAATTGGTGCAAACTAGAAGGAACACACGGATTGGCATGAATCCAATCACGACCAAGCATAAGATCATAGCTACCTTCCACGTCGGCGATGAAGAAAGCCGTAGCCATGGTCTTGCTACCAGCGGTTAACTTCGACATTGGCGATCCCCTTTGAAGGAATTGGCGCACCTCCTCCTACACCGGTGATGGTCATGTTGGTTTGGATTAGCTCCTCCTCTTTGCCACCAAGCTTCTTGAATAGTGAATAGGGCAAAGATTGACAATTGCGCCACTATCCACTAGCATCTTCCGGTTGGTTTCCATTGATATGTCCGCTCACATGCAATGGCTTGAGGGTGTCGGCGGGCACGGCGGGCTTCTTGAAGATAGCATCTTGCACCCCAAAGGCAAACTCGCGAAGAACAACCTCATCTTCTCCATGCCCGATCACATAATAATCGGCGAGAGAGAAAAATGGTGTTCACCTCGGCGTGTGGCGGTGATGGCTCATAATCCACCAACTCTTCATCCTCAAGCGGCATTTCAATGCCAACCATGGCGGAGACGGCGGCGGCAAAATCTTCAGCGCACTGCGGACACATCGAAACAAGAGAGTTCGGTTCAACCGAGGCTTCGGAAGTCAGTAAATCCGAAGTTTGGGCAATAACAGCCCCGTCAACCGTCTCGGTTGAGTTAACAACTTGCTCACTTAATTTGGCTGTCCCATCCGCTAGAAGTGCCAAAAGATCAACTTTTGGTTCGGGCACCTCTTCCACAGGCTTGGGCGGTCGTTCTTGCACTCGGCCGACTTAACGATTTATCAATCGGTTGAGGCGTCCTCTTGGCGGCGGCGATTATCTCGGCCTCTTTATTCTTGATCTCTTGCACAATTTCGGCAAGATTGGCCCTTCACCTTGGCGCAGCGCCAAACGCTTGAGCATCTTTTGTCTTGCTCGCTGAAGCTTCCTCTTTTTGTGTCTTATCGATATCAACCGGGTACCACTTGGCTCTGCGAGGAATCGAGGATCCATAAACTTTTGCCTCTTATCTTGCTCAAAGCAACCTCTTCCATGGTTTGATCTTGATCACCCTTAGGAGGCTCTTGCTCCTCAATCACAATCGGTTTATTGACATCACTTATAGGAGCTGTCATCGAACCGATAATGATGGAAGGTGGAGGAGTAGCAAGCGGAGCGAGCTTCTCGGCAATTTCAATCTTCTTGGGAACATAAACCTGCTTTGCATAGGCGCCTTCCCCTTTTGCTCGGCAGTGAGCTCCGGGACGTGGGCACCTCCTTCTTCTTCATACCGCTAGAGCTCGATTGTGAACCCAATCGGCTAAAGACGGTAGGCTTAGCCATGCTTGCAGCGCCTCCTTCCTCTATGGGACCCGAAGGATAGGGAAAAAATACTCCCTTCGGTCCCCATTGTGGTGGTGACGCCACATGGGATAACGGTGGCCCCCAACGAGTCATCCTTGGACGCGCAACCTGCGAAGAAGAAACAACATTTGGAGGAGTCATAGCCACTTGCTTATTTCTCCCTCCATCACACTTGGGAGGCGTAGACTCTCTCTTTTTTGTTGGCCGATTCTTGGAATCGGCCTTTTCCTTCTTGTATTTTGCCAAAAGTCTATCAAATTCACATAGGGGCTTGATATGCTTCTTGACCTTTGGCTCGGTGGTTTTCCAAACTCCAACCTCCGGCTTTTGTGGAATGAATGTCTTTATCGTATGCACGTTGGAAGTGAGGGAGCCGAAACCTCGGGGGTCGGGCCGACCCGACTAAGGTAGTCGGTTCAACGGCTTAGTTGGCTTAGGGGCTTGATCCTCTTGGCCGATTGCTTCAATCGGCCTAGCTGGTCTTTACTGCGCCACACCCACCATCTAGCCACGCTTGATGCCGTAATGCTTGCGCCGAACGAGCCACAATGGTAAGCTTCGTCTTGCCTTCGCAGGTTTGATCAGCCAACACTTGCCGTCCCCGAATTCTTGGCAACATTCGGTGCGGGCGTGGCTCACCAATGATCACGTTCTTGCACGGAGTTGTAACAGCTTGCTCGGGGCGGATCAAGATGGTAGGAGCCTTGACCTTGGGTGTCTTGGCTTCAAGCTTCTTAGCTTCAACCACATGCCTTTGAAAAGGATTCTTGTCTAGTTGCATGTCGGTAAGACTTAATCGGCCCTCATTAAGAGCCGATTGTACCTCGCCGACGAAAAACATGACAATCATTAGTGGCATGAGAATAAGATTCATGATATTTGCGTAAAGCCCGCCTTTTCAACACATCTGCGAGAAGGCATAACATATTTAATCTTAATGTACCCGATTTTCAATAATTCATCGAATATTCGGTCACATTTAGATGTATCAAAAGTAAACTTTATTTCCTCATTCCGATTCCTATTAATCGGCTTGAGAGAAGGACAAGTTACTTGTTTATTTTCCTCCGGCCACCTAATTTCAAAGACCAATACCTCTTTAGTCTCATCGTCGGACGAAGAACAATCGTCCACGTGATGCACGTTGGAACGGCGAGACTTATAATCATGATCTTGAGAGTCTTTTAAACGAGATTCAAAAGAACAGCTCTCTCAAGTAAATGCGGCAATGTAGTAAAGCCAGAATATGCTCAAGCTTATCGTAATCTTAGGATGCAAACCATTAAAGCATATGTCTACTAAATCACGCTCCGAAATCATCAAATGATAACATCGGTTTTTAATTTCTTTGCAACGCCTAATGAACTCAAGCGGCCGACTCACTACGACCTTGTCTAACCGATGTCAAATGAGATAATCTAGTTTCTTGGACTCCATCATAAAAGTGAGCATGAAATTTTTCTTCTAATTGAGCCCAAGAACCAATAGTAGATGTTGGTAAAGAAGTAAACCATGAAAATGCGGTGCCGGTAAGTGATAAAGGGAAATTACGACATTTCATATAATCAAAAGCACACCCTTCACCTAATCGAGCTAGATACATGCTAACATGCTCCATGGTAGACTTATTATCATTACCACTAAATTTTTGAAAATCTGGTACCTTCCACCTCGGTGGGTTCCTCATGTAATCAAAGTGTGGAGGGTACGGTTTGTTGTAGGTGCCCCTTGAGGTTTTTATTTGGACACCAAGACTTTCCCCGCAAGGACTTATTTAAATCTTCCTTTTAGCCGATTAAACGCGATCGGTCATATCGGGCAGGAGGAGGATTTGAAGCTGAAGTTTCATTGCCAAAAGCGAGGAATTTGGCTAGGGGATTTTCGGTGGGTTGGGTAACACAAGTGTTGCCCCCGAATTCCTAGCGTTTGTTGTTCTATTGATGGTTTGCCGATTTCGGTCTTGATCGTCGGCAAATGTGACAACTTGCTTATTATTAACCACTTCCTTAGTAGTGGAAGAACCGGCTTTATCGCTTCGGTAGGGAGCCGATTGGGACGATTTTTCTTTTACTATAAGCGGTGTACCATGCTTGATTCTCATAAAAATTAGAAGGCATACCAAACTCATGCTCGAATTATCAACCTCTTCTATTCTAAGAGATTTACCCTCTAACTTATCAAACCTAGCCATAATCATGCCTATAGCAAACACTAAAATTTAGATCTATCTCTTTCTTATGGCCATCAAGCATAGCAAAGATAATCGGCATGTTGAGGATAAGAATCATCAAATTTAGGACAAGTATCCGTTACCTCAACCTGCGAGTAGATGAATCGGTGGGAAGACTGTTGGTGTCAATTAACGCGACGAGAGAAATCCGCATAGCGCACGGATACCGATGTAGCTTTCACCCGGGAGTATTCAGTATCGATTTTTCACGGGGAACATGAAGTGTACTAGAAAGGTTTAGAACGTCCTAAGATAATAATGGTAATGATGTGGGAAGAGAGGGTTAAGTTTTCTAAGTATTCTAATGAGATCTATATGATCAAAGGCTCACTCTACTTTACTTACGTCGAGCAACTGCATACCGTCCCGATCCTCGAAAAAGACGGGAAAAGGGTGATCGGGAAGGCCGCCAAAAAGCTCTACGAATCACCAACCCGAACGTGGTGGATTACAAAGACCCGGCATTTTGTCACCCCCTGGGGCTACCACAACTAACCGTGGGATTGGGCGCAAACTCGGGTAAACTCTAGTCTAGACACCACGTCTACACTATCGATTACTACTCTAGCCACGTCACGATAACTAGAGCACTCAATACGGCGGAGATCCGGTAAATATAGTAAAGTAAGAACTGGAAGTAATTAAATAGAATAAATAGAAATAATAAATGAAGAACCCGGGAGATTCTTTGAAGACGAACTTGTTGCGGCGAAGTACAATGATGATGAAGATCCGACAGGTCCGGATCTCCGGCTTTCTCCTCGCCTCTCTTCTTGATCTTACAACTAGATGAACTAGAAGAACTAGAACTAGATAAACTAGACAACTAGAGGGACCTCTCTCTCTTCTAATATGAAACCCTAGATTTTTCTCTGTCGATAGCTAATGAGGAGATGATCTGAGATGATTGAAACCAGGGGCCTGGGGGCTTGCTTATATAGTCGGGAGGAGGTGCCACGTCTTGGACTTGGATTACAACTCGTACTCTTCCCGTCGTCGTCGGATCAAACCGACATTAAACAAGTGGTTTAGATCGCGTGTCAAAGTCGGTTGAGGAAGCTTCTGGAAGCGCGGCCGATGACGTGGAGGGGGGAGGCCGGCCGGCCTTAATATTAGGCCGGTTGGCCCAAGATGGGCCCCACCTGGGCTGAGCTTTTGTGGGTGCGTGCGTGTCGTCGTGCCGTTTCCGAATTGTATTAATTCGCGTCAAACGGAGTCCGGATGAGGGAGTTATGCCCGTTTTACGAACCCCGCTCTGCGACCGATATCTTCGATTACGGACTCGAATATGGCAAATGATATATCCGTTTCGATCATCTCGACGAGCTCTTCGCAATGTTGTACTTTGATTCTTCATTTGAAGTACTTCTATGTTGCTCTTTTGTAGGAGTTGGATCGAATACGATTGGGACACGTCTTGGAGTCGTATGTCACTCCATTCTCGGGCTGTTTTCCTATTTAGTCCCTCGCAAATCATAACTTCACCAAAACTCGTTGAAATATGTTAGATAAACCCCTAGGTCTATGTTTATATTTATTTTATGTCCTTTTCCATGTTTAGTTGACAAGTAAAAGCATACGTTAATATGTGTCAACAAGCTCCCCAAGCTTACCCTTTGC
This sequence comes from Hyparrhenia diplandra, assembly GCA_015847255.1. NCBI lineage: Eukaryota > Viridiplantae > Streptophyta > Magnoliopsida > Poales > Poaceae > Hyparrhenia > Hyparrhenia diplandra. The sequence continues at coordinate 37,843 of JADLZK010010322.1, forward strand.
TAGTCCCTAGCAAAGCTATATGCTATAGTAGGATCGGGGAGTTGCTACTACGCTTTCATACCTCGAAGTCTTGTGTTTATCGAAACAAATTCTCCTCTCAACAAGATTGCTCTCTCTCATACCTTTTACCATGGGGCGTAGCCTTTTCACAAATCATAAGTAATAAAAAGACAGAACAATCAAGTTAAGTACCATGTCTCAAGCTCTTTGATCAACTATCATCCCGGGGTTTTGCAATATTTTTTTAAAAAAGAAACTCGAGATCCTATGTATGACCCTCTTTAGTAGATGGTATGTAGTGGAGTTACACATGTGGTAGGACATACATAGTGGGATGATAGTGGTGAAGTGGATGAGGATGAAAGGTAGTAAATAGCCCTTAGCCTTTTCTAGTATTTTTCTTCTCAAGCCTCTTGGACCATATCTCTCTTTCTAAAAATTGCTAAGACCTGGGCTGTCCATTCTTGGAGAGGTGGGCTTTTGCCCCGGACTTGTGTCCATTTTTCTCTCTCCTTAGAGATGTGGGCCCTACTCACCCTCGGACACGTGTCCATTATTCATCTCTAGATATATATTTTTATTATTAGGGAGGTAGGCCTTTCTCGCCTAGTATGACTTTTTGTCAGATTACTCTCCCTCTCTCGTCTCACTTTTCTCTCTAAAATATTTATTTTTCTTTTCTCTTTTCTCTCTTTTTTTTTTTCGAATGTAGCCCGGCCTCTATTTGGCATAAAAAAAACACCGAGAGAGACATATCCAAAGATTGCAAGAGTTTATTTTTAATTATGGCTTAGCGGCCGATGGAGTATGGGGAAGCGTACTTCTAATTTAGAAGCAGCGTATTTGGTGGAGTGGGATGATCTTGATGTGAATGATAAACTCTTAAGGGTCATAGCTAAGGAACTCATCATGTAATATTTTATAATTTTCAAAGATAAAAACCGGGAATCAAGTATCTCTAGGAATATGATAAAAATGTAGCAGACTCAACTTTTCATGTATCTTTATCCTTCAATGCTAAGACTCGGATTAAGCATGTGCTTTCCCACAGGTGTTGGGTTTAGAGCAAATTAAGCGAGTTAAAGCTTTAGGAGAATCTAAGTCCGAAATGTAAACACTTTAAGAGGAATTATGGCGGAGCAACTATTCATCATTTCCAAGCATATGCCAACAAGATCATTAAAGAGAAAAGCCAACTAGCGACCAAAGCATTTATTCGGACTCTAACAAACTAAGACTCTAATTATGACCAATTAAATCTAGCAAAGCAAACATATATAACTAGCTAATATAAAAATGGATAGGATAGTGATACTTATCGTGATAAGGGGGGTGCTCTCCCCAAATTTGGATCTTGAAGTAGTCCTTGATTCCTCCTTGGAGCTTGTTCGTCTTCGGGTCTTCCTTAAATATTCTCCTCCCATGGCGTGCTGTCATCTCGACGCCTCGTCGGAATGTCGTGGTAATGCGGTATGATGTCTTCAATGATCTCGACGAGTGGCGTAGATGAGGTAGCCGATGGTGTTTGTTCGGGGGTTGGTGACGCGGGTAGCGGTAGGTCTTCCGAAGGTGTACTCTTGTTGTCCTCTTTAGTAGGTGATGATTCTTTCTTTCCCCATGCTTACTTCTTCTGGGTAGCGTCTCCGCGTTTTGTTCTTCTTGGGCTTGATAAATGGAGGATGCCCTCCCCAAGCTAGGTATTCACCTAGTCTCTTAGCGATGTTGGAGTGAGGTAGACAATTGTGGAGGTGTCAACCCCCTCTTGGTCCTTCAAATCTTGCTTGATCACTCCTTGAGTGCTTCATCGATCTTGACAGTTGCATCTCCTAGTAGGATGGCATCACCCATGTTCCTTGCTCGTGTGTGCATGTCGTAGGTCGGGACATTCACTTGTGGAATTTTGGAGAAGTGGCGGACTCCTCCACATTTTGCAAAAAGTGTGTCCTCGCTTGCATAGACAAGGTAGAGATCAAGTGCATGGGCTCTATTGGTGGGAAAACACCAATAGAACCAAAACTTTATTCATCTTAATCTATCCTTGGGCACATCTAAACATGGTAACATCATGTGTTCTATTTATTTATGACAAAGGTGACAAGATCGGACACCAAGCACGAAAGTAGCATTTAAAATTGTAACATGAATGATGAGTGATCAAGTGAGTGGTGTGAAGAACAAATTATAGAGCTAAACATGTTGAGATCATCGATAGAATCAAGCAAAGTTGTAACTCTAACATGTTTGACTTTATGAGTAAGCCATGATAAAGAGAAGGTTCTATGACTTACCTCAAGATGTTACCTTTAATATTTGGAGCATGATGGCGCTGGAACATCTTGTAGAAGTCCTTGTGTCTTGCTTCATCTCAGTGTGAGCTCATCTCGGGACCTCCCCCAAGCTTATTTGAGAGTGTCTTATTTCCTACTGAGGGGTTAGTCCAACAAAAGATTCTTTTCGCTCCAATCCTATAATGATTAGTGATTTAAATACCGAGGGAATATTTTCACATGTATATTTATATACTCATATCACAAGGAAAAGTAAAGACTCATGTTCTATCTTAAGAATTCTTATTTTAGGACACAAGCTCGTCCTTAGGGAAACCTTTTGAAAGCTACTTAAGATAGTGAAGTGGTCTCCCTTCAACACCACCTATATCAAGATTCATGACCACGAGATCTAGAATATTTATTATAGATGAACGCATCTACAATCACCCTCTCAAAATCTATAGGAGGCAAGAGCACGAGGGGGTTGTACGTCTTTAGACTAGAGAGACTAGGTAGTTCAGGAAGTTTCTCATGTGAGCATGAACTAGATGAAGTGTCTATGTAGTAGCTTCCATGCTCATTGATATCATCCTTCTTCTCAAACTCCAAGGTTGATTTGTCATAGATATCTAAAGTTTCTCTTGGAGTGGTGTCTCTCGTGTCGATCTCATCTAAGGTCTCGTCCATCCATTCAACGGTCGTAGCATATAACTCTTTATTATCCTCTAGCCATTGTTGTCGCTCTTCTTGGTCTTCCCGGTGGTCTTGATGGCTCCTATATTTAGGTTGTCTTGATGAATTTTTTAGGGCCCTCAAGGGTCTCAAGGGAAAGAGAGTACAAGGATTCATCGGGTTTAAGGATGGGTCCGAAAATGGGTTCGAATATGTAATCTTGTCTAGGCATGGAAGGGGAGAAAATAAGATCATCTTCTAGGTAGCTTGGCTCTCCTTCTATGGCATCACTAGACATGCCATCATAGAATTCCTCCCGATATCCTTTGTAGGAACGAGAACATTTTCTAAGAGACTCCTCCTTAAAAGAATTTGAAATATATTCACTTGGAGGTCTCTTAGGTGGATGCATTCTAAATGATAAATTCGAGGCATTCCTAGAATTTTCAAAAGATCAACCTCGATGGAAGGATGGGATTCATCACTCTCTAAAGTGTTTAGAGTGTGATGTGTTTCCATAGTAGGAGATTCTATGGCAACCAAATCTTTAGAAGATATTATAGGAATTTTAGATTTGGTTGCGTGTGTCTCCTCTTGTTGTTCGGGGCTTGGCTCGACTTCTTCTTCGGGTAACTCATCAAAAATGTTAGTGTAGGGAGTGTTGTCAAGGATTTTCTCAAGAATGACTTTTCCCTCACTAACTAGTTTATGTGAGAATGATCCTCCTGAAGTGATGTCGAGATGCAGCGCCTTCCTTGTTAAGACCGCGATAAAAGTGATAGAGCAGGACATGGTCGGGCAAGGAAAGGTTTGGGCCCGAATTGGTAAGGCTTGTGAATCTAGCCCAGCCGCTCCTAGAGTCTCCTTCTCTTTTTGTCTAAATGTAAGAACTTCTATTCTAAGGTCACGATTTTATAAAGAGGAAAGAAGGCAAGACAAAATTTGTCTCGAAGTTCATCCCAATCTCCATTTACGTTTCCTACTGAGTGAGCATACCATTTTCTCGCTCTTCCCTCAAGGGAGAACGGAAATAATTTTCATTTAATGGTCTCTTGTGTCATGCCGGGAATATTCCGGCAAGAACACAAGCGCTCAAGATCTCTAAGGTGGGTGTATGGATCTTCATGTGCTAACCCGAGAGAAGGATTGCTCCCGAACCATGGCTATAAGAGCAGGGGCGAATCTCATAGCCATCTGTAAGAATAGGGTGTGAAGATGATGGAGGCTCCCACATGTTGCCCTTTGGAGCAAATAATTTAATGATAGGAGTGAAATCCATGTGGTATAGGTAGGGGTAAAAGGAAAGAAAGGTAGAAGGGGAAAAAGGTAAAAAGGTAAAAAGGGCGATCGTGGTTCTAACTAGCACGACTACCGTTCCCGACAGCGGCGCCGAAAAAGCTTGTTGGTGTCAATTAACGCGAGCAGAGAAATCCGCAAAGCGCCACGGATACCGATGTAGCTTTCACCGAGTAGTATTCAGTATCGATTTTCCACGGGGAACATGAAGTGTACTAGAAAGGTTTAGAACGTCCTAAGATAATAATGGTAATGATGTGGGAAGAGAGGGTTAAGTTTTCTAAGTATTCTAATGAGATCTATATGATCAAAGGCTCACTCTACTTTACTTACGTCGAACAGCGGTACCGTCCCGATCCTCGAAAAAAGACGGGAAAGGGTGATCGGGGAAGGCCGCCAAAAAGCTCTACGAATCACCAACCCGAACGTGGTGGATTACAAAGACCTGACATTTGTCACCCCTAGGGCTACCACAACTAACCGTGGGATTGGGCGCAAACTCAGGTAAACTCTAGTCTAGACACCACGTCTACACTATCGATTACTACTCTAGCCACGTCACGATAACTAGAGCACTCAATACGAGCGGAGATCCAAGTAAATATAGTAAAGTAAGAACTGGAAGTAATTAAATAGAATAAATAGAAATAATAAATGAAGAACACGGAGATTTTTGAAGAGGCGAACTTGTTGCGGCAGAAGTACAATGATGATGAAGATCCGACAGTCAGGATCTCCGGCTTTCTCCTCGCCTCTCTTCTTGATCTTACAACTAGATGAACTAGAAGAACTAGAACTAGAACTAGAACTAGAACTAGAACTAGAACTAGAACTAGATAAACTAGACAACTAGAGGGACTCTCTCTTCTAATATGAAACCCTAGATTTTTCTCTGTCGATAGCTAATGAGGAGATGATCTGAGATGATTGAAACCAGGGGCCTGGGGGCTTGCTTATATAGTCGGGAGGAGGTGCCACGTCTTGGACTTGGATTACAACTCGTACTCTTCCCGTCGTCGTCGGATCAAACCGACATTAAACAAGTGGTTTAGATCGCGTGTCAAAGTCGGTTGAGGAAGCTTCTAGAAGCGGCCGATGGCGTAGGGGGAGGCCGGCCGGCCTTAATATTAGGCCGGTCGGCTCAAGATGGGCCCCACCTGGGCTGAGCTTTTGTGGGTGTGCGTCGCGTGTCGTCGTGCCGTTTCGAATTGTATTAATTCGCGTCAAACGGAGTCCGGATGAGGGAGTTATGCCCGTTTTACCGAACCCGCTCTGCGGCCCGATATCTTCGATTCGGACTCCGAATATGGCAAATGATATATCCGTTTCGATCATCTCGGCGAGCTCTTCGCAATGTTGTACTTTGATTCTTTATTTGAAGTACTTCTATGTTGCTCTTTTGTAGGAGTTGGATCGGAATACGATTGGGACACGTCTTGGAGTCGTATGTCACTCCAATTCTGCTGTTTTCCTATTTAGTCCCTGCAAATCATAACTTCACCAAAACTCGTTGAAATATGTTAGATAAACCCCTAGGTCTATGTTTATATTTATTTTATGTCCTTTTCCATGTTTAGTTGACAAGTAAAAGCATACGTTAATATGTGTCAACAAAGACCGACGGTGACAGGCACTGTCGGCTCCACCTTGTCGCCACGACCCACGGCACAACTCTCCGAGGAACGCACGTTGAGTAGCTTCTATCATCCATTTGCATCTTAGCCTTCAATTCATCGGGAAGCTGATCAGCGGAAGAGGGATGGATGACGTTGTCGTCATGTATCTCGCTAATTGAAGCACCACCGCTCTTGTTGTTGGCGGGCATGATGTTGGAGTCTTCAAAACGCAATTGGCGCCTCGAATTCCAAATGGAGTCGCCAAAAAGTGTGTTGACAGAAAAAAGGGGCTTCACACCAACACACGGGAGGGCCTTGGGCGCCCACGAAGGTCGCGATCGACCTTGTAGCAGCGAGCACCGCAGCGCGTGGCAGCCCTAACCGATCTAGGGATCGGTGGGGGCGACGTAGAGCTCGGTGACGGGCCGGAAGAACCTCAACGCACCTCGGGAAGACCCGGTCGGGGGAGGACGACGCGAGGGGTGCTCTAGGACCAGCGTGGCCGCCTAGAACGCCGACGGAAGAACGCGGAGTTCGCCGCCCGAACAGCAGGATAGAGGGGTTGAAGGAAGAAGATGACCTACAAACGGGACGGGGAGGTAGATTGATTGTCGATTGGATGTAGATGGGATCAAATCGGCCATGAACCTCTTATTATATAGAGGAGGGTGATCTTATCCTTTTAGGAAAACGTCCAAAACGTTCCCAAACATCGGGACTCTCCAAAACCAACCCGAAATAAAATCGGTTCGAATTAGGAAAATCTCGGGCGCAGGTCGCGAACAGCGCCCGGACGCGTCAAGCGCGGGGGCGGACGCGATCAGTAAGCCATGCAAACGGACCCTATTTTTAAACAGCACCGGACGCCACGCCTGACGGGCGCATGCGCCGAGCGCCCAGCGCGGGCGCGCGGATCCGGTCCGAAAGAGCCATGCAATCGGACCCTATTTTTGAATCGCGCCGGACGCACGCGGGCGATCGCGCCTGACGCGCCAGGCGCTGTGGAGCGCGCAGATGCGAATGACGCCGACGCGCCAGGCGCCCATCGCCGGACGCTGCTCCATGCAATGCTTGTCCGGCGCAGTTGAATTTTTCTCCTCCGCTGGATTTCTTCAATTGCATGCTCCTCCACTATTTTTAGGACATCTTTTGACACCTTTTCTTCTCATAAAATAGCGTGGTCCATGCATGAACACTTATTTTATACTTTGCTCATTTCAAATTTAGCATGAGCCCAAATTGGGTGTCAACAAAAGGTTTTATTTTTCTGTTCATATATTGCCACGCTGCCGCTGTCGCCGTTTCTGGATTATCTGTCGATCATCTATCTGGTTCGTATGGGATTCGGCCGTTCAGAGTGACCGAATGGTTGGTATATACACCATGCATGTACCTAACGTTCCGATGAGACTGCAGGTAAAATCGGATCATTAGAAATTTAACCTCTATACATCGACGTAAGAAACGTAACTGATCTTGCAAGTTTATAGGCTGAGAAAGAAGATAAGCATTATCCAACGAGCGAGAGAAATAGATGGAGAGGGATAAGGTCAGTTGAATTACCAGGAATAACGACGCTGGATCCTTATCATGCGCGCGACAAAGGCCAATTCCCGGCCGATCCCTCACCACGAGCTATATAAATATAGCGGTATATGCTGGCACCCTAGCCGTCATTGCTGTGCCTTAGTATTTGTCTTGAGCAGTCAGCACAGATCACAATTACCCAGCCAGCGATCAACATGGTGCAGCGGACTTCCACCGCCGAAGTGATGTCCATGGACCTCAGCCCAAAGAAACCCAACAAAGCCTACGGCAGCGACGGCGGCGCCTACTACGACTGGTCCCCGCCGACCTGCCCATGCTCCGCGCTGCCTCCATTGGCGCCGCCAAGCTCTGCCTCTCCGCCGGAGGCCTTGCCCTGCCCAGCTACTCCGACTCTGCCAAGGTCGCCTACGTCCTCCAAGGCAAGTATAGGACATAATTCTGTTTCTTTTTAACCGATCTATCCTGCTAATGAATCGATCGATCTATCTCCATATGTCCATGTGTCATAAGACTAGATCCCATGCAATGCAGGTAAGGGTACGTGCGGCGTGGTTCTGCCGGAGGCGACCAAGGAGAAGGTGATCCCCGTCAAGGAGGGCGACTCGGTCGCGCTCCCTTTCGGCGTCGTCACCTGGTGGCACAACGCGCACGCCGCTAGCTCCGACCTCGTGGTCCTCTTCCTCGGTGACACGTCCACGGGCCACAAGCGGGGCCAGTTCACCAACTTCCAGCTCACCGGCTCCACAGGCATCTTCACCGGCTTCTCCACCCAGTTCGTTGCCCGCGCGTGGGACCTCACCCCGGACGCCGCCGCCGAGCTCGTCTCCACCCAGCGCGGAGCCGGCATCATCAGGGTCAAGGACGGCCACAGGATGCCCCAGGCCCGCGACGAGGACCGGGAGGGCATGGTCCTCAACTGCCTGGAGGCGCCGCTCGACGTGGACATCAAGAACGGAGGCCGCGTCGTCGTCCTCAACACCCGGAACCTGCCGCTCGTCAAGGAGGTCGGGCTCGGCGCGGACCTCGTCAGGATCGACGCGCACTCCATGTGCTCGCCGGGCTTCTCCTGCGACTCCGCCTACCAGGTCACCTACATCGTGCGCGGCAGTGGCCGCGTCCAGGTCGTTGGAATCGACGGCACCCGGGTGCTGGAGACCCGCGCCGAGGGAGGCTGCCTCTTCATCGTGCCCAGGTTCTTCGTTGTCTCCAAGATCGCCGACGAAACTGGCATGGAGTGGTTCTCCATCATCACAACCCCAAAGTAATACTCCGATCCGTACTAAATTATTAGTTACTCAATCAAGATTTTTTTTTTGAGAATGTTAGTTAATCATGAATTGTGTTTGTGTGTTTGCATTACATATATTGCAGCCCAATCTTTAGCCACTTAGCGGGCAGGACATCGGTGTGGAAGGCAATATCTCCTGCGGTTCTGGAGACGTCGTTCGACACCACGCCGGAGATGGAGAAGCTGTTCCGTTCCAAGAGGCTTGACTCGGAGATCTTCTTCGCGCCTTCAAATTAATACATTCGCCGATGGAACAGTGCTGCTGCAGCTCCCATGGTCATCAGGCCATCTCCCTCATCTAGAAATAATGTCTTTGGGTGTGGCCTTAGTTTATTAGCTTCAGTTTATTAGAATCATCAGCTTATCTCTAGCTAGCCGATTGATCAGTTTTTTTATAGCACTTCGTGTAATAATAAGCTTGAGGATGGTCGAGAGTTTCCTTAATTCTCTTGCATTGGTATCTTTTATTGGTTTCTCATTAGACACAAACACTGAACTTCAATTTCGACTTTCGAGCAATACCAATGTCCAATGCAACTGCTCCAAGAAATTTATTGCCGTACAATATCTTTAGGTACTTCCAAAGCATGCATTGTCTCAAATTCATTTTCCCTAAAGCTAAATTAGTCATATGGTGAAAGTATGATACTCTACACCCTTTTTTTCTTTTTAGGAAATGATACTCCACACCTTGTCACTGAGCATCGCGCCATGTGACATGATTTTCAAAAGTTATGAGGAGATAACAATTTGTTTGTTTTTTATTGAGTCTGTCTATATGTAACTTAATTGTTTGATTTGGCCCATTTGGTCACTCAAGCAATTTATTTGGCCAAATCAACAAATCTATTGCAATGCAAAATTCGAGTGATCCAAAGCAACCCTTCATCACACGAGTAATTGGCAGGGCAGAAATCACAGAAATCACGGACAATAGAAAATTCGAGTGAGAGATTAAGACCTTTCACATGAATCCTACCAAACCAAAAAAAAAAAAAAAAAAAAAAAAAAAAACTAGAAATTAGTTCTACACAAATTACTAGAAACAATTTGACATTTATACTTGATAAATAATAGTAAATGTAGCTAAATACTGTAATTAAAAAGTTTCCAAAAAACAAAAAGAGAAACGCATAAACAAAATAAGAAAACTATAAAAAGCACAAGGCAAACCATTCTCACACTCTATGCCAAAGGAATCTTGTTGTTGCAGTGTGGCTCTAAGTGCCCAACTTGCTTAAACTTGCTGAAAACCAACCATTGCTCCTAAAAAAATTATGTCTTCTGAGTAACAAGGGGTTGCCTTGTCATTCTTGGGAGTATAGCCAAGACCCTCCTTATTAGGGGGAGCCTTTTGACTACCTAAGCATTTTAGCAAGCAGGCCTCACTGCCATAGGCCTTTCCTAGTGTGTCAATGAGCTCATCTACCTCGTTTAGGTGTCTCATTTTTTATAATGAGGGATGAATCTTATGTGAATCCATCACCCAAATGGGTATCTTTGCTAGTACTACAAGAGGTGTTAGGAGTAACAACAATAGGAATACAGATTGAGCCATCAATTATATATCAAAAGTTACTCCTATGCTGGCTATTTCAATAGGAACCATCCTTTGAGCAAGGAGAGATGAGTGAGATTTCAATTCCTCGTGGGCCTCAATAAAAGCCTCTTTAGTATCCAAATGCTCCTCAAGGGATTGCTCCATTGGATTTATCACCCCTCATCCAACTCCTATCCTTACCATCTTGGTGTGGACTTAACCTAGCTTAATCAACACTTAGCAAAAGTTTAGTCCAATAGTTTTGTCTCAGTTACCAAAGCCAAACATGATGCTTTCACCTAGTGAGTTAATTGAGATATTTAATGAGAGCAAATAGTGATCAACAAAATCCGTGAGCACTTGCAGAATTTATCAACTATCCATGAAGCATTTAGGGGTGAGCTGCCTAGATGGCTAGGCATATCCCAATGAGGTCCTATGCATGTGTGAGTTGCATGAAGTTTTTGAAGGCCTCGATCTTCACAAGGGAAGAGATCAAGATACTGGAGTGGACCATGGAAAAGCAATTGAAAGAAATCTAGCTAATGCTTGAACTTAGGTTGCTTGGAGCTTGCTCAACAGAGATGTAGGTTCTTCTTGGAAGCAGTTGAGATAAACTTTAGGAAACAATTAATTCTGTCTTTACTTTTTTTTTTTTTGAGTATCTTGGGTACACGCTTGATTTGTGGTTCCATCTCAATCTACTTGGTTGTGTGTGTTTGTGAGTGTAGGTGCTCTATAGACCTGCTAGTGGACAACTTCAAACACATATCTCTAAGATTAGTTTGAGTTAGCACTCTCTATGTGTAGTTTCATTTCCACTTTTTTGTCTATGTAAAACTTCTAGACCTACTTTTGGATGTGTAGAAGTTCCTGATAGATGACAAATTTGTTGCATTTCGAGTTGTGAATTTCTTAGGAAATGTCTATTCATCATTCACCCCCTATAGATGACATCTCGGTCCTTTCAATAACCCTATGCATGATGTAGAGCATATGCCAATGTTTATGTAGAAGATTAGATTGATTAAGATACGCATGACTTGATTAAGTATGACAAACTGAGGTATAAGGTGAATATGAATGCAACAATGAGCAAAGCTCGTACAAGACCAGAGTGGCCACAAGACTAGGCAAATATATGCTCTACAATGCTTACATGGAGAGTTTAACAATAATGGCAAGGGCATGGGGGTTACAAGATTGGACTAGTGCATGGATCTCGCTAGCCAAAATCGATCACCTTGTGGGATAAGGGATGAGCAATCACTTGATTGAGAGCAGAGACAATCAAGGATCTTGAATAAAACATGGTGCAAGACAAACTCGAGGTAATACACTCAATAGTTCATGAGTACAACAATGGTGGTGTGGTGTGTGTCAATAATACATTTAGGCATGTCCATGGATAGACAATCACATCATAGGGCGACAAAGTGTGATCAAACAATTAATAGGGAACTTATGCCTAGTGTAGAAAAGAAAAGGACAATAAATGTACATGCATTGTAGAAATAGGAAGAAGTCCTTAGTGACAAGTAATAGATAAAAGAGCAAACGACCAATCATAATCAGAAATTATGGTGTGTATGATTTTATTGATCAGAAAATTGCTACATGTAAATGTTTGTCTCAACCATATCAACCTAGACCTGCTCGTTGTATATGGTTGTATGACTTCCCTCATTGCAACTCAAGGGTAAGGCAATTGCAAAGTACATGTAGTGCAAAAAGTTTTCAAAACTATGTAGGTTATTTCAAATCCATGATAGATGACAAAGCACAACTAGATTCTACAAACCTATAACTTTGCTAGACTTTAACATTTCACATGAGATGCCTAAGGAATGGTTCTATGATTGATTGTAGAGAGGCAATATTGTCAATTCATTGGTCAAGAACCACAAATGCACCGATACAACTTGTGCATAAACCAAACACATGGCTGAGTTCGCTTGAAAGCACAATATATATTGAATTCACCATCTGGTGATGTTCTAAGAATCCATTCAAACAATCTACAAAATTAACTAGATGTAGGCTCCTTAAGGTCATACAATCTAATTTTGGTGGATAACATGTCAGTTGTGATCCCACTGGTGAACACAAAACATCTAATAACATCCCTCTATGGAAAATGCACACTTAGTCATTATTCTCATTGGGGGTAGGGGAGGCTATATGCCAACCTCACACAAGTCCATGCAAAAGGCCCAACGCCTGAGTGTTCTAAGGACCTCCACATAATTCGCAAACCAAAGGGGGGTAGGGTAAGGTGGAAAACGGTTCCTCCCACCTCCCTTATAAATAGACCCCAAGGGGCAAGCAATCTTAATAAGGTTTCCTAGATTGTCATACTCAAGTTTTCAGTTTTCCTTTTTGTAAGCACATATACGGTGGTTGAGCGGTGATAGAAAAATACGAAACAAATGCATAAAAACACAAAGACATAATCAAATTAAACATAACCAAGAGTATATATTCTTTAAAAGATAGGTAACTGATGTTCTACCTAAATATAAGGTTGATAGTTAACTCCCAATACTCTTTGATCATCTATACTCAACATTGAGATCCTTTTCTACCCCAACAATTTATGGGACAAAGACTACTACGCACCGAGATTTTGTATGTTTATCAAGTGCCATCCAGCTCTGAAATCATCGTTGACTAATCTTGCATTTATCCATGGAATTTATTCGGTACTTCAATTATTGATTTTAGATGCCGAAAAACTTCTACAATGTATCATTAATTATGGAATTCCCTTGGTGGATTGGCGCAATATGTTTTTTTTTTGCTAAGGATCTAACTTCAGTTCCTACAGTTCTTGCATTTGTCTAGGCATATGAAAAGGATAAAATGTCAGGTGTTGGAGATGGAGATGGAGAAATTAAGATGGAAAGTGAATCCTCGTTGGGACAACTATCACATGTGGAGGAGAAAATATGTGCTTTCGAAGAGTAATCAAGTGAGGAAGATCTGTCGCCGCCATTTGAGGGTAACCAATAAGGAGGAATGATTATCATGCGCCGCTCTAGATACCATGGTACACAAGCTACTAAGGCGAGAAGTTGATCTTCGAATCTATCTCTTAAACTAGCAAATTGAGCTATTTCCATCTATTTTAATGTACCATGATGTCTACTATTAATTTCATTTGAAGGATGAATGGGGTTGTCAACAATTAGCAAAGTAGTCGATATTCATTTGCTTAACTCACATTTCATAAGAGATGTACTACTGGAGACAATAAAACAAATTATATGCTTTTTGGATGACTTCCATGATGATTATGGTGAGGAGACTTATCCCGAGGAATGATTACGGGCGCGAGCTTGTGGCTTAACTTGTACTAAACATACATTATTTTCTAGACTTGTTATCAAGGTGTGTTAGTTGTCAAGTGGAATTGTTGTTATGTTACCCGAGTTAGAAAATAATGTTTGTTTAGTATGGATAAAGCCACAAGCTCGCGACCCAACGGCTCAATAGAAGTCGGTTATGAATGTAATAGCAAACTTAAGGTAAAGGGAGAATTATATAGTGAGATGAAAGTCAAAAGACCCCCTCCATTATAAATATTCACAGAAATGTGACACTACTATTCAATAGAGTTAAACCTTCTTTGTGATACTTGAGTGATAATTCACCAACAAATTTATGTTTATATCTATATACGTAAACAATTTTAAGCCACCAAAGTTTACGCCAATAAATTTCGGCTAGTCCACTCTATCTAGCCTAATGACCCAAACACCACCGGGATGATCTGGTGCTTTCTTCGTAGAGATTTGAACTGTTATGTGGGTTTCTCTATTCTCGTTCTTGGCATTTTTGATGTTGCCACTTTTTTAGTTTTTTGTTGGGTTTCTCTTCTTCTACTAACAAATATAACTTGTACTCTGCATCTTTGATGAAAATTGAAGAACAAATGACAAATGGGTCACTGAATGCACATACAACAAGTTTTAAATGTCTAGTAACACAAAATAGTGTCATTTTAGCAACATGAACATAGTTTTTAAGGCGCTAAGGCTAAAGCAAGACGCGGTGAGCCACCCCCTTCAAATTGCCTAGGCTACTCCTAAGCAATCATAAGGCAAGGCAAGGCGACACCATGACTATAAGAAACTTTAAAGAAGCAGCACAGAGGAAGGAAAAAAATAAAAAGAATAAGGAAAAGGAAAAGAAAAAGAAAAGAAGAAGGACAAGATAGTAAGAAAGGCCCAGCCCACCCTAGTCCATATATCCTTCCCGGTGACCTATCTCGCTCCCTCAGCCCTCCCCCATCAACATGCACTCGCTCATCGCCGCCACAAGACCTCTCTGTGCGGGACTGTTCTCTCCCGTCCCTCACTCTACCATCCTCCATTTGCGTTGCGCAACCATTCCTCGCTACATCTTCTCTCCCTTCCACACCGCTGGTGTCGCCCCTTCCGGATCGCCTCCGCTCCTTCCCTACCTCTTGTTGTGGCTCCCTTAGATCCGTCGCGATATGATCCAAGCAATGCCCGATCCGGTGGGGACGAGCGAGGAGGTAGCCGCATGGCCTCTCCCAATCAATTTCCTTTGCTTCTGGGTTTTGGCTAGGCGTCGGGGATGCCTTACTCCATATGAGAGCCATGACGCCTAGGTGACGACATAAAAACTATTTCATGAATATGTGCACTCCTAGAGACATGACTAAAAACCTCAACCTACAGAGGAAAGGCTGCCCCATGGCATTGCACTCAAGAAGTTCCCCGTGTGGAGGTCAAGAAACACCTTGAAGGCCGACTGCCCTGGACGTACTAACAATGTCAAGGCCACATGCCTGCAGTCATGTGCATCTTGCCAAAAGCAAACTATGCTAACCTGTCAGGTAGAAAGCTCATTTGCCCTAGAGCCATAACTTGTGAGAGCTGGATCAAAGCGGTAAATCCTATCACATTAGAAGATCACAAAGTAGAAAATAGAAATCAATGAATTTGATATTCATGGCAACCTTAGGTAGGCACTGTTCTCTTCTTTGGTGTAGTATCTAGAATGAATAGTAACCACAAAAATAGTACTTGTAATCATTACAGATGATCTAGATGAAGAGGGGAACTAGTGGGAAGTTTGTCACTAGGGTATTGCTTGTATAAAAATTAATCAAAAGACACATGATTACAATCATGAGAATATGTAAAGGAAGGGAAAAAAATGCAAACCGGAATATTTGAATGAGCCAACCACTTTGGAGTGATAGAGAAGCCAAATTAAACTAGGACATAGGGATGGGATTTTACTCACCGGATTTCTAAAGTTCAGCAAGAGAGCTTTTAGACACCTTCCAATACATTAAGAAGTTCCTGAGGTCCCCCCATCTCTACCACCTTCATTCTTCTTTGGTTTGCCCAAAGGAAATTTGTAAGTACATTCCATAAAATAAAAAGAACTAACGACAATTGGCATTGATGTTTTAAGGCAAGTGAAGACTGAAGTTATTGTCATGTTATAGGAAATAGAATGGAACATTTAGCTTAGACTTGGAACTACATGACTCTATTTTTATATTTCTAGGTAGGGTTAGGACTCAGAGTAGGGTTAGGACTCAGAGTATGGAACCAGTGATACATAGCTATTGGCAATCACACTTAGATTATGGAAACAGTGATGTGTAGGTGTAGCTATTGGCGATCAAACTCAGATTATGGAAGCAAAGTGATCAATAGGTAGGTGCAATCGGCTTGACCTGCAGGACTTGACCAAGTTCACACAGTTATGGACCATAGCAAGTGGAAAATTCTAAGACAAGACAATGTGAATGCAACAACCAATGTGATAAGTATGATAGCTAACAACCTTTTAGTCAAGAAGCCCATAACTCATGGGCCACAGATCCATTTGTTGATCAAACCCAAGTAACATGTGTCCATTATACTATACGATTATTTCTCTAAACAGATAATATTGTTTTGTTAATACTAATATGCATTAGATGCCAATATTGTTTTGTTAATACAATTAAATTACAGTTGGTCCATTCTATCTAGCCCAATGATCCAAACACCATCGGGATGATCTGGTGCTTTCTTCCTAGAGATTTGAACTCTTATGTGGGTTTCTCTGTTCTATTCTTGGCATTTTTCCGATGTTGCCATTTTTTAGTTTCTCTGTTGTGTTTCTATTTTTCTACTAACAAATATAACTTCTACTCCACATCTTTGATGAAAACTAAAGAGCAAATAACAAATGGGTCTTTGAATGTACATACAACAAGTTTTAACTATCCGGTAACACAAAATACCTTTAACAACATGCATAGTTTTTAAGGCGCTATGGCGAGCTGCACTAGGCAATGTTGGATCTGGTGGGGATGAGCGAGGAGGTAGATGTATGGCCTCTCCCAATCGATTTCCTCTGCTTCTGGGTTTTGGGTAGGCGTCGAGGATGCCTTACTCCCTACAAGTGCCTTGACGCCTAGGCGACGACTTAAAAACTATGACATGAATATGCGCACTTCTAGAGCCATGACTAAAAACCTCAACCTGTAGGGGAAAGGCACCACCATGGCATTGCACTCAAGAAGTTCCCCATATGGAGGTCAAGTAACACCTCGATGGCCAACCGCCTTGGACATACTAACAAGTGTTGAGGCCACATGTTTGCGGTCATGTGCATCTTGCCAAAAGCAAACTCGCTAACCGGTCGGGTAGAAAGCTCATTCGCCCTAGAGCCATAACTCATGAGAGCTTTTTTGAATCAACTCATGTAATTAGAATAATTATAGAGTCCTTTTTTCAATAAAGTCTCGAGATAGTTGTACAATCTATCACTATGTATACCTGTAGTAGTAGTATACTTCATTGCCACCATCATTAAACTTCTATGCTTATTGAAAACTAATCAATTCTTTCTTTGTTTTTTTTATTTTTTGAGAGGAGAAGATTATGTGCGCTGCTACTTCTATTTTATATAACACTATCGTACTTTGGTTCTAATAATGCTGAAATAATTGATACTCGTATTTTGGTAACTACACTACTCGTGGCGTAGACTAGGCTTATTCAGTTCTAGAGACTTATATGCGATAGTCCCAAGCTTACTTGATTCCTCATCTTATTTATGCTCTGTCCTCAACTACGAGGCAGCCAACAATGTTGTTCGATAATGGAGACATTAATTGAAAATCTATATGGGTTGCAATGCTACACAATCTTTTCAAAATCTCCATATGCTTAGGGATTCATGTAACAACAATACGTATTTCTTTCTCTTGATGATTGTTTATGTATTTCTTTCTCTTGATGATTGTTTACATATTTTTCTTCCCTTGATGATTGTTTTACGATCGACTTCTTCGACATTTTACTAGTCTAATATATCATCGATCTAATATATCATTTGATATTTTAGGTACTCATAATGAGTCACCCGACATATCTCGACCGACATTGAGCCCACCTTCAAATGAAAGTTAAGTTGATGAAGTCCAACCAAATGAGAAATTACCAAAGTATGTTGTTATTCTCGATATTTCTTCTCTTGGCTTTTAGCATTATTGGAACTAGCTTCCTATTTGCTGAACTTGGGAGAAACAAGGTTCAACCCTAGTATGACTCTATGATCAATAGATCAAAAGACAATGAACTTGAACTAATGAATTAGGGTTTCGTGGAGGGTGGGTTGCCTCTTTATTTATAGTCCTAAGGGATGAATCATAGTCGTTGGATCAAACCGATCTTAAAACCATCTTAAATCAACAAGTTAGATATGATTTACATGATTCCATAGGTCGGTGAAGGAAGCTTCCGTAAGATAGTGACGTGGTGCCTTCGAAGAGGGACAGCGCCCGGGGCCTTGGGGATGGCCGTTCTGGGTCGTGGTCGATGGGCTCCACCTTGTTTGTGGTGTCCTCTTTTTGTTTTAAGTCCCCGGAATTTATACTAATGGTCATGATTCATATCTTTTGATTCGGACTCCAAATGTGGCAAATGATATGTCTTTTCGATCGTCTCAACGAGCTCTTCGCAATGGTATACTCTAATCCCTCATTTGAGATACTTCCTACAAAACAAGTAAGAGCACCAAAACCCGTGGAATCTGTTAGAATCAAACCCTACAACTAGTGTTTGTGTTCCTTTTTTATATCATTTCATGCAATAGTTGATGGTAATATTTGGAGTATAAGAACCGTCAACAGCAGGCCCGACGACGAGAATGGTTGTCGGGCGGCCTTAGGGTGTGGTTGGCGGCGAGGGGGCGTTGGGCTAGGTCGGGCGGGGGCATTGTGCTCGACGGTGAGGTCGGCCATGACAGCGCCATGGCGGCAAATGTTAGAGGGGAGAAGAGTGGGGGAGGGGGATTTTGTGGACCGGTCCGAGGCCCACGTGAGGGGTGGTCGGTGGGGTGCGACATTCTAGGTGGTCAGAGCCTAACGCCCATCGGCTATTTCTCCCCATCCTCGCCCTCGAGGAGAAAAATCCGCATCCCCGCATTTGTTCATGATCATTCATATTAATTCATCCCCATTCACATGAGTCCATCGACACAATATAGAGTACACCATGAATCACAAGCAAGAAATAGCTAAATAGCAAGAAGTAGGACATTAATCATCACAAACTACACAATCCGTGGTGTAGTCATCAAAGATCATCAACAGGGATGTGAAGGAAAAATCCATGGTGGTCAAGTCTAGATCTGAAGCTCCAATGCCTACCTACTTCAACAACAAGAAGACACCACTTTTTGGTGTCTAGCCTTGGGGACTCGGCTGGGTGTTCGGTTTAAACCAACAATTTGGTTCGGTTTTTGATTTTCCGTAACTTCAGTTTCTAGAGAATGAGAACCGATCGGTTGGTTAAAAATTAGAAACCGACGACTTTGGTTTTCGGTTTCTTAGGTAGATTTTTTGGTAGTGACCAAACTATGCAGCGAGGAAAAATGGAAACGATTGCAGCTCCCTGCTCCATGGGTCGCCACATGCACTCCTCGTGTCCCGCCGCTCGTGCCATGCAACCTGCGCCTCCGGCCAAAGACTGCCGCTCTCCCTCCTCCTTGCTCGTATGTGGCTTGCGGGCTGCGACAGGCGGAAGCCTTCATAGCTTGCAGCTCACGGCCGACTATGTGCCGCCTTCGCCCGCCGCCCCTACGCTGGCCCTCCATGCTCGCCGCCGCACGCACCCGCCCGCCAGCGGTCGTGACCGCGTGATGTCACCGCAGCCGCCCCACGAGGAAAGATGCATAGAGCAATGGGTTTAGGGTTTGAATGTTGTCTGGTGTAGTGAGTGGGCGGGGGAAATGGGCCACAGAGTGGGCCTTGCCGCGTTGTGGGCTTCGACTAGTGGGAGATTGGTGGAGGTGGACAGGATAAGACGTTGATGTCGTAGTTTCCTCGGTTTGCTCGGTCTTTGGTTCGGCTTTGAGATAAAATCGAGCACCGAGTCGAACACCAATCTTCCCATATATGAAAAACCGGGCCGACCTAAAATCAAAAACCGACATTTCGGTTCGGCTTCAGTTCGATCCGGCTCGGTTTTGGGTTAAAATGTGCCCAGGTTGATTGGGGACGCAAGCACTGCAGTAGATGGGTGCTGCGCGTTGTTGCTGTTATTCTGTTAGGACCACATGCACATGCATTGCTAGCTTACTTCTTTTGGGAGCATGCACAAACATGTCGTGGGTTGAAGCTTCCTGCCCATGGGGTCGCGTGGATGCTCTGCTGTTGATGGGGAGCCAGGCACGGATGCGCACCTTGCGGACTTACTAGAGCCATTGTGGAGCAGTGGCGAACCTGCCGACCATGGAGCGGTTGGGATAGATGAGACGAGTGTTGTCAAGTTGTTGAAGTAGGCTATAATCTATCCTTTGTCATTATAGTTGTATACCAAAATGCAAAGCCATTGCACTATGTCTTCACTTCCTCTCTCACATAGACATTTTCCCTCGCAATAGTACTAGGTTCAATTCTACAATAACGGGTTAACGATCGTGGCGGACCCAGCTTTTTGAGCATAGGGTGGTCGCCACAAAAATTTGATGGGCGGCGGCACGGCAGATCGGGCGCGCGGGCGGGACGACCGCCGACGGCGGACACGACAGCCTACGCGATGCCGCAAACGAGATTTCCTTGCTTTTGGAGCGACGGCGCTTCAGCGCCAAGTGCGCGATCGCGAACGGCCCCCGGAGTTCGAGTAGACGGTTCGACTCGGCCTTGAGTGAGTTGCCACACGCCCAAGACGCAATGTGCCTCCGCACGCGCTTGTGAATGAATCATTGGGAACCTAGGGGTCCCCTGGGAGACAGGGAGCATTCAGCTTCTTTCCTTCTTCTTTTTTTTGCATTTTCTATTTATATCCTATATGCATGACATGTTGGTTCTTTTTTTGCATTTTCTATTTATATCCTATATGCATGACATGCAGGCCACAGGGTGGTCCGTGGACCGCCCAGACCACCCTATGGATCCGTAACGACCCTAACACCACCCGTTACCATGCTACACCCATACAACCCAGACTTCTATCGAAGTCTAGAAATATCCAAATGGTCGCATATGCCTCCATCTTTGGCCTCGTGGGAACCACTAGAGCTCATTCAACCGCAGTTTCCTAAACGCAGTTTCCCAGAGCACCGACTTGGGGTCATGCCGGTTGTAAGGGAGGTGGGAATGTCAACAGGGAAACTGTTTCCAGTCTGACACATCCTTCGCCGGGCTCAGATGAAACTAATGGGCCGACAAGCTAAAAGGCCGAGGCGATCCAAGAAACTCTACCCAAATGTGACTGGACCAACGTGGCTGGGTTAGAGAGCAGTACAAGACTGGAAAGTTGGAGATGAGAGAGGGGAGGAAGATTGTAAACACTTACAATTTCAATTCAGCAATAGGACTCCTTCGTTGTCACGTATCATATTCTCCCCTGCTCTATTGTTTCCTTATTCCCCAATCATGTACTGTTTCCTGCTGCTAACACTAGTACACTACCGTGAGGGTCTCCGACACCGACTCTCCGGCGACGCGGCAGTGGGCTATTTCCACTTTCGTACGTCGTGGTGGCCGGGTTCTCCCATCGTAGAAAAACCTTCGGCCGTTAACCTGCTCAGCATGTCTCCCTCCTCTTACAACACCTTAAGCAACATGTTAGCTCTTGCGTGGTGGGCTCCAGCCTGTGAAAAAATCTCGGTCCGGAAATTCCGAAATTTCTCATTTACCGGTCAGGTTCAAAATTTTTCATCTATCGTCCGAAATTTTTATAATTTTAGAATTTGTCCTTACAAATATGCAAATATAGTCAAATTTAAGTCATCCTTAAAAATCTTTTGTTAATAAAGCATGTAACAATAAAAGAAATAATATTTGTACAAATTTTTGAATAAGACTAGTTGTTATTTTAGGGTTGAAAAAAGTCAAACGAACTATAATTTAAAATGAATTAGTAATATATAAAATAAATAAATAGTCTTTTGTGCCCTGGTAGTACCGGCAACATAATATCTGCGGCCGACAGAACAGAGCAGATTGCGTTGCTGCATGCATACCGTGACTGACACGACTTGCGAGTCCGAGGAAATTGATGCAGCACGTTGTCTTCTGCCGGCGGCCGTGAAACCGCAGTCCGTAGCCGACAAAACCCGCGCGGCCGTGATACAGGCATACAGCCGTGCGTCTACGTCTACGTAGTACAGCCCAAATAAGATTTCCTTGTCGTGGTCTCTAATAAGCAGATCATCAGGCAGGTCAAGCCGGCGATATGCCCGTATCTTCGCCGTCGCCCACGACGGGTGCTGCTGTCATCAGCTCCGACATGTCGACGACGTCCCGCTGGGCGTCGCCGTCTTTCCCTGACGATCTGGTTCGTCAGATAGCGTCGCTCTTACTGGCCGGCGACCTTCTGGACTACGTCCGCTTCCGTGCCGTGTGCGCCTCCGGGCGATCCGGCACGACGTCTCCGCGCGGGCGCGGCGTGGTCGACCCACGCTTCCATCCGCGGCGCTGGATGATGCTGCCCGAGGGCGGGGCCTCCACCCTGGCCACCCCAAGCTGCACGGCTACGTCCGCTTCTTCAACCTCGACACGGGCGCCTTCGTCCGCGTCCACATCCCGACCACTGCGTGCTCGACTCCATCGATGGCCTCCTCGTCCTGCAGCGAGACCACGACACCATGATCCGCATGCTCCATCCTTTCACCGGCGACATTGTTGATCTGCCCCCGCTCTCCACCATCGTCCCACAGGTTCCAGAGCTCATTGGACGTCCCAAGCAAAGAAGGCTGCCGATACTTAGAAATATCTTCGCTGCTGCTACCTTCGCTGATGATGGCGTCGTCACCGTCATGCTTGCAATATCGAGACTGTATCGTGTAGTCTTTGCAACTTCACAAGACCGGCAGTGGACTGTGCCAACGGGGTGGTACGTGCTTTCTCAACAATTATTATCATCTCAAGGCAAGATCTATTTCGCGAAGTGGACGAATATGATGGCGCCCACATCACAGATTTTCCAGATAGACACACCCTTACCGGCAGAGGTACTACAACCGCCAAAACTGATTGCGACATGCACGCGTGACAAGCTCTGTAAACCTATCTATCTCGTGGAGTGCGACTCTGAGGTGCTGGTAATAGGCCACACTGATGCTTCTCGGTCCAGAATGCTAGTTTATAAGCTCGCAGATCTCATCATGGGAAGGTATATCCCCCTGATTAGCATAGGGGACAAGGCTATTTTCATTCAGGAGAGGGCTCTTAGTGTCTCCGCCGAGGCATTACCTACCGTTACGGGCGACACCGTCGTATGCACCCATCAGGTTGACCGCTATCTTGGTCAATACCACCTTGGCAGTGGCACCTGGTCGCTAGCCATGGACCAATGCAGCTTGGATGGCATTGAACTGGGTCCATGCAGCTTCATTCACTACATCATTACATGTTGCACTCGTACATACTGGTAAGTAATGAGGTTTTTTATATACAAAGCTGTACGGTTTTTTTTTTTTTTTCTAAACTCCTCTCGTTTTATTTATTTATTTATTTATTTATTTTTATTTATTACAGTTGCACTGTTTGATATTTCCTATTTCATGTTACTATATATGAACTAATAGATTCAGGGTTTTTTTTTTTGGCTTATGTGTACTTACAGGAACAAAGGACTACTAATTCTTCGGAAAAATACTGTGCTGGATGGCCCTATGCGATACGATGGCTTCGATGGCCGGTGGTAGGGTATCTTCGTCGCGGGTTAGTATATATTGTATCTCTTGACTATATAGTGCAATTTTTTTTTCTGTTACAATAGCATTATTGTTAGTTAAACTTAAAACCATTGTTGTCACGCATATTGCTCAGAGCGCTCACTACATAACAGCATGTCAGGTTACCTTCTGTGAACAAAATATTGAAAAATTATTAGCTACAGGCTGATTAGATGTCTCCATCTTTTTGTTTACTTCGATTCATTCATTCATGTTTCATCATATTACTGTTTTATTATTTCTTTCAACTTTTGGTGAGTTCTTTTGAGTTTATTGTATAATTTATTAGGTATTGATAAATCTGATGAATGTTTACATTTTATTAGGCATGAGTGACTTTTACAAAGTGGGATTGACTTTTGCAAAGTGGGACTCGTCGATGCGCAGAGTCGGTTGTTTTCACAAAACTTTCATTAGATATAAATGAACTCAATGTGAAGCGAAAGATATTTGGAGTCAAGACACATGTTAAGGCAGGAGCAGTTTCTTATATGTTTGGCCCAATAAACAGAGATGATATTTTTGTCACGGCAACTTTCATATGTATCTTCTAGTGAAGCTCCTTACCATTTTGACATATTAATTTGGTGCACTGGCTGATTGTTTTACAGGAACATCATAGTTATCCCCATCATCTCATGCTTGATATTATTTGTATTATTAAACAAGCATAGAAATATGTAGAGATCTTGTTCATGATATTGCATGCGTGCATCAAACGGTTTGCAGAGAGTCAAATAAACCCACTGTTACAAACCACAAATGGCTTGTTACTTGCATGTTCTGACGTCGCATACAAACAGCTAAATAAATGTCCAATGTAGACATTGAAGGCAACTGAAGATAGTTCTAAGTTTGACTAGTCATTTTTAGTTTTAAAAAGATTATGCAAACATAGTCAAATTTAAGTCACCCTTAAGGATCTTTTGTTAACAAAGCATGCAACAATAAAAGAAATGATATTTACACAAATTTGTAAATAAGACGAGCTGTTAATTTAGGGTTTAAAAAGTCAAGCAAATTATAATTTAGAACGAAGTACTGTAGTAATAAATAAATAAGTCTTCGTGTCTTAGTAGTACCGGCAACATAATTTCTGCGTCCGAGAACAGAACAGATTGTGTTGCTGCATGCATAGCGTGACTGACACGACTTGCGAGTCCGAGGAAATTGATGCAGCATCTAAATTGCGCACGTTGTCTTCTGCCGGCGGCCGTGAAACCGCGCAGTCCGTAGCTGACAAAAACCCGCGCGGCTGATACAGCCATACAGGCATACAGCCGTGCGTCTACGTCTATGGTCTACGTAGTACAGCCCCAAAAAGATTTCCCTTGTCGAGCAGATCGTCAGGTCAAGCCGCCGATATATATGCCCGTATCTTCGTCGTCGCCCACGACAGTTGCTGCTGTCATCAGCTCCGACATGTCGACGACGTCCCGCTGGGCGTCGCCGTCTTTCCCTGACGATCTGGTTCGTCAGATAGCGTCGCTCTTACTGGCCGGCGACCTTCTGGACTACATCCGCTTCCGTGCCGTGTGCGCCTCCTGGCGATCCGGCACGGCGTCCCCGCGCGGGCGCGGCGTGGTCGACCCACGCTTCCATCCGCGGCGCTGGATGATGCTGCCCGAGGGCGGGGCCTCCACCCAGGCCACCCCAAGCTGCACGGCTACGTCCGCTTCTTCAACCTCGACACGGGAGCCTTCGTCCGCGTCCACATCCCGCTGTTCCAGGACCACTGCGTGCTCGACTCCATCGATGGCCTCCTCGTCCTGCAGCGAGACCACGACACCATGATCCGCATACTCCATCCGTTCACCGGCGACATTGTTGATTTTCCACCACTCTCCACCCTCCTCCCGCAGTCGCACCTATGCGGCCTCACTAGGGTACCGATGAAAAGGAGACTGCAATTTCTTAGAAACATAACTGCAGTCGCTACCTTCGTTGATGGTATAGCCACCGTCATGCTTGCATTCGTGCCCTCCTATAATGTAGCCGTTGCAACTTCACATGACCGGCAATGGACTGTATTAACATGGTCATGCAATCCTAGAAGATTATGGTCATTCCGAGGCAAGATCTATGTGGTTTGATCGACGTTTGAACTTCCATCTGTCGACCAGATTTTCCAGATCGACACACCCCTACCAGATGAGCTACTGCAGCCGCCAAAGCTGATTGCCACGTGTAATGGAGTAGGACAACACTATGGAGTTATGTCCTTAGTAGAGTGTGACTCAGAGATCCTGGTGATATTCTACGCATCCAATCTTGCCAATATGCTAGTTTACAATGTCAAAATGCTAGTTTACAAGCTCGCGGATCTTGTCGTGGGAAGGTATATCCCAGTGACGAGCATAGGAGACAACACCATTTTCGTTAATCGGAGGAGTATCAGTGCCTCAGCCAAGGCATTCCCCATCCTCAAGGGTGACACAATCATATACATCCATTACTTCCAAAATAAAGGTTATTTTTCGGAACACCACCTTAGCAACGACACGAGGTTGGCAGCCATGGATCATTGCAGCTTGCACGGCATTGAGCCCGGTCCATGCAGCCTCATTCACCACATATTTTCATGCTGTAGTCCTAGACACTGGTAAGTACAGTACTGTTTTCTCTACATTGTTTTTATTCTTTACTGATTTTGCTCGTTTGATATCTTTCCTCTCCAATCCAATTTCTTCATGCCGGCTTATGTCCTTGTATATATATACAGGAACAAAGGGCTACTAATCGGCCGGAAAGATTGGACGTATTATGACCTTCGATGGCCGACGACAGCTGGGGGGACTGGCGTAGGCTACGCCACGGGGTTAGTCTTTTATCCATTGTGTATGTGTATTTACTAAAAATATGCTAACACGTCTGTTCAGACACATGTTTTCTCGGCATGGTGTATTTTTTTTCCTGTTAGTATTGTATCTCTTGACTATATGATTTCACAATTTCGCTACAAAAAAATAGTGCAATTTTGTTTTTCTGTTACCAAAGCATTATTATTAGTTAAAACCATTGTTGTCACGCATATTGGTCAGAGCTCCATAACAGCATGTCAGATTACCTTCTGTATACAAAATATTGAAAATTTTTATTAGCTACAGGCTGATTGGATGTCTCCTTCTTTTGTTTACTTCGATTCATTCATTCATTCATGTTTCATCATATTACTGTTTTATTATTTCTTTTGAACTTTTGGTGAGTTCTTTTGAGTTTATTGTATAATTCATTAGGTATTGATAAATCTGAGGAATGTTTACATTTTATCAGTCATGAGTGACTTTCACAAAGTGGGACTCGTCGATGCACAAAGTCGGTCGTTTTCACAAAACTTTCAGTTAGATATAAACGAACTCAATGTCAAGCGAAAGATATTTCGAGTCAAGACACATGTTAAGGCAGGAGCAGTTTCTATATATATGTTTGGTCCAATAAACAGAGATGATATTTTTGTCACGGCAACTTTCATATGTATCTTCTACTGAAGCTCCTTACCATTTTGACATGTTAATTTGGTGCACTGGCTGATTGTTTTACAGGAACATCATAGTTATCCCCATCATCTCATGCTTGATATTATTTGTATTATTAAACAAGCATTGAAATTTTTAGAGATCTTGTTCATGATATTGCATGCGTGAATCAAACGGTTTGCAGAAAGTCAAATAAACCCATTGTTACAAACCACAAATGGCTTGCTGCTTGCATGTACTGACGTCGCATACAAACAGCTAAATAAATGTCCAATGTAGATATTGAAGGCAACTATCCAAATGAAGTCTGCTTGGATTGTAACCCGCTGTATACAAATTAAGCTCTTGTTATTGGTCCACAAAAGGAAAAAAAAAGGTGCTGCCGTGTTTGAAACAAATGAATCAGACATGCATTTCCAGCAGCAGCCCAACACTTGGTCAACAAAGGAGGACCAGGATGTTCTCGAGATAAATTACGTCGATTCAAAACTAGGACATTAACTGCCACAGCGAAGTGTAGAATTAAAAAAGTTGCTCAATATACCCATCGCCATTTGGACATCATGACTTTTGTTGATCAAATGCTGTCAGAAGACTAGTCTTGTAAGTTTGGATCTCAGCATATTCTTGAGAGTCGGGAGTGGCACTGACTATTGCGTAGGCACCTGCCTTGTCCAAAAATCCTGCAGCTTCTTCTGCACATTACAAGAAAAAAGAAGTTACACGAATATTGTACATGAAAGGATAGTTCAAACACAAAGTACTAATGCAGTCTTCATATATGTTTGTTGGAATCTTTGGATGGGACTGGACAGGTGGACCTTCCAAATGAACTCTGTTCAAGTGCCATTTAACATGGCCTGAGATCAATCTTTGATCAAAATGGGTGTCCTGCATATGATTTAAGGTTCATGTGTACTTAGGTACAGCTGGACAAGTAAATTTGATGGCTCACCAAAATTTGGCTGAGGATTCTGCAATGCTGAGTTCTACCTGCAGTTGGCAAGAAAACCAAAGGCAGCATGAAAAGCGAGTTTTGGGTTGCCAATTACTGGCGTCCATCCAAACAGACCACACCGAGCATACTCCCTCCATAGTTGAAAAAGAAGACGTTTAGGACAGCGACACGGTCTCCAAAGCGCAACTTTGACTTCTCTTTTCTATAAAAATATTTATTAAAAACTATATATGTATACTTTTATGAAAGTATTTTTCAAGACAAATATATTGATATGATTTTCACATTTCTAAACTCAACGACTTAAAGTTACTCCCTCCATCCCAAATTATAAGTCGTTTGACTTTTTGGCTCTAGGTTTGACCATTCGTCTTATTCAAAAAAATTTGGGCAAATATAGTCAAATTTAAGTCATTCTTTAAGAACTTTTATTAATAAAAGAAAGTCACGGCAAAAGAAGTGGTATTTTGCATAAATTTTTGAATAAGACGAGTAGTGAAAAACTTGTTGTCAAAAAAAAGTCAAACGACCTATAATTTGGGATGGAGGGAGTATTAAGAATGATTTATGTTTCCAATGTTTGACCCAAACCTTTTCCCCAAAAGGTCTTCCTTTTCAACCATGGAGTAGTATTCAATTGCATAAATGTGGCAAGGATCCAAATAAGCACTTAGTCTATTCTAATCACAGTGAGTTACTCTTGCTCATTATATATCTTTCATACTTTTGTCCTTTCTCTTTGACATGGCTACCCCAACCCAACCCAAGTTAGCAACAATCGCAAACTTGGTCGGTTGGTTGGGCCCAGTCCAATTCCAAATCCATCAGCCCTGTGAAGAGCCGCAAGCTCGCGACCCAGCGGCTCAATAATCTTCTTGGAGGATTCAACCTAGGATACTGCTCCCCCAAAGTTGTCTAACAAATATCTACTAATAAAGCAACTCCAAAGATGCAGTTATCTCTGTTTTCAAAAGACCCTCTTCGGTGTGAAGATTCATCACAATCAGCAAAGCCTAAGGATTTGCAATTTGCATAGAAGTGTACTACTGTTGTACAAATGAACATGTTGCCCCTATAGAATAGAAATTAGTTATGACTGTAATAGCGAAGTTAAGGTAAAAGGGCAAGACGCTAAGAAAGGCCCAGCCCATATATCCTTCCTGGTGACCTATCTGCTCCCTCAGCCCTCCCCAATCGACATGCACTTGGCCTCCGCCGCCACTGCCCCTCTATGCGGGACTGTTCTCTCCGTCACTCACTCTCCCGTTCTCCATTTGCACTGCTGCTGCCTGCAAACATTCCTCCCTACCTCTTCCTCTCCCCTTCCTCACTGCTGGTGCCGCCCCTTCCAGATCCCCTCCGCTCCTTCCCTACCTCTTGCTGCAGCTCCCCAGATCCGTCGCAGATGATCCAGATAACACCGGATCTGGTGGGGACAAGCGAGGAGGTAGCTGCATGGCCTCTCCCAATCGATTTCCTCTGCTTCTAGGTTTTGGCTAGGCGCCAGGGACGCCTTACTCCCTGCGAGCACCTTGACGCCTAGGCGACGCCTTAAAAACTATGACAAGAATATGTGCACTCCTAGAGCCATGACTAAAAAAAAAGTCAACCTGCAGGGGAAAGGCTGCCCCATGGCATTGCACTCAAGAAGTTCCCCGTGTGGAGGTCGAGAAACACCTCGAAGGCCGGCTGCCCTGGACGTACTAACAAGTGTCGAGGGCACATGCCTGTAGTCATGTGCATCTTGCCAAAAGCAACTCTGCTAATCAGACAGGTAGAAAGCTCGTTCTCCCTAGAGAAATCAATGAATTTGATGTTCTTGGCAAGTTGGCAACCTTAGGTAGGCATGGTTCTCTTCTTTGGTGTGTAGTATTAGAATGGACATTAACCACTTAAAACAGTACTTGCAATCATTGCAGATGATCTAGATGAAACGGGAAACTAGTGGGAAGTTTGTCACTAGGGTATTGCTTGTACAAAAATTAATCAACAACCACATGATTACAATCATGAGAATATGTAAAGGGGAAAAAAAATGCAAAGCGGAATATTTGAATGAGCCAACAACTTTGGAGCGATAGAGAAGCCAAAGTAAACTTAGGACATAGGGATGGGAGGTGGGCTAGAATGTTTTTTTACCCACCAGATTTTGAAAGTGCAGCAAGAGCTTTTTAGAGTTTCTTTTCGTGTTTTATCATCTTTAGCACCTTCCAATACATTAAGAAGTTCCTGAGCTCCGCCCATCTCTACCACCTTCATTCTTCTTTGGTCTGCCCAAAGGAAATTCGTAAGTACATTGCATAAAATAAAAGAACTAAAGGCAATTGGCATTGAATGTTTTAAGGCAAGTGAAGACTGAAGTTAATGTCATGTTATAGGAAATAGAATGGAACATTTAGCCTAGACTTGGAACTACAGGACTCCATTTTATATTTCTAGGTAAGGTTAAGACTCAGAGTATGGAACCAGTGATGCGTAGCTATTGGCAATCACACTCAGATTATGGAAACAGTGATGCGTAGGTGTAGGTGTAGCTATTGGTGATCACACTCAGATTATGGAAGCAGTGATCAATAGGTATGGGCAATCAGCTTAACCTTCAGGACTTGGCCAAGATCATACAGTTTAGGACCACAGCAAGTGGATAATTCTAAGACAAGACAATGTGAATGCAACAACCAATGTGATAGACTGATAATGACTGTCAGGAAGCCCATAACTCATGGGCCATGGATCCATCTGATCAAACCCAAGTAACTGGTAGCTGGAATTCTGGATTGTTCTCATACATGGAACAAGTATGCATTATAATACTGTTGCAAAATATAGGATGAAAACATAGCGATCTGATATTTTGCAGATAGCTTCACACTGGAAGATGAGAAATATTTTCCTTTTCAGAGTTGATTGAATTAGACTGAGAAACTAAAACAAAATATGATTACATTAAAAAAATGCAAACAAAGTCCTATCAGCTCTAAAATGCAATCAAATGAGGCAAGCCAGCAATGTAACCTTTAGACCTAAATCTTAAGCACCTGGACAACAAAACAGTAGAAATTCAATTTTGCTACAAGACATGGCTAGCTAGGAAACCAATAATTTGTATATAAGTGTTTATGAGATATAAATTCAAAGATTTCTTAATTAACTACATTCCTTTTGTTTGTGTAGTTCTATGGAATAAAGAAACAATGCCACTGACCTATGGACTGTACTTTTTGTGCAATTTTCCAACAATTATAAAAGCAGCAGAGAAACATTGGTGTTAACAATAGCCCTTCCATGTTGTCATAAAGGCCTTGTCCAGATAAAGAAAACCATCACCAATACAGTAACAATTGTAACACGCATCCAAAAGCAATTATATTAAAGTACTAATATAGCAAGTTTGGTTATTTCTCTAAAAAGTTAATATCGTTTTGTTAATACCAATATGCATTAGATAACTCACTTAAGAGCTGTAAATACACTTAAATAAATTAATTACCATCCACTGCAAAACGAGCTAAACGGGGAAGCTCCCATCCGCTTGAACAAGGGATCCTTGACACGCAGAAGTGAAATAGATTGCTCAAGTAGGTTATCCCCTGAAAACTTGTCAGGCAAAGTAACATTTTGAGGCCAAATAAATATCCTATGCAAGTAATTCAATCCAAGTAGAGAAAGAATCGGTACCCATGTACGGAAAGAATTGGTAACCAACTAGGCCAGCAGTTCCTAGGAAGAATATCTTCAATATCCATCCAAATTTCTTCTCAGCTTCTTCCTCGAGTGCCCTGTCATCTGTGCACCATTTCAGTTCATATCAAAGGGCATAATCCACATTAGTGTTTTCCCAGGAAATTTTAATTTAAAGAACAAAAATGAATAAACTTCACACATTTTTGCCGATCAGATTACTTGAGCACGGTTATGTGTCAGCATCACACCTGACCGTAGTTCCATAATAAGGACAAAACCTAACAATATGTGCGTAGTCCAGGGAAACAGCATTGCATCATGCCACTGAGATCCAGTGAGGATATTCTACGAAGAACAGGGTAGGATGGAGAGTTGGAAACTAAATTGTGCAGAAAATATCGGTTATGTGCTTCATCAGAGAAAGTGATCTCCCAAGACAAAATCAGGCATTCCTAATTATCTCCACCAGATCAGTCAACCAGAGAAATGAAGCCACCAGGGCCTGGATGTACCCTCTCGTCGTAGGTGCAAAGCCTTCGAGCCAACCGGAGCCCCGGGCCGCTGCCACTCCATCCGTTCGCTGCTACCTAATGCGAAATCGCAAGCTGTCATAGGAGCACAGATAGTTCGGCAAGGATGGATGGCAACCAAAACCCCCCAAAAATCTAGGAGAGATCCGAGATGTACCCCGGCTACACCACCCCGAGGTAACAGAACGCCGCACCCGCCGGAAATAGCCTCCGCAGCCACCGGCGCGGCCCGGCGAGCGACCGCGGTGGCGGACGGCGGCCACAGGAGGCGGCGGAGCGCGAGCTGTGAGACCATCGGACGCAGATTCGGTGACATTGCCCGGTGACATTCCCCGTGACATTGAGTCACTGACGTGTGGGACCCACGTCTTTCGGGCCCACGTGGGTCCCACACGTCAGTGACTCAATGTCACCGGCAATGTCACCGGGCAATGTCACCGAATCTCAGTCCCTCCACATCGCGTGCCCCTCTGCAAGGCCGGTGGTGGACGGCGCAGGCCCCACAACCCTAGCGACCTGTCGGGGACGAGGAGGCGCAGCTGGGGAGGGCGCTGGCCGGCGGCCGGACCTGTCGGGCGGCGGCGGCGGAGGAGGCCGGGGTCGCGGCGTCGGTCGCGGTTCGCGGTGTAGTGAAATTTCCGCCCTTGGGCCCGTGTGAAGTTAAGAGGACTCACGGCCCATAAAGGAATCCGGCCCATAACCAAGGCTTCGCTCTCCTCTCCCAAACGCGTTCTCTTCTGCTTCCCTAGTAGTAGTCCGCTAGTCCCAGGACTGGCAGGACCCCATCCATCATCCCCATCGGCCGTTGCGCAGTCAAGTGCGACGGCGACGGACCACGTGCCATGCCATGCCGCGCACGCTCCTCCTCGCGCGGCAACGACGCTGCCTCTCCGATACCTGACGCCATGATGCCCTCGCAATCCTGAACTGGATTGGCAGATGCCATGTGTCGGTCAGTCGATCGTGACAGGAGCTCGCCGTCTGAGAACTGAGATGCAGGCATTCCCGCCCGGATCATGCGCGCCCGCCAGGTGCTTGACGGATTGCGCCGGCACCGGCAGACGCACACCGCAGGTGCTTGCTCTCTGTGCTCGAGTGTTAACTTGTGGCGAGCGCACCATGCACTGTCTCGTTCCTCTGTTAGTATTTCCCTTTCTTAATCATGCGATGTGAAATCATTACGAGATGACCCATGACTTATGGTGCTTGGGTTCTGGACGGCATGGTCGTTTGCAACGCTGCACTGCCACTGCGCGTCAGTGGCATTACAGTTATGACTGTTTGTGCCAGTTCTACTGTTTATATGATAGCTACTCTATCCGCTGCAGCATCTGAAATTCTGAATCAACGTCCCTGAAACTAGCTTGCATATAGTTTTGGAGTTTGTATCAGACTCTCAGTGCTGTGATGGCACGGTAGATATGCAATAGAAATGGTGTTTTGCGAGGCAAAGTGGAGCTTACTAGATGATTCCTGTTGAAATGCATCGTTCAACTGTTTGTGATTAATTGACTACGAACACCTCTAGTAGTGTGTTTTTAGTTCTGAACTTTTCACCTTTGATCTCACTGGGCATCGCCCACTAGAAAAAGTATTTAACTGTTTTGCGGCCATAGGATGAGAATAGTTGACAAAAACAAGATCATAGAGAAGATAAACTACTCTGTTCCATGATCTGTAATTCCATGAACTACAGAATGGTTGCCCAAACCATATCAGTTGTCCAGTATTCAGATAACAAGACCACAAGTTGAACTGTTATAAAATCACAGTATCACAACTATGTTGCTAACTAGAGTTTCACGTTATCCATAATCATCAGTTGCCATTGCACACTGGAAGAGAGTTCTCCAAAGGTTATAGTTGTGTAAATACTACCTATGTAATAGACATACATGAATGCCTTTGGTGTTGCAGAAGAGTTTCAGGGAGAAGAGAACAGCATTGTGGTGCAACATGCAACCACCAGCTAGGTAATATGCATGGATCCCTTGATGGTGTAGTGTCCGCATCACGCGTCAAGTCAGATAGAACAACCTACCTGAGGTGTGAACAATACTGCTTGCACATGGTAACCATCTCTGCCTCTTTTTGTTAGTGTTAGGTCCCAGACAGAAACAGATTAGTACATCTAGGCATATCTTTATCAACTCAATGATTGTGTTGTGAGCACAGAAAGAAGGCTAATTCATCAAAAAAGCCAGACATTAGTAGCTTCTATTTGCATGAATCTTATGTACATTCCAAGCTTGATAAGAACATACAGCAAACTGACAAAAGGTACTCTTAGGATAGATGAACTCTTCAATACAGTGTCACTGATGATTCGTCCCCAGCCTGCGAGGTGCTGTACTTCTTGGCTGATTCTGGCTTTGACATATCACCGGACCGCCTCCGGAGCATCTGGCGCATGCCGTCGGCCACGCGGACAGCGGGGTTTGATTTGAACATCTTGCAGAACGCCATGTGAGCCCTCACAGCCTCCTCTACTCCTGGGTGAGCCTTCTTCCTGCATGCCTCATCTCTGACGGCCTCACAGCACAGCCCACACAGCCATTGGCCATGAAAGCCTGCTCTCACGCTGGCAATGTAATCCGGGGTGCAGTCCTCCTCAGGCCACAGCACTCGCACTTGACCGACTCTATATCCATTGCCTGCTACTGCATCTGCTTTGTATGTGTCTTGATTCCTTGTACTGGAGGCTATTTGTAGGGAGGTTATTATGGTTGTGACTTGTGAGGGGCAGTGGTGGGAGGGGTGGAGGAGGGTATTTATTGATGGTGAGGTGAGGTATTGGTGCATGTTCTGAGGTCAGAGATTTGAGACAGAGTTAGTTGGGTGTGAGCCTCTTTGCTGGCCTTTTCCTGGCATTAAAAAATTTTGGCATCGGTTGGTGGCTACAGGGGATGGGGCTGCTGGTGCTGTGGGATTGTGGGAATATGGGGGACCTCACGAAATGCAAAAGTTTGTCCCTTTGCTGAATTCTGAGAAAGAGCACGCTTTCCCGTGCAAATCACCCACCTTGCCACCTTGTACTTTTCTTGGTTAACAGTTTTTTCGTTGGCCCCTTCAAGTTTCAGTTTTCTTCACTGATGGATTCCTGTCCTGTAATATTTGAACTTCAAACTTTTTGTTCCTGATAATATAAAGGTCAATCATCTGTCAGACTGAGGACACCTCACCCTGCTACCGGATTAGATTCTATGAACTAACAAGATTTCTGTCAAAGATTCATAGTAGAGCGCTGTCATCATTCATAAAGGAAATTTAGGCTGGATGTTGTTGTCAACCTATTGGCCTTGGTCATCCTTTTTTTGTTTAAGATAAAGTTAATTTTCCTGAGATAACCTATTGTGGTCCTCCCCATAATTCTGAGCTTGACTTACATGTTAGCATTGTCTTTTTGGAAGCCTTTCATTGTGACATGGTTTGTGAATAGCTTTAGTCGGTTGGTGCTTCTTTTTCTTGAAGGATGGAAAGAGATGGCTCCTACGATTTGGACTGTCCCATGGAATCTTGTGCCAAGCTGAGTGTCTTCTACTTTCTTCTTATCAAATTAAATTAGTTACTGCATTATGGAAGTATGTAGAGTGGTAGGCAACATTCACTATAATTATGCTTTAACTGTTGTGTTTTGGTATAGCTGAAGTTTATGTTCTAAGCAACTGATACTCAAAATAAGTGGTTGGAGAGCTAAAGAAAAAAAAATAAATGAAGGCTTCAGTTCAGACAAGAATCCTCATGAAAAGTGAGGCTATTTGGGCCCTTTTTTAGTTCTTCAATTTTTGAATTTTTTAGTTCTTCAATTTTCAACTTGAAAGTTCAAAAGATGACCCGTTTGTTTCATAAGTATCACCAGTTTATTGGTTATTTGAATTGTTTGATCATCTCATGTTATATATCAGGTGTCACAGCCAGATTAGGGCCATTCTATTTCCTGTATTTATGGTTCACTGTGGCAGCATGGGCTAATGCTAATGACTGAAACTGAAATCCTTAGTGCCCCATTTATTTTGATGTTGACTTGATGTTCACGGTTTTGAAGTTTGATGCATTAGGTAGAAGTAATGCACTCTAAATCATCAGAATTTCATAACCTTGAGAGATTATTGAATCAAAATCTAAAGTTCCGGTGCCGATCTTCCTCTTTGTTGGCCCTATGCTGTAGTTCTGTGGCCATCCAGATCCAGTTACTTGGAGAAGATTTCTTTCCTTTGCTAGTTCCAAGAAGAGACGATATAGCTTGCGTTTTTTAGGATATAATTTTGTGTTCAGTAGTAGTCAGTATCTTTTTTTGCAAGGGTGGTATTATACAAAATTTCATTCTGAAGGGGGGCTTTGGGCCCCTAAGTGTCCATGTACTTTGCATAGTACATATATAGAGTATAGACATGGGGTCTACGATATTATAAATACGAAAAAGGTTAGACCATGAATGAATACAATGCAAAGAGACTCTTAGGTTAATCTGAGAAAAAAAAAATAAGAAACATACAATGTGGCTTAGCCTTAAGGAAACACTAAGATGAAACACACCCCCACAGTTATTAGAAATTATAATACTAAACTCTTTTAGAAAAATGTGTAAACACGTATTTTTACTGAAGTATAAGGTCAATAGATGACTGTCAGAACGCGCTAAAAAATACAATTGATTGTAGATCAGAAATTGACAACCCCACCCCATCCCCAGCCCCAAAAAAAAAAGTCAACTCAGGTTATACTTGTATTGCCTATTGAATTTGAATCCAATCTATACTGCCTTTCCCGTTAAGGGTGCATTATTCTGCTTTATACAGTGCACAAAAAGGTCAGGTCCTCAGAAATCATATAATGCTACCATTATTACCTTTTGTTTCCAATTACTACCTTTCGGTGAAGGTTGCAGTACTTGTTGACTTTTTATCCACTTACCTTTGTCTTTTTTTCTGATTTTTCCCAGAGAAATAGAGATTTTTATTTCTAGCTGGAGGAACCATTATCTACTGCCATGCTATCTTATCCTTTTCATGCTGACTAAATAGATCTGCATATTTGATCTTTGCAGGTAATTTCATATGTATATCACAATATATGTTAACCATGCTCTGGTTGCTGGATAAGTTAAGAAGTCATAAACGATCTGTCTCGGTCTTCCATTTAAATATCATTTATATGCACATGGTGCTTCTTCTTTTTGTAATTTGATTGACCACTAGTATCAAAGGCTGCATTTTAGGTTGGCCATAGGCAATCTCATCTGCTCCATGTAATGATTTCGTTCCCGGAGATGATGCTCATCCATATTGGCACATCGTGTTGTATGCGGTACAATGTAGTTCTCAATCTATTTTAGTGTGGTGTCATGAATTTTGTAGTCCCTGTCATGTCATGACATTCACTCCCCTGCACATGATGCTAGCATATCATCTTCTGTGAGTCGATTGTGTTTTTTTTTTATAATTGGATACAATACATGTAACTCTGGAGAAAATTAAGTAGGTCATCAATTAATAAGATTGCCTATCGGTTTTCAGGTACATTACTCAAGTACTTAGAGGTAACGTGGTCTGTCCATGTGTTACTCTAATACTTAGTTCAATAAAAATTTGAAGATTCTTCAATTTTATTGAAATTAGATAATTGAACAGATATAGACCAATGATAAGACATCAGCAAAAGACCAAATTCCATGGCAATTACACTATTTAACGCAGATAGCTCTATTATATGCTCCAGTGCCACCAAAGGTTTAGGTACCTGTGTGATCACGTATTGTCACTTTAAGTTCATTCTTCATTGATTAATGTATGAAACTCATTTTGGTATGAGCTCTAATGTTTGGTATCTGCTTGGTTCCTGCATGAACGTCTTTATGAAAACATTCTGTTTAGTAGCGGCCAAGCTGTAGTATTGTTATGGCTAGGCACAAATTCAAAGTTGCAAACTATCAGACATATGAGGCCACTCTGCAGCTGAGTTACTTATGTTCCAGTGCTCCAAAAAAACCTCTCTGGCAGCTGAGTATTTGGTTGATGCATCTATTAAGTTACTCTGTTTATCTCATGAGACTGTTTACCCTTTTTTAAGTTGCATTGTTCCAATAGCATAATGTAAGAAAAAGCTAGGCTAAAAAATTTCAGTCTAGGTCAAAAAGCCTATGTTTGGTGGCTAAGTCTGACTGTAATAATCACTTGAATCGCAAAGGGTGGAAGTCATGTTTGAAAGCTCGTCATACCGATACAGTGGAGGTCACAATCATACATCATTTTTCCCAAGTTTCCTTTTTTTTTTCTTAAATAATAACATTTTGATAGGGTATACATGTAGTTTATTTATTTGATATGGTATGTTCTTAATGATGGTTCTTTCAAAAAAAAAATGTTCTTAATGATGGATAATTCATACCTATAGCTTATTATTGCTGGATATTTTTACCTTTGAAAGCGTGATTACCCCCATGTGTCAAATAAGGTTACTGAATAGAGAATCTCTAGTTATTGATTCCAGAAAACAAGAAAGACAACAGCCTCTTATAGACTATATATAATTAAGAATGTTATGTATAATAAGAGCCTACACCATGCCAATCAATCTTAGCACCTCAAATGTTCTTATTCATTTGTTTTGCGATGTTCTCCAGGGGATTGGAATGAAAAATTGGCAGAGACAGTGGCAGTGAGACAGATCATGGATATATATACTGGTGGTAGCATTTCAGCATCATCCAGTGCCACATGTCTTGAATGCAGCACCTCTAAACATGTTATCCGATTTCCATGGCCATTCATTGTTGTTCATCCTTGGACACGACACAGGAGAAGAAGAGTCAGTCATGCCTTGTGGCTTCGGCACCGATAGGGACCCCCGGTGAACCAGCTTCAGAGACAAGATCGGGCATGCAGCCATGGCGTGTCGCCGTTCTATGTGCGGCCATGGGCCACCAGCACGCAGAGATTGCTGTGCGAGTGATCGATCGAGGACATGTGATGTGTGCGGACGCGGCAAGTTGCAACACGCAACTGCGTGCATTAAGCCACCAACGCATGTGGGGTTCAGTGTTTGTACGTGAGCCGTCTAAAGGAACAGGCCGGGTAGATGGCACTGTCCGTTTGCCATGTGACCGAACTGTTGTCGGGCAAGGGGAAGACGGCGGTTTTCCGGTGATCTGTGGGCCGGTAAGCTTGCATATGGAACTGCTGATGCTCTCTGCACATAAGGTGCATGAACTGCTCATACTTTCTCGTCGTCATGGGCAGTGTCTAGTGATCTTTACGCATGCCTTCGATCGTGTGTTGGTTGGTGACTCAAATGCTTCTGTGGTGGCTGAGTGCAGGTCACAGGATTTTCAGTGGCTGCAGGAAAAGAGTGCTGCTCTGGGCTTCTGATAAACACTGAGATAATGAATGTGGTGGCTGAGGCTCACATGGTAATGGTGATGCCTGTCCTTCTCCGGTTCTCCCCACAGGCGCATGAGAGGATGCTGCATTTATCAGCGGGTTATCCGGGACCAGGCCTAGGAATTTATGAGGTTTTGTCACTTTCTAGCAGACAAGCTGGCAACTGAATTTCTGTTATTTAAGAAAAAACTTGTTCATGAAAAAAGGGGTAATACATACTCCAGCTAAACAACTTAGCAAAGTATGCATGCACATGATCATCCATGTTATGGCTACTGGATTTATTCTTTCAGATGAGATTTAGCCCCTATGATTAATCTGACTTTGGTCTCCTAATCATTGGAAATTAGTAAGTACAATTCTAAAACGGATTAGAAATATCAAGTACAGACCTCTTCTTGATACCCTACCAATTAAATCGATAGGTTTCTTATTAGGTTTGGTTGGTCTGCATTTCTTTAATTGCTTTATCATCAGGGCTGCATTACTTTTAGTTGATTCGGCTTGACAGTTGACAGTATCCATGTTTCAATGCACAGGCCAATGAGTGGGCTGTGGGCACATGGGAGTTGCTAGCTACGGGTATGCCAAACAGGTGATCATGCTTCTATCTCGTTTGATTCTGGATATCATTGGTTCAGTACTGTATGTGTCGACCATGATTTTTTTTTATGTCCCAGCCACATGCAGCCCCAAGATCCACATGCTATTCTATTAGGAGAAAAAAGCACATGCTCTTGCTCTTGCCTGACATTTTGGTTTTCTAGCAGTCACCAGGATACACACGTAGCCGTGTCTACCAAATGCCAGGCTTTTACCAATGGGTCTCTACTCTCTAGTCCTAAAAGTGAAAGATACATTAGCTCATCTTAGCTCAATGGCTTCGTATAAGCTCATTTTCTGCCAACACATAATGTAGAGACTATCTGTCTATCTCTGCCTAACAGATTCTTTTTCCACATCTTTTAGACGATGAAAAAGAAGATAATGCCACTTGGTATTCGTAGTTTAGATTTTGTGCATTTATTCTTGATAAATAACTGTTACGTTTTTGCAATTGCATTCTTATCAGCTACAACTACTTCCTCCGTTTAACAATTAGTACAATTTTAGAATTGAACGACCAAGTTTATCAAAAATAGTACCAACATTTATGTCTCCAAATAGTTTTAGTATTTAAAAATGTATTCCATGATTAGATTGATGGCTCAATTGCAGTCTTTTTGGATGGACTGATGGAGGAGAATTTGCAAGATATATTTTTTTTTTTTTTTTTTTTTTTGAGACTAAAGGCAGTGAGCCTCGCCGCTCAATTAAAACGATAGAAAAGTATTTACAAGAAGGGTAGCCAAACAGCGCAAGCGCACCGAAGGGCCAACCCACCCACACGACGGCGGAAGAGCACACAACCGCCATGGGTCATCGTTGCCAAGCATGATTGCAAAGCAACCCGGCTCCGACTTTCCATGGCGGACCTGCATAAACCAGACGAAAAGCAAAGCAGACAAACCGGCGAAGGCCGAGAGCAGGTCATCGCCCGGCTTCGAGGTAAGAAGAGCAGCTCCGACTTCCAATCCCGAACTTCAGCTCCTCCCCGGTTCTTGCCAAGGCCGAACAGTCATCGTTGCCAGCTTCGGAAGTAGAGCGACTCCGACTTCCAATCCCGAACCTCGGCCCATCACGGTTCTTGCCCGACGTCGAAGCGGACCGGTCGGCAGAGAGGGGGTACGCCTTGTGTCATCGTTGTCGAGCCACGCCCCTAAACGGCAGCTCCGACTTCACGCCACGGACTCCCCTCCACACGCACACCGGACGCCGAAGAAGAAGAGCGCCAAACCGAAGACGCGCCATGGCGGGACGAAAAAGCGACGCCTTCAGGAAGGGATGACGTGGGAAACGCCACCGCCGCCGTCTAAGATGGACAGGGCTTTTCGCCCAAAAGGACCGGGTGAGCACGACGCCCTCAACGAGGGGAAGCGACGCCCACGGGCGCCGCCGTCGCAAACTTTCGCCCAAGAACTCCCCAGACAATGTCCGGCCAAGACCCGGGGCATTGTTGATGTCGCGTCGCCGTCGTCGTGCCGCTCCGGCGTTCCACAGACCGCATCCGTAGGGCATCGACGCGCCGGCCGCACGCGCGGCGCCGCGGCCGCATCGATCGCCACCCTCCGGTGAGGCCCAAGGAACCGAGCCTCATCTTGCCGCGCGTGCCCGCCTTTGCCGCGACGCCGAAGCCCCCGAAGGCCCTCGTCGCCCGGCTTTGGCGCGCGCCCCGCTAACGTGGCCAGCCACCGCCGCCAATCAAGCCGCCGCGACGCCGCCATGGGTGCCCCCAAAGACAGAGACCCGAGAAGACCCAGCTCGCCTCTGCAGCAGCCCCCTACCATGGCGGTGTCACCGGGGCCCTCCCCCACCTGGGGGCACGGATCTGGACCCCAGGGCCGTCGATCCGGCAGCCCAAACTCGGAGGGAGCCCAGGCCGGTCGGCGGCGCGCCACTGCGAGGGAGAAGAAGGGGCGACGGAGGAGAAGAGCCGCCGCCGCCACCACCACAGCTGCTCCGCCGCCGCCCGCCACAGCGCCGCCGCCGATCGAAAGGCGCGCCGCCTCGCCAGCCCCACGCTGCCGCTGCGGGCGGAGGCGGGCCAAGGCTGCCACCGCACCCGCGCCACCACCATGGAGAAGGAAAGTGCCCCGCCGCCACCATCCCGCTGGGCCGCACGGCCTTTGCCGGCGGCCCGCCCGGGCGGGCGGGCGAGGCGGGAGGAGGGAGGGGCGGGGAGGGTGTGCGGCGGCGGTTAGGGTTTCCCGAAGCCGCCAGCGTGGGGGCAGCGCTGGGCGTCGGGAGAGAATTTGCAAGATATAAGATGGTGGGAAACCAATTAGATGACTGGGCTGTTGAATGATGGATTGATGGGCCATAAATGGAACCAAAGGGCAGGTCCAGTTTGATTGTGCGGGCTTCAGTTAAGAGACTACGAAGATTAGGCTGGGCCTAAACAATCTCTGAATAAGTTGAAGCCCAGCAGGCAGAGGCAGCACAATAAAAGCTGACTTCTGGCACCGGCCAATTACAAAAGTTGAGCTAGATGATTACCTGCTACGGAGTGTAGTTCTGAGAGATGTGCACTGCCTCATGATGGTATCAGAATGAAGTAGAGTTTGCTTCTTAACGCCGTACTAGGTTTGATGAGCTTCCCAGCACAGTTGAGAAGAAAAATACCATCATATTCAGCAGAATTGGTACACTTTCAAATCCATTTCCTTGAAGGAGTTTCTTTTCCTTCAAGTGCAGAAACAGAGAGAGGGAAATGGGCGCGTCACGAGCTCTGCAGGTATCAAATCCATTTCCCAGAGTTTCTTTTTTTCCTTCAAGTGCAGAAATAGAGAGAGGGAAATGGGCATGTCACGAGCTCTGCAGGTAAAAAACGAAGTCCAGAACCTTTCCATGAGCAAGCAATTCCACAAAGTAAAGGGCGGGCCGGCATGCCCTTCTGCTCCAGCCTCCAGGTCTAATAAAAAAATCACGAGAAGCTTTACTGCTACTGCTAGAGATTCCATGATGAGCTCAGTGCTGCTGCTGCCTCCATGGACAGTCAGTACAGCAGCAGACATGGTTGGCAGAGACGATGGAGGAAGCGACATGCATGCGAGTGCTGTGGATCCTGGAAAGGGAGCCAAAAGGAGACGGCGTGATCCACAAATCCCAATAAAAGCGTAGCAGTTGGAGTGAGGTCATGTAAAAGTGACCATTCCTTGTCCTCTTCGACCAAGGAGCACCTGTCAGCCTCATCATGCCCATTGATCTGTTTGTTTGTTTACAGTGGTATAAAAAAGAGAGGGAGGGAGCTAATGACAGTTCAGTTCATTCATAATAAGATTGGGATGAACAGTCGTGCCGGCAACTTGCATCCATAGCAGTTCTATTCCAGCTTTGGTAGGGCCTACTTTGTGATGATTCCCCTCCTTCAGTGCAAAAGTAATTGTTGACCTAATGATGAACATTCAGTAAATTAGCAACAGGCAACAGACATGAGCCATGCTTGCTTTGGATGAAGTCATATGAGAAATGAATGAAGGTATTCTTCTCAGACATGAGTGAGTAATGGTTTTATCAGTAAGCAAACTGATCACTTCGTGTACTCTTGTGGTTCTGGGCAAAGGTTGCGAAAGAGGCCAGTAATTTTGGGGATTTTTTTTTTTTTTTTTTTTTTTGGTTACAGAAACGACAGGACAGCCCTGGCGAAGGGAATCTTGCCCATTTCTCTATGGGCATCATCAGTGCTGTGCTGATCGTCGTTCTCGGGCCGGCGGGCGGGCGATGTGATATCCAATCCAAAGCTTCCTCATATCAGGCACTCACTTTTGCGGTTGCCCATCAGGATCACGCGTGAGGTGTCCATGGCTCCATTCGATAGCGTTGCGCACCTGCAGGTTCCCGGGTGGCCAAGACTTGGCAAGGTGTAGGCAGCAGCAGGCTCATGCATGCATGCTTTGCTTCTTGTCTCAAGGATTTCAGATTTGCGCGCGGTGCAGGCGATGCAGCCGTTCCTCCGTTCACCGTTCATGGACGATCGAAACGTTGATGA
This sequence comes from Hyparrhenia diplandra, assembly GCA_015847255.1. NCBI lineage: Eukaryota > Viridiplantae > Streptophyta > Magnoliopsida > Poales > Poaceae > Hyparrhenia > Hyparrhenia diplandra. Next base: position 81,912 of record JADLZK010010322.1, read on the forward strand.
AGGCATCTTCAAACGTGAAGTTTTATCGAGGCTTGATTTTTTGTCTGTCGCCGTAGCCGCGTCTCTCTTCTCTCGTCGCACAGTTGTTTACCTTTTAAGTACAACTTTATCACTCCGCCCGTTAGAGCCGGCGATTGTTGTCTGTGTGATTTTTGTGTGCGCTGCGGCCAATTGTTTTGGCTAAAGCGTGCGCCGTGTAAAGTCTATTTTCCCTTAACGAAATACGTGTGGACACGCTTCGAAAAAAAAAAAGCCAGCACCGGAGAGGAGAATATTCGCAGATGATTCAACTCTAGGCCGGCAACATCTTTTGCTTTTGCCATTGCAATTGCAATCGCTGCCCCCTCTCCCGTCTCGATCTCATGGTCTCACACTCAATGGTTTGCACATCAACACGTCGATCCCTCCTCCCTTACAAAAGCATCGCATGGCAGCAAGGCGTCCACGAGTGAGTCCATTGTAGCTCACTCACCTCGGCTAGCTCCTGGCATTGTTTCAGTTGAGCACCACCACGTCCATCCACGAGCTCGTGTGACTCGTGAGAGGTGACCAGCGAAAGCTGCACCTGCATTGCGCCCATTACGCTCGGTTGGGGTTGGGGTTGGGGTTGGGGTTGGTGCACGGCGTCCATGCCATTACCACAAGGAAAAAGTCTACTTTTCGGTCCTCCAACTTTTACGAAAGTCGATTTTTGGCCCCTCAACTCCAAAACCGACAAAACAAAGCCCCTTAACTTTTCAAACCGTGCAGATTTCGTCCCTCGGCGGGTTTGGGACGGTGGTTTCGCTTACGGTAACTCCAGTTTTGCTACAGTAACCGTGGTTTTGTTTTTCCTTTTCTTATTTATTTCTACTGAATCTTTCAAAAATCATAGTAAATCACAGAAAATTCATAAAATAAAAAATCTAATTTTGTTGGACTCCACATATGTAGAGCTACGCAATGAATATATAATATGGTATACTTTAATATAAAATTTTTGCTATGAAGGTTTTGCCTTTTTCTTTTTATTTATTTCAGCTCAATTTTTAAAAAATCATAATAAATTATAAAAAATCATAAAATTGAAAAACCAATTTTGCTAGACTCCACATGAGCATATTTACACAATAAAGATATATAGGTGTACTATTTAATTTATTGGCCGGGATCCATCGATCATGTTCACGGCTACAGACGTATCGTGATTTGAGATCAAGACAAAGACAAACCTAGCTAACCTAACCCAGTTTAAAGAGCCACAAAGTAACTACGCATTTGTGTTATTACGAGCCTCATGTGAAGTCCAACAAAATTAAATTTTTATTTTATAATTTTTCTGTAATTTATTATAATTTTTAAAGATTGAGCTGAAATAAATAAAAAGAAAAAGGCAAAACCTTCTAGCAAAAACTTTGTACTAAAGTATACCATATTATATATTCATTGCGTAGGTCTACTCATGTGGAGTCCAACAAAATTGGATTTTCTATTTTATGAATTTTCTGTGATTTACTATGATTTTTGAAAGATTCAGTAGAAATAAATAAGAAAAGAGAAAAACGAAACCACAGTCACTGTAGCAAAACCGGAGTTCTTGTAGCGAAAACCACCGTCCAAAACCGCCGAGGGACGAAATCTGCACGGTTTGAAAAGTTGAGGGGACTTTTTGTCGATTTTGGAGTTGAAGCGACCAAAATCTGACTTTCGTAAAAATGACCGACCGAAAGTAGACATTTTCCTTACCACAAAATAAAAAGGAGGCCCGCCTTTGTGTGTTTTCACCTGGCCCATGGGCCATACTAGTAGATACTGCTCCTGGCACTGCACTGCACTGACAGGCATCGCATGCATGCACGCACGGTACGGATGTACGCGGAGACAGACACTGCCCTACAGTACGGAATATATACTGACGCTGTGCACTGCTGCAGGCTACAGACACAGAAGAAACTTGTGTGATGGATGGAAAGAAAACGTGTGCACACGATGTGATCATTTTCCTTCCCTTTTTAACCTCTGGGCAAAGTAGAGTCTCAATATATAGATACTACAGCTGATCGATCCACGCAGGAACTGAAGCACACCAAGTTCATAGAGATGTCATCAATCTGTTTCTAACAGACGACCATGCTTTTTGGTGCGAAGTGAATATGTGACAGTGGGTTAGGTAGATTTAATACTACAATTCTTTGTGTAATATAATAACGTTCCAGACTAATATTTAATCTGTGTATATTCTTTTTGTGTGACATATTTAATACTTCATCCGTTTCAAATTATAAATCATTCTAATTTTCTTGGAGAGTCAAAAAGATCCCAAATTTAAACAAAACTATACAAAAAGTTGCAAAGTTTTTACGATATCAAATAAGTATATATAGTACAAAAATGTAATTAATAAATAATTTAATGATATTTATTCGGCATTATAAATGCCCTGAGAATTGAGTTATTTGCTCGGGTGATCAATCTTGAACATCTATATCAGAACAAACGGGTCATAGATCGTCTTCTTCCATCGCCTCAGGTGATATTATTCGATCGCCTGGTAAATAATCTAATTTCAAGCATATGGCCTTTAGGAGGTGTTAAACTTTGCTTTGGCTCTCTAAGAAAGTGGAATGCCTTGTAATTTCAGACCGAGGGAGCATTGTATTTCATTTCAATGCCGCTAACCCCCACACACACACACACACACACACACACTCCGTATATATTTTTCTATTTTACGTACAAAACTCAGCTTCATTGAAGGGACATGGTATGATGGTAAGGGTGAGTAAAATAAAGGAAATTAATTATTTATTTTCTGAGCGGCCTAATTATTTTTTTTTTTTCCTGCATCAATGTCAGCCTATCATGTCAATCCCACGTATGTATCATTAAAAAACAATATATTATACAATTTCAGGAGTAACATCTGATACATTATTTGTGGCTTCTACCATATCATCAGCAGGGTTAATTTGCTATAGGACAGTTTGTGTCACAATATAAACTCTGTTCTATGATTACGACGCATGGTACATTGATAGCCACTACCTCAGAATTAATTACTATGCTCAAACAGCATCATGAAACCGATTTACCACTCGAGTCTGAAGAGGACAGCCTCACAAATCAGCGTGCTTCACTGGGACAAGCTCCCAGATGTGGTCCATGGGTCATGGTGGTGACACGATGTCCACATCCATCTTTTGACTTACGGAGTACCTGATAAATAAATTGCTACCTGATGAAGCAGCTTGAGAAAGCTTTGCATTCTGTATATCAGCAGTTACTGTCATCACTCATGAGCCACACATGGCATGCATTTGTGCAGTCATATTTACCACGGGAATTTTTCCAAAAAAATATATTTACCACAGGAAGATCATCATAATCATTTGTGTGCATGCATGCATGGATCTGCATGATTGCTCCATGCATGGTTGATTCAAAGTTTTGGCATACATCAATAGCACTGATCCAACCAATCCCCCCAGTTGGAGGATCAAGCCCTACACAGAGGTCATCGGCTGATCACTTATTGCAGGTACTCCCATCAAGGCGCACAGAATTAGGAGGGACTGTAATCGGATGGCCAATTCGCTGGCTAGACAAAATTTTTCTCTTTGCAGGCTAATCAAATAGAATTCAATGGATTATGCGTTAATCCAAGTCATGAGCAAGAGTGTCCTCTCCACGAGAACACTCCAACTTGTAATCATTAACTCGTAATGGTTATAACAACCGTCTTTGTGTTAAGTTTGAATGCATTGTTTACTTGTCAAAAAAAAAAAAGTTTTTGGCCTACTAGACTGGTTGAGGTCTTGTTTGGATGCATATGTATACACATCAATCCACATGTGTGTTAGAGTGGCTACGGTCCACTTCAAGACATGTGGATTAAGATGAATGCATGTGCATCCAATGTTCCAAACAAGGCGAAGGAACTCTTTTCGTCATGCATAGTGTACAATATCACTTTCGAATTGAGTCCAAATTACCTAAAATCATGGCATGAGACATGGAGTAGGCTCAAGGGCCGCAGGAGCACTATGAGAACTAGATTGCCCCCAGCTACTTCTAGAATCTAGATCCTCTTATTTCCTCCTTTCTGGTTCAAGGCTTTTTTTGTTAGCATTAGGCATCATCATCAGTAGCCATTGATTCTAATCCACTTGACCCTCTAGCTTTTTGTCCTCTTGGGCCTGGACCTACGCTAAATAAAGCACCAAGCAAAAACACACTAGATAAGACACCACTAGGTGGTTGTCACTGTATGGTGCCCTATCCCTTTTGCTCCCACCACTAGAGAAAAATCTCTCCGACCTTCTTGTTAAGGCCAAATCGCCGGACCAGCAGGCTCATGCACGCTCTCTCCGTTTCCTGCAAAAGTTTCTTTCTGGTCACGTACAGTCTCTCTGGCTTGCTCCCTCCGTCCCCTTTATGTGTGTCGCCCCGAGAAGCGTGTTTTGTGAAAAACACGGTTTTCTAAAGACAAACATTTGGGACAGAGGAGTACAAAGTTACTACAAATGATGGTACGTGTGGAGAATATTGCACATATACAAGGGTCATCTATCACAGCTCCAACTGTGTCAGGCCTACATCTTCCAAACCTCAAGACTTTGGATGTCACAACTTAAATATATAACAAAGTTAGTCTGGTAGCTCTGTCATTACGAGGCTGAATCAACTACTAAAGGCACAGATTATATATATATGTACCCAAAACGATCATATGCAAGAATATATTCTCTTGCAGCTGCTTGTGTCCTTATTGGTAACATGCATGCAACAGAACGGAGAGAAAGTGGCAACATGACAACAAAATCACGGCAGTAGCAGAACAACTGGCATTTTGTATGTTTAATTTCTCTCGTGCTCCTTTCTGGCTAAATCAGTGATGAATTATTATAGTAGCAACACTATAGTGTGGTGTAGGCTACACTGATGTGCAATTATTCAACCTCTGCCGAGAAGGTGTTTCAGTATTTTGTCGACACCTTAGCTTAACTGCAAGATAAAAAAAGAGAATAGTACTGCATATATATTCTATATATAAGTGCATAACAGCATACTATCTGGGTATATATTATATTGAAGGTCAGGTGTACATGATGTTTTTTCCCTAAAGAAATAAGGACAGTACATTTGAGAATATGCTTAGGCTAATTATTATTTTTTGATTGTGTATAGCATCGGGTACGTACTCCCTCTGTCCCTAAATAGATGTCATTCTCGCTTCCCGAGAAGTCAACGTTTTCAAACTGGCGGCAATTTATATATTAAAATATATAAATATTTATGCTAAGTAATTAGTATCATTGGAAAGATCTTTAAGTCTAGTTTTTAATAAATTTATCTGAAGATATAAATGTTGCACGTATTGTCTACAAACCTAGTCAAAGTTGAGAAAGTTTGACCGGCACGCACCAAAACGACATCTAATAAGGGGACGGAGGGAGTATATCATAATGGTTTGGTTCACTGCCTTGTCAGTGTCATACTCTGAGAGGCAATAATTGCTGCACAGAAAGCTTGTTAAAATACTGGTCACCAGCAGAAATATTCTGTTGCATACGTAATCTATATAGTATGCAGTCAAAATCTCTAGATTAATTGATAGCTCTGGTCACTATTAGGGAGGAGCAAGAAAAAATTATCTGTGCCAAATCAATCTTTTCAGCCGGCATCTAGGCATGTTTGGTTTGAGTGCAGGCAACGCTGACCGGACGGGGGTTTGGGACTATCTCCCGACCCGTCCTGCCCCGAGCACACACCCGCCCCCTCTCTAGCCGCCGCCGCCACCCTTCCCGCGATGGCGGCGGCGCCATGACCCCAAAATAGGAATTTTTCGTTAGGTATTTGACTAAATAGGATCGTCAATTCCTATAGAACCTATCTTTGAAATACGATGGGGCTAAGCGGAACGAAAAGGGTTTTCCATGGCCCGCTCGCACCTCCCCCTCCTCCAACCCCCTCCCCCCTTCCGGCCCAACCCGTCCGGCGTCCTTGGTGCCCGTCCGGCGAGCTCGTCGGCCTGGATGGCGGCCGGACCCGACCCTAGATCCGGTGGTTGGTTCGCTGGGCCTTGCTAGTCTTCTTGGCCGGCCATGGCGTCGTCCGACGGGGTCGGGCACCGGCGGCGGCTCAAGGTGGCTAGATGCACCATCGTCTCACACCGCGGGGTGTGGGTGGCTGGTCTGGCGGTCGCGTCGGCGGCGCCGCCGTGGTGGCATGGATGGCGACATCTCGCCGTCCCTTTGCGTGACTTGGGACGCATGGAACTTCAGCGAAAGCTCAACCCGACATGGTCGGGCGGACGACGGGCGGCGCTTTTTGGCGCCACAACCTTCTTGAAGGTATCGTCTTCGAGTCTCACGCTCCCGTCTCGGCTTCAGCCCGCCGCTCCTCCACCTTGGTCGTTTTGGTGGTCTTGCTACTACTATTCGGCTTCATGTTTCTCCTCACCTTTGGGTTTGTTAAGCTAGTGGTTGTTGTATCCGTAGTCATTGTCGTTTCAGCGGATGCTTTGCCGCCCGAGGTGTTCTTTGTCGCTTGGCGGATCTTTGTCGCCGATGTACCTCGTTTCGACGGATGCTTTACGCCGAGGTGCTTTTCATTGCTTGGGCGGATGCTTAGCCATTGTGTATCTTTTCTGAGCTTGCATTTCCGGTGTCTTGGCGTCTTTGTCGAGGTCGCGGTCATTACGAGCCGCGTTTTCGGTGTGCATGTCTTTGCCGAGGTCGCGGTCATGAAGAGCTCTGCGTTTCCGGTATGCCGTGCCGCCGAGGTCCGAGTCGTCTCTCTGCCGGATGCTTTGCCGGCGAAGTGGTGGTTGTCTTTTCCGGCGGATGCTTTTTGCTGCGAGGTTGGTGCGGATGGATGCTTTGCCGTCTAAGGTCTAGAGGATGCTTTGTCGTTGTTGTCGCCTATGGCTCCGATCGAGTACTAGCTACTTGAATGTTGAGTTTTTGGTTGTAATAGGTTCAGGTTGTCGGGGTTGTTAGTTGGAGGGTCCGCCCCACCCCTTGTTTCTTGTTGTTTGTTTGTGCTTGTGTGATTCGGCAGTAATATGTGAATTACTTGCGAATTATATGTAATTTTCCACTTCTCTTAATGCAATACGTGCTAATGCACGCTTTCAAAAAAAAAACACTAACCAGGGCATAAATCTCAGGCATTCGACTTTGGAGACCTAGAGCTGGGAAGGCCTTCAACCAAACAAGGGTAGTGCCTCCTTCTACCTAATGGAAATAAGATGCTACAGCTACCGGTGCTAGAATGGAAAGAAAACCTTTATGTCCATTGGAACGCAGAAATTGTACAGGAATCGGTTTATTTTCACGGAAAAACACATGAACACGAAAACTTTCCTACAATCCAAAGTCGGTCTTAACTATTTTTGTTTCTGCACTTTATCACCGAAAATGGGAACAAAAAGAAGCAAAATATGCATAAGAAGATACAAACGAGCGGGAAAAAAAAACGCATGAACGAAAAACTTTCCTACAATCCAAAGCGGGTATTAACTATTTTGTTCTACACTTCATCACCGAAAAGGGGAACGAAAAGAAGCCAGATATGCACAAAAAAGATACAAACGAGACAATAACTTGAGAGCAACTCCAAGAGAGCTAGTAAAAATAGTTAGCTAAACCTATAATTTAGCCAACCTTTAAAATAGAAAACTCTATAAAAAAACATAAAACTCCAATAACTTTTTCTAGTCTGATGAGGCTAGATGGCTAGCGGCAAATGCAAGCTATATTATCATGTGAGATTTCGGGAATAACACATTTGTTATTTTAGAATACAAGATTGCAAAGTCGTTGGAGCTTAATTTTTGTAGAAGGAATTCTAAAAATAGCATAGATAACACGAATAGCACATATGTTGGACTTGCTCTAATCTATTATGCATATTCGTTATGTTACATGCATTGTTAAAGTGCCCACATTCCTCTTTAGGCCTCTTATTCGCGGACTTTCTAAGGCCATGTTTGGATCTGAGAACATTTTTGGAGTTTTATAAAAATATCATGGTTTCGGGAAATACTTTTTTTTTAAAATGCCATTAAGTATTTGGGTGCAATAAACTTTATGATTTTGAATACCATGGTATATTGTTAAAACTATATTCTTTTTGGAGTTTTTGAAACTTCATTCTACAACATTCTTTTTTTCTAAACCATGGTTTTCCACATCAATAGTTCCAACTACTGTTTTTGTTGACTAAAATTAGTTTAAAATAGTTTCATTCATATATAAATATAAATATAAATGGTCAATCACCCAAGTAAATTCAATTGACATGGGAGACATACCTTATATTAAGGTTATCATTCTCAATCCTAAAAAAAAATCTACGATCTACACGTTAATGTACAATAATAGCATCGTTTTTGTCACCAATAAAACAAAAAATCAGTAAAGAGTCGAGAGGAACTCTACCGAACAAACCCTTTTTTTTTTTTTATAACAGAACAAAAACCCCTTTGGTCGTCGTGAAAAAAACTGGCCGTGGAAGATTTTCAGCATCATCAAATCAAATCAACGCCGGGTTCCATGAGCCGTGGGCTGGATCGGGAGGCCCGTGACCGACCCAAGGGCCTCTGGGCTCTGAACCCTGTCCAGGTCCCGGGCTGGGGACAGCGAGCCGCCCTGCCTGGACGCCCGGCGTAATTATCCACTGCCCCCGCCTCGGTACCCGCGCGCTAGTAAAGTGACCGTGAGGGCGGGCCCCACCCTGACGGCGTCGGCCCTGTCCGTTTCCACCCGACATGGGGATCAGCAGCGAACAACAGTAGAAAAAATAAAGGACTCCACGCTTTTTATTACCGCTGCCTGTGCACGCAGTAAGTATAAATGCGAGCTCAGACTATCTTGGTGTAAGTACACCATTTTTCAAAAAATGTAAAAAATAAAAAGATGATATTGTACACGTACTACACCCAAGTACCCGACCCGAGTGTGCACTTGTCAATTCCAAAACTTGTACTCCACCTTTGAAACAAAAAAAAAAATCCAGAAATTGTACTAAAGATTATTATTGACATATACTCCCTCCGTTCTAATTACACTTTAACTTTTATAGATACATTGTTTTTTTATATGCACCTAGTTATATATAGTATGTCTAGATGTATAGCAAAAAAGAAATACATCTAGAAAAATCAAAACAACATGCAATTTGGAACAAAGGAAATATGTCGAGAATAGATTTTCTATAAAGATATATGTCCTGATTAATCTAGTACTCCACTTATTTGGTACCATGAATATTAATGTTAACATTACTTATTTATTTATTTATTTTTGTTAGACTTGAGATTGTTGATATTTTTTGGTACGGAGAATGTAAGACTAAAGTAGGAGTATTTATACGTGGAGTCGGGCACAAGGATGCTCTAGGTGAAGACTTGGTAGAGATAATGCCAACACATCGTTAGTAGAGTAAATGGTCTTTGAGAGAATTACAGGGATATACTTGAATCTTTAGGGAAAGATATAACAAAAATATGGTCTGCCACCAATTTCCGATATGGGCCCAAGAACCGTTGACATAATGAAGGAGGTTAGAGAGGAACAGAGTGTCCCCCAGTAGACCAAGAACACTTAGACATCATTCATTCTCTAAACAAGGAACAAAGAGAAGGGTTTGATGAAATCATTCAGCATGTCCTTACCAAAAAAGCCAAGTTTTTTTTGTAGATGGGGCAGAGGCAGCCGCGGGCAAGACGTTCTTGTACAAGGCGCTACTTGCTAGAGTTCGGTCCGAAGGATTAATAGCCATTGCAACCGCCACATCGGTATAGCGGCATCAATATTGCACGGAGGACGACTACGCACTCTAGGTTTGGAATCCCAATTAAAATTGATGACACCAAAACATGCAAATTTACAAAGCAAAATCCAAGTGGAGAGCTGATGCATAGGGCCTCATTGATTATTTGGGATGAAGTGGCAATGACTAAGCGTCGATTGCATCGAGTGTCTTGATAGGTCCCTACGGGATATCGTGGAATGTACTTTGCCATTTGGAGGCAAGATCATGGTGTTTGGTGGAGACTTCCGGCGGGGTCCTACCGGTGGTTCCACGTGGCACAAGAGCGGAGGTGACTGATACTCTTTGTGCAAAGATCCTATTTGTGGCCCCAAATAAGGAAGATTAGGTTGACACGTAACATGAGAGCACTGATCGACCCTTGGTTTTTACGAGTACCTACTACGGATTGGAAATGGGACCGAGGAAGCGATAGGAGATGATTATGTTCGATTGCTTGGGATGACATTGTGATTCCATATAATGACACAAGATGAGGCGGTCAATACACTCATTGAATCGGTTTTTCCATCACTTGAAGAACATGCAACATCAGCCACATACATGAGCTCGCGGGCTATTTTATCCAAGAAAAAGCGAGCATGTTGATAGCCTCAATTCTATGTTGATTGGCGGTTTCAGCGAGGAAAAGGTTTACAACGGCTTTGACACTATTGTTGATGATCCTCAAAATCACTTCCGTTAGACTTTTTGAACTCGATAACTCCAAATGGCACGCCCCCACATGATTTGAAGCTAAAAATCAAGCGTCCTATAATACTTCTCCGCAATCTTGATCCAAACAATGGCTTGTGCAATGGCACAAGGCTCATGGTGGACATTTGCAAGACAATGCAATTGATGCCGAGATCGTTGCCGGGCAACATGTAGGGAAGACAGTTTTTATACCAAGGCTACCATTGTCACCCTCGGATGATATTTCTCTTCCTTTTAAGTTCAAGAGAAAACAATTCCTGTGAGATTAAGTTTTGCAATGACCATAAATAAATCGCGAGGGACAAACCATTCCTAATGTTGGGATCTACCTTCGAGCCGGTGTTCTCACATGGACGACTTTACGTTGGTTTGTCAAGAGAGGTGTGTCGGATCTACAACGAGAATTTCGGCAAAACCAAATGTGGCTTTGGATCCTACAGGGGAAGAGCACGAAGAATATAGTTTCTGAGGCGTCTTAAATTGGTGATTAATGGTATGTATACTCAATGAGCCTTCTCAAAAGCGACTTCCATTCATCAATAATTACGAAATATTTTGTTCATGCGATCGGTCGAAGAAAAATCAATTCTTGATCAAGAAGTTAGCTACAATGTAACTTATACACAAGGAAATACCAATGTTGTACCAAAACCCCGATTTAAACTAACAATTTTCAAGAACAATACCGTGGCGTTAGCGCGGGGAATTATCTGATGTAAGATTAAGGGGCTGCATTTTGGGGTGGCTCCAACTCCACATGGGCGGCTCCACTCCAAAACTCCAGGGTGGAGCTAGCTCCGGGTAGAGTTGGAGCGGTAAATATAGGGTGTTTGGCTAGATGAGTGATTTCAGCTCCAAATAACAAAATTTTTGGACAGATTGCCATTTTACCCCCAACCCATGGCCCCACCTGTCATCCACTCTTACCTCGTCTTCTTTCTTGGTCCGGCAGTGCAGCGATGAGAGCACTGCCCGCAGCGACGAGAGGACCGCCCGACAGGGACGGCGGGGGCCTTCACCTCTCCGCTGCTGGATCAAACAGCTTCCAGAGCTGTGACCGTACACAATTTTTGATTCACGCATGGAGATTTGATTTGCTCGACAAGAAAATACTGACAAATCCAAGCTTAACCTTTGGTTCAGCCAAAGATATCGATCGATACAGGAAAAAAAGCACCGGCAAAAATTGGGATGGAAAAACAACGAAATTTCTTCGTCAACATCTGCTTTCGCCGAGGTGTCCGAACATCACCTATCTATCTTCGCATGCGCCGGGCTTGTAATAATCAATCATCAAAGCTCAACCTCGGACCTCCATCAACAGCGCCCCTGCGGACCTGCCTACGCAGCTCCGCCGAGCCATGTCGAGTCCGCCGGCGGTGGCCGTGAGCGTGGATTCAGCTCCAGATCCAACGAGGTGCCGTCGTTCGCCCAGCTCGCGCGCTGACTCCGCGCCATGGAGCACGGGCCGCGACCCATGGCGGCGGGCCCTTCCCCCTTCTTCCCCGAGGATGGCGAGGGGGGACGCCAGGGATCTCGGCGAGTGGGTGAGGGAGAGGCATCCTAGGGGCCGGCGGGGAGATGGATTCGAGTTGCTGGCGGGGGAGGGAGAGGGACCGGTGGCGGCGGCGGAACTCCTTCCTAGCGCGAGGACGGGGACGGGCGTCGGGAGGGTCACGGCTCAGGGGTGAGTCCGTGAGTGCCTGCGAATAGAATAGAAAAAAAAAACGGTTCGTTTGTGTGTAATGGATGGCACTGCGGGTAATTTTTACCGAACTCCAAGTCTAAGGTCTATTTTTAAGATTTGTGGAGCTGGGAAAGAGGTCTTTCCAAAACTCCAGGCCTCATTCAGACTACGTTTCAGGAGTTTTAGAGGCTACATGGAGTTTTGGAGTTGTGATGTTTGGCTATCTTCAGGTCAGCTCCAGCCTGGAGTTTGGCTCGAGCTATGCCAAACACCCCCTAAAGCAGGAGTATTTATCTGTGGAGTCAGGCATTAATACTGAGGGAATCGTGCACGCGGTCCTCTGTCCTTTTCCGTGTGGGCTTAGTCACAGAAGAATCATATCAAACTATAAATGAGGAAATGGTGCTCGTCACAAAGAGAACTGCACAAGTGTCCTTTGAATCAAATCATACTATAAATGAGGAAACGATAGGGAAAGCATATTATTTTCACCAAAAAAAAAATTCAAGGACGTTTTCTAAATCGAATTTTGGTCGGCATTCCAATGTCTTTTTTTTGTTGACATAGTAGTGACATCATCAAGGGCGTAAAGGCGACCCCAGCAGACAGGGCTGGAAAGGAAACGCATTGAAACTTGAAACTAACCGTCGTCACCAATCCTCCTGTGCTCGGCCGGCGATGACACAAAAGATAGCCTGGAGTACGTACCTGATCGACTGTAGACCTGACTGCATCTGTTGTACGAGTAGTAAATCAATGCATGCGTACACGGTGACGTGTAACGATATCACGTACTCCTACGTACGGAGTATATCACCAATCGACGCGATATGACCCCCCCATAGCGTACGAACTTAGCACCATCCCAAGGTTGAAGCCAGACGCAAAACTTCTTCCTTAAACGACACATCGATGCAAGCAAATTTTGTTATGTTCATTTGAACAATTGAACTCAAAAGTCATACAATGGCTCTCTCTCACAATAAAACAGTATCAATCATATAAACCATCAGCGCAAAAAGTAATAGGTTTAATTTTTGCATGTTATAGAAAACCCCTAAAAGTCTACCTATAGTTTTGCAGATAAAACAGTTTGAAATAAATCTTAAATCTTTTTTCCCTAATGCAAAACAAAACCAGCCACACCGGGATGCTCGTATCAAGACGCATGCCCCTGGCCCCTGCAACGGCCAACTGGAAACGAGTTACCATCCCTGTCTCCCATGGGGCCTTCTTCCTTCATCCACCGCGTGAAACTTTTGATAAGTAGAGGCCAAATGATTCTTATTATTTAGATAATTTCTAGATTTATTTTTTCTCTAGCATATATGTGTAGCCTTGACTAACATGGAGTCTATTGGACAGCCTCGTTTAGTTCTTTTTGTTTGAGACCACGCTACTAAATTATTAGCTGCTAACAAGACAAAATAATTAACGGCATGTACAACTTATACACAGTTTGTTATCTGCAAGTTTTCTCTACATAGATGGTTAAATAAATAGCTTGTACAATGAGTTGCATTTTAAATTGACTACAACTGTTTAATGCTTTCATGTATTCATGGTCAAACATGAATACAAGCCGAGAGAAACTGTTTAACTATCTGCAACTTTCATGTTTGGTCAACTTTTGGGAAAATAGAAGAACTTTATGATTTTTCCAAAGAACTTGCAAACCGGCTGAAACCTATAAAATCCATATAAAAAATAGAAGAAGTTGACAAACCACTTTATATTTTGAACCCTGAACTTTATGTAAATCCCTGATTTCTTTCTTGCTTATATTTTATTGCATTTTCACCAAGAACGACTCAAGGAGAGGTGTTGTATGCCCCTCTAACAGCTTTTATTAGTTATTAGGCCCATCAAGATTCTATAGGTGTCTCACGGTCGAAGAATGGTGGAAGGCAAGGACAAGAGGAGGTTTGACAAAGCATCAACTACAAATCAATATTTACACGATTTGGAATATCGGGAAAGAATGGAGTAGAAAGGTCTTTAATCACACTCCCTTTTACACCTCTGATTGCCATTAGCTAGCCCATTGTGATCAAGGAAGACATCCAGCTATTCTTTGCTAGGGCATGAGATGTAGGGATGTATGCTAGAAAATGTAATGATTTTGTTTTTCCTTTTAGTCCTGTAAATATTTGTCATACTATGCTTTCTACTGCGTGAAATTGCAAAAATATCATAGTTTTTTGTATTTTTCTATATCTATGACCATGTTTTGATTTTTTTTTTATTTCTTTGCTACAATTATTTTAAGATGTAGGCGACTTAATATTTTTACCAATCTAGGAACCTATCTCCTATTAGATTTGGTTAAATGGAAATTGCAACCCATCATCGAACAATATAGGTTGGTAAACAACAGCTACATTTCTAAATCAACATTTTGGCTATCAAACCTTTTCATGACTAGGAGCACCTTTTCATGACTAAGAGCATCCCCAACAATGACCCTCAAATCATAGCCTTTACTTTCGAGGGCTCCTCTACTTTTGAGATCTTTTTTGTCTAGCCTAATGGCAATAGCCCTAAAAATCAAGGTCTCTACTTCCTTGATCCATTTGTGAGTCACATTACCCTTACTTTTTGTTTTTCTTCCATCTCTCACTTTTTTTGTCATCGGCACAACCTATTGTTCTCTTCCTTCTACCATGCAACGCTACCTCCTCCTTGGTGCACGGGCGACACCGGCTCCTATGTGAATCCTCGCACTTCTCCCCGTCGGTGTGAGCGTGGTAGTGGAGGGCACGCGAGGATGAGGAGATCGGCGTGAGTGCTAGTGGTGGAGGTCGGGGAAAGGAATGGAGAATTCAAACGACCCATTACCGTGGGAAGTGAGTCCCTATCCTCCTCGGCGCTTGGGACACGTAGGTGGAGTCCGTTGTAGGTGCATGTGGTAGATGTTTGAAATAGAGGATGAAAAAGAAACGTACGCGTGGAGAGAGCAGTGGCGGATCGGATGAGACATCGACAACCTCGGAGGCAACGTCGGATTGGATGATAGGAAGGAACGTGGGAATGGAGGGGGATTTTAAGGGTCCTCCATTTTTTTGCGGCAAAGAAAAATTTCATTGATACTAAAGCAAATTACATCCTCATCATTATAAACCAAACTACTCCAACTCTATTGATGGGAGACGAGAAACCTTAAAAAGCCATGAATTCCACGTGGTAGGATCATCATCCCAAACGGATATGCCACGGATGGAAGCTCTCGATCTGAGCGAACGGGGGCCATCTCACCATCCAACACCGTCATCCTCATACCCATCACTTTTGCAAAAGAGGAGTAAACCGCTAAAACTCCACATGCAAACAAGATGAAATTGACGCCGCCGACACGTCATCGACCTCATCGCCGACACCTTCACTAGATTCATCATGGGAGAACACAAGTCCAACCGACATCGAGATAGATATCGTTGGAAAACTAACTCTCACCGGCCCCCGCCATGGCTGCATAGAACCACATCGAGACAAAGGAAGTCAGGGGGTACCTTATTCTCCATCAATGATAATGTCTCTTTGTCTTCCCATCACCATGAGGAACAACATGCTTCATCACTCCATCGATGATCTTGTCGATGCCTTACGCCGTGGCCAATCTCTTTGATTGGATCTCCGGAGAAAACGTGAACCTAGAAGACTCAATCTACTAAGGAAAAAACTTATGAACAAACGATGGATCCTCACTCCCTTCAACCCCCCGCGTGATGTCGAGGAGAAGGGAGGGGACCAGCGCTGGTGGAAGGCGAGAGCTGGCGGCGGCGTTTCGCCTAGGGTTTGGTGGCGGCGCGTTTTTATACGATGAATTGTGATTAAGGGTCCTCCAATTTTAATGACAAGGAAAGGAGCATGCTGGAGGGTTTCCCCCTTTTTTTTTCCTCATGGACCC
Source organism: Hyparrhenia diplandra (assembly GCA_015847255.1). Taxonomy (NCBI): domain Eukaryota; kingdom Viridiplantae; phylum Streptophyta; class Magnoliopsida; order Poales; family Poaceae; genus Hyparrhenia; species Hyparrhenia diplandra. The sequence continues at coordinate 98,018 of JADLZK010010322.1, forward strand.
TCATATAAGGTACTTGGTTGTTTTAATGCCTAAACCTTGGTGCTAACAGTTCAGGAATAGCTTTTCACCACACGAAACATCTGCGGCCGGCTTACTGTAAGAGATACTAGTACTGTTCTAGGACAAATGCCGCAATTAACAATCGGTGATTAAGCTATTGCACTAGCATACAGTAATCAACAAGCGTGACATCCAACGAGCCAATCAGCGTGAATTCAACTCGACCGGAAAATCCTGACGTCCTGTTTGCTTTGCTGCTCAACAGTCTGATTGGAGATGAACCCGTGCGCGTGCAGGCTTTAAATAACAGGCCCCCTGTCAGCCTCCCCTCCCCCCCCCTGGGACTGGGAGAGAGACGGAGAAGTGGATTAGTGCTCTGCTGCTCAAGAACAGTTACCCCCATTCCCCCGGGGAAGAAGAGAGATTAGCAGAGAAAACAAACCCACTAACCCCCAGGCTCCCAGCTTGTATTTCCTATGTATAAATACAGAAACCCCACCCAGCACCCAAGAACCGCGTAATCGAGCAGCAAGGGAAGGAGGCACCTTTCCGGTGGCGGTTTCCGGCGAGAGTTTTGACCTGGCCCGGTGGCTGGTTCCATTGATTTCCATCTTCTTTCTTGTTGGTTGCCTTACCTTCTCATTCCCTCCGGTGATCGGAGGCTGTCGCCGGCGGGCTCCTCGTGACCGACCGTTAAGAAAGAGCAGAAGGAACCGAAAAGAAAAATCTTGGGTTGTGATGGGATCCGAGGACGGGGCAATGCGGTAGGAGCGGCCATTACTGCCGGAGTTTGATCCATCCAAGGAGGGAGGCCGCTCGCTTTCTTTTCTGGTGAGGTGAGCTTTTGGCCTCTGCGCCGTCCGTCCGTCTCTGTTCATTCTTTAAAGGGTGCTACTACGCAACAAAACAAAAGCGCTCGCAGAAGTTGCCATCTTTTTCCTTTCATCATTGCTGATGCCTGCCTGCCTGCTCACACTCACGCACAAGCAGCGGCGCTCGCCATGCTGCTGCGCAACAGATCGAGAAGAGCTGCCAGCCAAGGAGCAGCAGGCGGCGTCATGGCTGACTTCCCTTCCCCGAGGCCGTTCGTGGCCATGGCGCTGCCGCAGGCCGGGCTCCTGCTGGACGGGTCCTCCGAGGGCCCCTCGTCAGCCGTGAGCCCCACCTCCATCCTCGAGACCAAGCAGTTCTGCTGCTCCGCGCTGCCCCCGTTCCTGTCGGAGAGGAGCCTCCGGAGGGCGCACGCGGACGCCGCGGTTCCGGAGCCGGCCGGCGTCGGCCTGGCCGACGTGCTCCGGGACCACGGGGACGCCAAGGTCGCCGGGGGCAAGGTGCTGTTCGGGTCCCAGCTCAGAATCCAGGTCCCTCCGGCAGGGCCGTCGAGCTGGTCTCCTCCCCGATCGAGTTCGGCGCCAAGAACAGGGACGCGCAGCTCGCGGTGCTGTCGCCGGCCAGGAGGTTCCTGCCGGAGGTCGTCAGCTCGCCGTCCGCCCGGGTGTTCGCCGGCGGCGTGGCCGTCGTGCCCACGGGGAGGTGGCCATGTCGGAGGACTACACCTGCGTCATCTCGCGCGGCCCGAATCCGAGGACCACGCACATCTTCGACGACTGCATCGTCGAGAGCTGCGGGGATTTGCTAGGCGACAAGGCTGACAAGGCCGCGGTCGCCGTCGCCGGTGGCTTCTTGAGCTCTTGCCATGCATGCAACAAGCAGCTTGGACAGGGCAATGACATCTTAATCTACCAGTGAGTAATCATCTCTGATTTCCTTCTGTTTCCGCAGTAACGATTTTCTGAATGAAAATCCATTTGGGTTCACTTCACTGTAGGTCAGCAGAACTGTTTGCTGTATTTTCAGTAATTGATTGGATTCCTCTGCTCCTTGCTCGTACAGTTAGATGCATGAATGAGATATATGTTCATATGAGAGGAAGGACCAATCGCTGTCAGACTACTGCCTGTCCTAGAGGAAGCATGAATGAAAAATTACATAATGATTTTTTTGATAATGTTAGGGATTTAGAACACCAGCTTTGACAGATCTGCTAGATCTGAACCACACAACAACAAAACCAAAATAACACATTCAGACACGCAGTATACTCCTATGTGGTAGTACCAGTTTATAAGACTTAATTAAAGGGTGTAGCAGGACGAAATATTTAGCTTCCTATACTAAAATTGACAGCACCCTGTGTTCTCACAGTGTAATAATTTTTTCCCATTAGTGACCCAAGAATGTAAAATAACACCGATTTCATAACCCTTGCTTAGATGATAATAAGTACAACTATAGGGGATGTAGCTCAATTGGTAGAGTATGAAAATATAAGTACAACTATATGTCAGATCTGAATTGCCATAGGTTCGGAACTATATGTCAGATCCGAATTGGCATAGGTTCAGCACCCTATGGGAGTGAATTTAGGCTAGTAAAAAAATATACCCTCACCAGTAAAGGCGGGATTAGGAGATTTTTTAGGTTAGCAATGTTGAGTTTCTTTACTTGTACCTTAAAAGCAATCCCTGGAGTGTTTTGATTATGTACTGTTATTTGACACCAAGATGGCTTTCATCATTGCCCGGGGACCTTGTGAGTAGTTCTAACGTTGGAGTCGTTTATGACTTTCTGATTGGAGTGTGGATGATACGATACATATTTAGTGGATCTCATCAAGATTATATCAGCTTTAATGTGACCAATCTTCAATGATAGTTTGATACCCTTTTAAATTTAATACTGTATACATTGCTCATCGGAAATATGTTGCTTGCTCATTTGAGATCGTGACGCCTCGATTCCCTGTTGCTTTCGAAGCGAAACTTGCTCCTTGTTTAAGCCACATATTTAAAATACAGTGCCACCGTGCACCGAGAGGTCCCTTTGTATGTTTACTTGGAGTAGCTGCTTATAAGATTTGTTACGTTTCGCTTTCACATCGAAAACTATGCAAAGGATTTCATTATCCTATGGCAGGGGTTTATATATTGACAATTTGGAAGGGACTAAATTAATTTGCACCCATTGATGTTGCTAAACGAGGTCCACGTCCCAAGCCATGCTGTGCTGGTCTTGGTGCTCCTACTCCTAACTCCTGACCATCAGCAGGACCAGCCATCATCGACAAAACAAAAGTTTCAACATCGTAGTTGCGAATTTGACAGCCTCTTGATACCTAAAGATATACCGAGTTTGCTTGGATAAGACGGCGAAAGGGATTTCCGCCTTGTCTTGTTTTCGTTTTTCCTTGCTTGCTGTGTACTATGATCCATAGGAGCGCTAAACGCTAGCTGGCTTTGAGATGTGCTCCCAAAACATTTTTGGTTCGCATCTTTCTGGTTCTCTAGCTAATTCCTCGAGCACAGTAGTTTTATTTGTGGCTGTGCTGTTCACAAAGGCGTAGCGTGAGCAGCGCTTCTCTCGAAAAGCTGTAGGCGTTTTCTAATCCAATCAGTTAGGTCATCACTATTCTGTTATGATATAATTGTTCCTTTTTTCTATCTCTTTTCTCCAGAGGTGATAAAGCTTTCTGCAGCAGTGAGTGCCGGTACCAGGAGATGCTGCTTTTTCGACGAAGTAGTGGACAATTTGCGCTAGGCGATGGAGGAAAGGAGAGTGTGTTAGTGGAGGAGAAGAGAAGGCATGATGATCCTGAATAACCGAGAGGAGATTTCTTTCTTCTTTTTTTCCCCTTTCTTTTGTTTCCTTTTGTTCTGTCACCTTTGCGAGATTGCATGCTGTTTTTGGTCATGGAGGAGGAGGAGGAGGAGGGAATGATTTAGTCTTTTGCGGATTAAAGACCTTTGGCGCCCACTTTTGTAAGAGGTTGAAGATTGATGACCTGGGCTTCTTGTTCATGCAACTTTCCCAGTTAGCTCCGAGCTATGATGCTCCTGTTCTGTTCTTCTTCGAATGCTTGTCCATGTGACTCACTCATTCAGAGTGGATTCTGAAGTAAATTGAAAGAAAAAAAAACTTAGCTTCCTTTGCCCTGCTTCTATGTGTCCATCATCACATTCTGTGCTTGGTAATCCATCAGAATCAGATTTGTACTGCCTATCAGTATTTCCCAACCAAAAGGATGATGCACTGAAGAACAAAAAACACGACTTTCAGTGATTCAGGGTGCTAAAGAAGGGGTAGGGTGGGGAGCTTGGTGTAGCAGCTAGGCTAGCTCATGGGGGGCCAGCCGGCCAACCGGCAGCCCAGCCAATCACTTGTAATAACCTCGAAGGGCCCCCCACAAGTATACTAACATTTCAACAACCCCTAATCATCATAGTGTTTTCCGTAATGGTATGGAGCCCTGGGAGGGAGAGTGTGGTGGACCGATGCTAGCTGATTGCGATTTGTCGTGGACTTGTTTATGAGTTCATCTCCACGCTTTGGTCTGATTCTCCCTTGGCTTTCCTTCCCTCCTGTTTTTGGTTTCTCTCTTCTTCTTTGCTACTACTCTGCTGCATTATTTGCGTCGGCACAGCGTACATGGAATTATTGTGAATCAATCAAGCTGTGGCTCGTGCTTTAGCAGTTGTTAATCATGGCAAAGGACGCTGCAGCTTTTGACCCTGGAACTGTTCTGGGAGACATTCAGATGGACGGACGGACGCTTGTGCTTGTGGCCGGCCGTTTGGGAAAGAGAAACGGGTAAGAGTGATAGGGTGATCTTTCTTTGGGCTCATCAGTTGCAACTGTGTCTCTCCTCTGAAACGAAGGCGTCAGTATTGTTATTGTTGTTCCGTCAATCCAATTTGCAGACTTGGAGTGCAGTTTATTGAAGCCAGGCCAAGGCCATCAACAACTCCAGACAGCTAATGCAAGCTGCACCTATCGACGAGATTCTCGGTGTTCATGGAAGAGAATATGAGGACTTTATTTTAATGGGTCAAATAATTCCTGATCATCTTAAGTCATTTGTTATGAAGTAGGACAGACGACAGACTAGCATTATTCAGAAGTCTGAAATATGCGTACTTGATGATGTCGAACTAATGTTTTCAGAAATGTTGACAAGGTCATCTAGTCTAGGTCCGATACCCTGTCTATATCATTCATTGGAGCTACGCGATTCCTCTATTATTTCTCTGATGATGATGATATTCCCTGAGTATAATATGTATCAAGTGACAGGTTACTTGTACTTAGCAAATACAAATTCTGGGGCTGCGTATCACGCAAAACAAGCATTTCTCTCGTTCACACACCTTCTGTAGCCCTCTACTGCTTTTTAATACAGTATCGATCAGCGCCTTCTGTACTTCAATCACCAGAAAAGAAAACATCAGTTCATGGCCTACCTGAAAGTGGACTACACAATACAAATTGATTCTTCCTTTGTAATGTAAAAACCGTCACTACCAAGTTGCAATACACAAATTCTGGAACGCACATCACCGAACACACACAAGACACAACCATCTTCAGGTAGCACAACGAGACCAGTCACCGGGTCACGCACGGTCGGACGACAAGAAGCTGTACATCACCGCGTCCCTGGCCTCGCCGCCGCCGCGTCCGGCGAAGTAGCGGCGCAGCACCCCTCCCTGTGGAAGCCGGCCTTCTCCGCCACCCTCTGCGACCGCACGTTCTCCACGTCCGTCACCGCCTCCAGCCGCTCCAGCCCCGGCAGGTCGTCGAACACCCTGCCCACCACCTGCGCGCGCACCACACACACGATTACGAACAAAGCCATGTCCAAGAACGAACGCCCGTCGTGGGCGAGCCAGTAATTACAGTACCATCCTGACGGCGGCGGCGGCGATGCCGCGGCCCCACTGGTCGTGCGCGAGGGCGTAGCCGATGTTGGCCCTGCGGCCGCCCTCGTCGGCGTACGGCGACACGGCCACGTGCCCCACGGGCACGGGTCGGCCGTCGCCGGCGCCGTCGGCGATGCAGATGGCGCGGAACCACGGGTGGCCCAGCACGGAGTTCGGATCCGCTCCATGGCCTCCTCCCGGGTGGCGCACACCGGCCGCTTCACCAGGTTATACCGCATCACGCGCTCGTCCGACGCCCACACCATGAAGGCGTCGACGTCCGCCAGGCCCAGCTCCCGCAGCGACACCACCACCGGCGGCCCTCCGTCCCGTCGCTCCCCGTGCACGTCGCCGTCGGCCGCAGGCTCCATCTTCGATCGTTTGCTCGGCTCTGGCTCTGCCTGAGCTTAGGTCTGTGAGCATCGATCGCGATTCGCGTCAAACGTACATGTCGCGGTCAATCGGTCGGTCATATGGATAGGAAGAACATTGTACTACGACTAATCAACAATGTTGCACGCATTACCGAATGCTCTTATCTTACTCTCCTTTTGACTTTTCAATTCACGTACGGTGGTACGGCTCTTCAATTTTATTTTCATTCATTCACTCACACACATCATACGTGACGTATGCGAAATGCCATGGAGATCATAGCATCGCAGCCCATAAGTCTACGGCCCATCAGGCTGATTCTTACTGGTCCGTATATCTTTGATACATATTTTTGGTCTTTTTCTTACGGTAATGCTAGGCTACGCACGTCTGATGGACCATACGAATATCAGACGGACGCGTGGTCACGCCGCTCGGCCCGCCAGGTGACATTAATAAAAAAAAAGAAAAATTTTATTCCCTCACTCCCTCTCATCCTTATTCACACGACCGTGTTTCTTCCCTAGCCTACCCCGGCGACGCACGCCATGGCTCCCCTGGTCGCCGCCTCTACCAGTGACGTCACGCACACCTAGTGCATGCCCTTCCCCACCTCAGAGTCATCTTCTCCTACACCGCCAGCGGTGCCGCCACCTTGTGCCCTATCCGGGCCCCTAACCCGACTTCCCTTCGGTGCGGCTTCCTCCCCAACTGCTTGCGGCTTCCACCCCCATTCCCATCCTCAGCCAAAGCTCGAGCACGCAGGCGGAGCTCATGCGGCTACCCCCGAGCCCGACGTGCTCCTCCACCCTTGCGCGCCCTCCCCAACCCTCGGCGTCGGCCATGAGCGGCCTTCCAGCGGTGGATCCATGGAGCAACCCTGTGCCTCCCCTCTTTCCCCATATATCCACCTTCATTCCTCCTTATCTCGCGCCTGTGGTGGATTTTTGCGGCGTTGTTGCGATTAGTTTGAGGATGTTCCAATATGTATTTGTGGATGTTGTAGCTGTCGGTTTAAATGTTGCAACATATGTTCTTTGAATGTTTGAACAAATCGATTTTTGAGATGTTGCAACATGTTTTTTTTCAGAAAGTGTTGCAACTATCGGTTTGAGATGTTGCAACATGTGTTTCCTCGCAATAGTCAATTTTAAGATGTGCAAATGTCGATTTTGAGATGTTGCAAACATATTTTTCTAGATGTTGCATTAGGCATTTTAAGATGTCGCAACAATTGATTTTTCAAGATGTTAAGTGTCGAATGTTACAACCCGTTGCCCCTCTCCACCCCGGTGCGGTGCCCTCTCCCCTCCCTTGCACAAGACAAGAACGTGGACGAGGCACAAGACACGTGGATGCAGGCCCTATGGATGTGGATGCAGAGAGGGGTGCAGGCAGGAACGCGTCAGGGTACGGGTGTGTTTTTTGTGGGGCATTCGTGCACAGGGGAGGCAGGCAGTGGAGGCATAGCAGGCATTGCCGTCGTTTTAGTGCGGAGCAGCGTGGTGAGTGGGAAGTGTCAGATATTCCCTTTGTGGGCTTTAGCGGGGCGACCGTCCGATGAGCCAAAAGCGCCATATGACGTTCGAACGCAAGCTCCTCCCTTTTCCTATGGAAGAAGTCTACTTTTTCCTCCCAATTTTCACGAAAGTTTATTTTTCTCCCCTCAACTCAAAAATTTGGACAAACCACATCTCTCAACTTTTCAAACCGTGTATTTTACCTCCCTAGAGTGGTTTTGAAGACGGTTTTGCTACGGTGAACATCGGTTTTGCTATAGTACAACAGTTTTGTATTTTTCTTTTTTTATTTCTTTATTTATTTAAATCTTTGAAAAAAACACAGTAAATTATAGAAAAATCGTAAAATAGAAAAAATCAATTTTATTAGAATCCACATGAGTATATCTGCGTAGTAAACATATAAAATTTTGGTATGCTTTAGTAAAAATTCAATTATGGTATGCTTTAGTAAAAAAATCGTGTACTAAACTATATCATATTATATGTTTAGTGTGTAGATATACTCATGTGGAGTCTAACAAAATTAGATTTTATATTTTATAATTTTTCTATATTTTACTATGATTTTTCAAAGATTTCGCAAAATAATAATAATAATAAAAGACAAAACTGCCAGTCGCTATAGCAAAACCGGCATTCATTGTAGCAAAAACTGCTTTCAAAACCACTCGAGGGAGGTAAAATGCATTGTTTGAAAAAATAAAGGGAGATGGTTTAGCTGGTTTTGGAGTTGAGGAAGGAAAAGTAGACTTTCACGAAAGTTGAGAGAGGAAAAGTAGACTTTGTTTTTTCTCAATGTCGAAATTAATATTTGCGTCAATAAATTGCTATTATTTCCAACACCAGGTGCCACTTGAGGCAGAGGGATTGTCTATGAGATGTCATGCTCACAAAAATATTGCAAAAACATCAACAAAGCCATCTGATCCGTTCAATACGAAGTTGTGTTGGCTAGAATTCTAAGGGCACTCCCAATGGAGTATTAACAAAGTGGCGGAGCTGAGGGGGCTGGTAGGGGCCATGCCACCCCCGCAACATTGCACAACAACAAAAAAATTACTAGTACAATTTGTAATTGTTCCTTTCTAATAGCGTTGAACTTGGCTCAAAAAAATTTGCTCTAAGCAAGTCCTTTATTCGTGATAGCAAGTTGCTTGTTTCTTTTCCTATTTTTAGTTTTCCTTTTTATAGCGTTGAGATAAATAGCCGCTAATATATTTGAAGAAGAAAAAAAAACTTTTGTTCTTGTTCTCTTTTGTTCTTGAGCAAATGGTCGTGAGCAAGTTTGTCGGATAGACTTTTCAGCTCACATAATTTAATAATTTTTATTAATATTTATTTATATTAAGAGTGAGATTATACAAAATTCTTGTCTTATAATATACCTATTAATATCTTCTAAATAGTATAATAATATAAAATACAAAAGGTTATATAAATCATCGTCAATAAAATACTAAGTTGATACTCAAGACTTACGAGTCACCCTAGGCGTCTTACGTCAGCGGGCAAGTCACTTATCACTGAAAAAAAAAATACCTAGGATACATATAAGAAATTGCTAGCATCCATTGATGTCAATGAACTAACACGGACAGTCACCGTAAGGAACCTAACGAGTTGAGTTGGACTTATTTTTACATGTTGGTTTTGACCAGGACCCCCTAAGTATAATTTCGGCTCGCCATCGAGTATTAATGATAGTTTCTATCTCTATTAAATAGTTTGTCAACTAAGAAGAATGGTAATGTGGTAACCTAATTAATGAGGAAAGAGAGCACAAATCATAGAAATAGTTTTCTAATGGAGAAACCGTGTCTACTCTTGACCCAATGCAAAAAAACCATGAATTTGCCATTGGGGAGTAACCACTAGTTTTTATAGGTTAATGCAATGCTCCCCATTTATGGAACTGTGAGAGAGAAAGAGAATAATTATTACTCGAAGACACTATCACTATGAAGAATGATTTATATAAATGATTTTCGTTTGCTATGTAAATTGTGGGACTGCCCTAACTCAGAGATTTTTATAACCTTGACTTGATTGCTGTTAAAATTGAGTTGATTAATCTTGATGACTTGCACGGTTGCACCCAAAAGTCTAACTGCATCCGCATGTGGTGACCACTTCAGAGATGTAAAACTGACCGGGGACAATGGACTACACAATACAATTAACCTTCAACACCATGTCTTGTCATTCACCAGAGCAAACTGATCGTTTCTTTGTAATGTAAAACCGTCACTACCAAGTCGCATCGCAATACACAAATTCTGGAACGCCATATCACAGAAACACACAACCATCTTCAGGTAGCACAGCGAGACCGGTCACCGCGTCCCTGGCCTCGCCGCCGCCGCGTCCGGCGATGTAGCGGCGCAGCACCCCCTCCCTGTGGAAGCCGGCCTTCTCCACCACCCTCTGCGACCTCACGTTCTCCACGTCCGTCACCGCCTCCAGCCGCTCCAGCCCCGGCAGGTCGTCGAACACCCTGCCGACCACCTGCAGCACGCGCACCGCACCGCGAGGCGCAGCCATGGAGAAAGACACACGATTACGAACAAAGCCATGTCCAATAAGGAACGCCCGTGCGGCGTGCGCGAGCCAGTAATTACAGTACCATCCTGATGGCGGCGGCGGCGATGCCGCGGCCCCACTGGTCGTGCGCGAGGGCGTAGCCGATGTTGGCCCTGCGGCCGCCCTCGTCGGCGTACGGCCACACGGACACCTGACCCACGGGCACGGGTCGCCCGTCGCCGTCGCCGTCGGCGACGCAGATGGCGCGGAACCACGGGTGGCCCAGCACGGTGTCCCGGATTTGCGCCACGGCCTGCTCCTGGGTGGCGCACAGTGGCCGCTTCAGGTACCGCATCACGCGGTCGTCCGACGCCCACGCCATGAAGGCGTCGACGTCCGCCAGGCCCAGCTCCCGCAGCGACACCACCACGGGCGCGTGCTGGTGCTGCCCTCCATCCCGTCGCTCCCCGTGCATGTCGCCGTCGGCCGCACGCTCCATCGTCGATCGTCGTTGCTCGGCTCTGGCGTGAGCTGTGACAGAGCATCGATCGGTGCAACCATATGCGACGACTTTGATGTGTCGTGATTCGCGTCAAACGTACATGTCGCGGTCAATCGGTCGATCATATTATGGATAATAAGAACAATGTTGCACGCACTACCGAATGCTCTTATCTTACTCTCCTTTTGACTTTCCATTTCATACGGTGCTACGGCTCTTCAATTTTATTTTCACTCACACACGTCATACATGACGTATGCGCAACAACGAAAGGCCATGGAGATCATAGCATCGCAGGCCATCATCATCATCTACGGGCCTGGCCCATCGAGCTGGTTCTGCTTGTCCGTATCGACGACGATGCTGAACATGACCATGTCCCTGGGCCGGCCCTTGAGCAGGATGTACTTGCGCAGCACGCCCTCCCTGACGAACCCGGCCTTCTCCAGCACGCGCTGCGACGCCGGGTTCTCCACGTCAGCCACGGCCTCCAGCCGCAGCAGCCACGGCCACGCCGCGAACACGGCCTCGGCCGCCGCCCGCACCGCGCGCGTCGCCACGCCGCGGCCCCAGTACGCGTAAGCGATGCGGTACCCCACGGACGCCCTGAACAGCCGCTGCCCGCCGTCGTCCTCGGCGGGCTTGACGGAGATGGACCCGACGACCACGAGGACGGGCGCGCCGGCGCTGGTATTACCGGCGCAGATGGCGCGGTACCACGGGTGCGGCAGGACGTGGTCGGCGATGTAGCGGCGGGCCTGGTCGACGTGCTCGTAGGCGTCGCGGCGCTGGAAGCGGACCACGCGAGGGTCGGACGCCCACGACATGAACGCCTCCGCGTCCGCGTCCGACAGCGTGAACTCGCGGAGGGAGACCTCGAGCTCTGCGGCCGCCGGGGCAGGCGCAGGGGCAGGGGGGCTCCTCCCTCTCCCTGCTGAACCTCCATGCTCTCTTCGTCGTCACCTCAACGCCTCAAGCTCGGCCTAGCGGGGCTGTCACGTAACGTATATGTAGCCGGTCTTGGTCCCTTGGATGAGCCGGCAAGCTTGACCAGACACGACGGGGGTGTAAGTAAGTAGTAGTCCCGGTGTTGACTTGAGCATTCAGAGACCACGCGCCGCCGCCTCGAAACGATCGTTTGTGACTTGCAACGGGGCTGTGTGGTACACGTCAGCACGGTTACAGCGGGCGGGGTGCCGATATTCTGCTAATCTGCTTGCTACCTCTTGCATATTTAGGCCAGTTCCGACCCTTATAAAATCTAATATAATAAATATATATGGTTTTCATAGCGCTAACAAGTCACAAAAGCTAGATACTGTAGCTTATCACAAGTGCAAAACTAACTTTGGGCGCCTATCTGCATATAGTGCACGGTCAAAAACACAACTTTGTAAAACTGCGGCAAAGCTTGCGCCGTCCTTTCGAAGAAAAAAAACACAACTTTGTCACAGCAGAAGTACTCCTCATTCACATGTGAGTCGTGTTGAAATCACACCGTTTGCATGGAGGCACGGCTTAGGAATTATAAGGATGGCCTCTGCCTCCATAAAAGCCAAAGCATAGATGCAAAATACAAGCTGCGAGCTATATACAACACACTGCTAGCGTCTCGTCACTACTGAGAGCTTGAGAACTCTCGCACGCCCATGGGGATGCATCGCTCCTCCGCCCTCCAGCACCACCTCCTGATTACCATCTTCCTCCTCGCCCTTCTCTCCGCCGCGTGCATGAGGTGCATCTCCGGGGTCAAGGTGGGGGAGATATGTGACCCAGAGTTCCTTGCTTGGAACATCGCCTGGGACTGCGACGGCGACCTGGGGCATCCCAGCGAGATGTGTTGTTGGGTGGTGGTGGGCGCGGTTGGTATCTTCTCCGAAGGTCTATTTGGCGAGGCGGCGAAGGTCCCTTGCCTCTGCCGAGTGGCGAGAGAGCCTAGCCTCGGCGTCGCGGGACTCGATATCCACAGCATTCTACGGATATATCCCAGCTGCGGTGGTGTCCTTCCCGTAGGACCTCGCACTGCCGAGGCCTGCCAAGGTCGGGTCTAGGTTGATGATGGATATGATCATCGATCTTGTCAGTGTATTTACTTGCTTTCTAGACTAGATTTTGATGCACTTTTGGTTCTATCTCATGCGATTGTTGTGTCGTACTAGTCATTACGTTCATGTGACATATGCTTGTTTAGATTTTTGTTGTCATCGTTGTGATGGAACGCTGTTAGGTTGGTTGTTGCCATTGTGGCTATTTTCATGTTATTGTTGTGCATGTTTTCCTTGTATTTTCTCTTGCTCTATTAACATATGGCCTAAAAGTTTTCACTTGTATTTATTTATTTATTTTTAAAAATAGAGATAAACCGAAGCATGCCTTTTGAATTAGTAAGAGCAAAACAAGAACTTATATTGCAAAATTGATCATGGGCCCTATGCATATTGTGCAAGAACAAGCTAAATTCTAAAATACGACACGACGGATGTGATTGATCTGACAGGCCACGGTTAAGCGATCAAAGAGCTCGGATTTTTTTTCAATGGCTCGAGAAAAATGTCTCTTGTGAAGGACCGGCACCAAGCAGGGGTGATTCTAGTGATCCAGTTGACGTTGGCCACTTTTTTTTTGACCGAATTGACGTTGGCCACTTGATTGTATAGTAGTGGAAAGCAGCTTCTACAACACTATTTAATGTAGATGAGTGATTGCATAGTAGTGGAAGGCAGCTTCTACAACACTATTTAATGTAGATGAGTGGATGTCAGTTCTTAGGGTGCCGCATGATTAAAAGATGGAATTGTTAGCAACGAATGAATGACAACTCCTGATTTTGGAGCTTAGTGACTCGTGGGTCTCTTCGATGACGTGGCTTAAGGAGAACGTAGGAATTGTTAGCAACGGATGAATGACAACTCCTGATTTTGGAGCTTAGTGACTCGTGGGTCCCTTCGATGGCGTGGCTTAAGGAGAACGTAGAGAACTTCCTAAATGGGGTTTATGTAGTAGATATGGCCTAAAAGTTTTCACTTGCATTTCTTTTTTTTTTTAAAAAAATAGAGATAAACCCAAGCATGCCTTTGAAGTAAGGGCAAAATAAGATCTTTTTCAAATGGGTCCTATGCATATTGTGCAAGAACAAACTAAATCTAAAATACGACGGGTGTGATTGATCTGACAGACCGCGATCAAAGAGCTCAGATTTTTTTCAATGGCTCGAGAAAAATTGGCTCTCTTTTTGAAGGACCGGCACCGAGCAGCACATACAGACAGCTACAGTCAGGCAATAATCTCAGCATTTTTTTTGACAAAGGCAGTAATCTCATCTTTGGAAGAAACACATATAATCCCAGCAAGATATCTCAGCAGCGATACCCGATTGTGTCCGCCAAACGTTCGCATTGGGCTACAAGTGGGCCTAATAAATGGGTTTATTTAACATACAGCCCAGCCCAACCAATCTTTTCTGAGCTCAACCGAGGCAGATCCATCCCCTCCACACGGCATACCGGCAAAACCCAAAGCCAGAGCAGCATCACCGGCGGCGATGGATCCCCTCGCCGTGCTCCGGGACTACGCCGCCCGCAACGAGCTGGACAAGATCATCTTCTCCGGCGACGAGATCCACTTCGGCTCCGACTACACCTTCCCGGCCTCCACCCCCACCGCCTTCGCCTCTAAGCAGTCCGGCCGCCCCTACCCGCTCTCCGCCGCCGTCTTCCTCGCGCAGCACCACGACCTCAAGCACACCGACTTCATCCAGGCCGCGCGCCTCCGCCGCATCCCGCCCGTCTCCCTCCCCGACCGCAAGACCTTCCTCGACTTCCTCCGCTTCGGCCACAACTCCCCTCCCCACCGCCGACCCGCTCCTCCCCTCCGCCTTCCAGCCGCAGGAGCCCCACCTCCACCCGCCCTCGCCACCGTCCGAGGACCCCGCGGCCGCCGAGGAGGCCACCACGGGGAAGAAAATCCGCAAGCTCGAGCGGCCCTTCAAGGACCGCAACGCGATCCTCGACGCCCGCGGCCGCGACTTCTTCACCGTCCTCCAGGCCGCCCTGCGCCGCCAGGACGAGCAGCGCAAGGGCGGCGGCAAGGACGCGGCGCCTTCTTCCCGACCCGACTCTGGCTCCGCCGCTGCAGCCCCTGGCCAAGCCCAAGGTGCTGGACAGGTCCCTGGGCGACGGCGTCGTCCCCATCATCCTCGTGCCCAGCGCCTCGCAGACGCTGATTACGATCTACAACGTCAAGGAGTTCCTCGAGGACGGGGTGTTCGTGCCCAGCGAGGAGAGGATGCGGGCGACCAAGGGGGGAAAGCCGGAGAGCGTCACGGTGCAGAAGAAGCTGATTCGTACGGAGAGAGCTGGCGGCGCTGGGGGTGCTGTCTCCTTCGAGGTTAGGGACAAGCCGGCTTCGCTCAAGTCAGACGATTGGGGGCGGGTGGTGGCTGTGTTTGTGCTCGGCAAGGAGTGGCAGTTCAAGGACTGGCCCTTCAAGGACCATGTAGAGATCTTCAACAGAGGTGTGCCTCTTGCTCCTTTATTATACTCTACAGATATGGTATTCTTCATGCGTATGCAATCTGTTTTTGACATGATCATGTACCTTCATTGTGGCTGAAATTTATGTTTGTAGCTTCATTTGACATATAGAATGTTTTCTCTGTATTATAGGATATGATCGCTTATTTGCTTTGGTGCCATGTTTTAGGACCTTACCTTTTTATCACAAAAAAATGAGTTAAAAGACATGTCACTAATGGCTCTGAGCAAGAAATTTTTCTGCAGTGTTTGTTGCTACTTCAGGAATTAAACAGCAGCATGTAATAGTTGAGTCCTGGTTAGCTCCGTTACACTAGGTATAATTTTTATGTTCGGATAATCTAAATGAGAAGGCTCGTTTTATGCTTGACACAAGAGCCCTCCTGAAAGACAGCTCAGTCAGAAGCTAGATTAGCCAAAAAAAAAATGAATGGAAAAGGTGAATGACAGAAGCAAGATACCGAGTCAAGTAAGAATTGCATGCAGGAAGTAACAACGGCGCAGACGTTTGATTCTGACGATGGCAATGCTCTGGGCTATGAGGGATCTCCAGTTACGGTTGGAGTTTAGGACTCAGGTTAGGGGTTCGGGTGGGGGATGGGGATAGGGATTTGCGGATGCTCCAGGTGATGGTCATGGCGACTCTCCAGTTAGGGTCAGGGATCAGGGTGATGGTTCATGCAGGGTGAGGAATATGGATTTATTGTTGCCGGGCCTGGAGTGAAGGTTGGGGAGGTTGCCAGGTTGGCGATGGCTGGCAGCGGTCAAGGCAGTGAGGCTGTGGGTACGCCACCTGCTGCAGTGGCTGAGGCTGGATAGGAGGGTTGGCTGCTAGAGAGGCTCATCGGTGTGGTTAGGAGAGGTCATGAAATAAGGGGCAGTGGTGTGTATGGGTGGTGATGGCACCTAGGGTGACGCCTGAGGCTGTGCATGTGGTGGGAGGGGGTGGTGGACGATGGACATGTGTAGTCATGTAGACAGCGAGCATCTGGTATTGGGCATGCTTATGTTGGTGGCAGCAAGTGTGGAGAGTGGAGAAGGTGGAGGAAGGGATGAGACTTCGGTTAGGTTTGTTGATTCTAAGATAGGTCTTGGGTAAGCATTATCTGGAGAGTGCATTCTTTTTTTTTTTTTTTTTTTGGTAGTCACAGCTACTAGGCATTACCAACCGCCCTACTTCTGAAGGGGTCATCTATTTAGTACTGGAGAAATGCTTTTAAGTTCAGATCACCATATTCTGTTATGGACTTTCAATTGCTTTATATTTACTTGTTATATCCCTATATCACTGCTTGATATGTACCATTTGTGTAGTCGATGTAGGATACTATTTGTGTTCAGTGCAAAGAAGGAAATCACTAGATTGTTCTTATTCTCATGCAGATGATGTAGGATACTATTTTGTAGTCTAACATCTTGAAACTTTGACAGTTATTGGTTTCTATGTGCGCTTCGAAGATGATAGTGTGGAGGCAGCCAAGGTGGTGAAACAGTGGAATGTGAAAATCATATCTGTAAGTCTGGGATAAAAGTTGGTATATTCCTGAGTACAGTTAGTTCCAATGCTGCAGTGCTTACATCTACATGGTAATGT
This sequence comes from Hyparrhenia diplandra, assembly GCA_015847255.1. Taxonomy (NCBI): domain Eukaryota; kingdom Viridiplantae; phylum Streptophyta; class Magnoliopsida; order Poales; family Poaceae; genus Hyparrhenia; species Hyparrhenia diplandra. The sequence continues at coordinate 114,820 of JADLZK010010322.1, forward strand.
TGTTATACAGATAAGCAAAAAAATAAAAGGCATCAAGACAGAACAGCTGCTCTTGAAGTATGGGAGCGTCTGGAGGAATTTATGCGGGCACGTACATAATTGAAGTGCAGTCATGTAATCCTTCTGATTTCATTTTTACGGAGTTCTTTTTATATTTCACAGCAAGTTTTAACAGGATTGGATACCATCTTCTGTATGATTAATTTGTCTGCTCATTGACCATAAGGGAATAAGCGATACATTTGTATTCACTGAAATCTTATTGTCTATTACTATGGAATAGTCAGCTAATTTTGGTTACATAGTCAAGGGTAACTATGTGCACTTTTTGTTGCTAGTAATTGAATGAGCTAGTTTCATGAACTGAATCGCTTTTTTGTCTATCCCATCTGTGAATTGTTAGAATATGTCTCATGGATCAGTAAAATAGGGCCTAGTAAATGTTATAAAGTTACTTTGTTTTATCTTGAGCCTTTTTTGGTCTTGTGGACAACACTTCATGTCCGTAAGTGCCAATTTATATTATTTTTAGCGACAATCTATAAGGATATGGTAACTGTGTAATATTACCCTTTTTTTGTTTTGTTTCATTCAACTGTGCTTGAATTACTTAGCTATTGTGCAAGTTAAAATTACTTGCCAAAATTTAGTAGCTAGTCAAATTATCCGCACTGTAATTCCATGATATGGAAGGTGCTTGTAATATAACACTTCCTATCTGAAAAATATAAGGACAATAATCCCTTTGACCAACAATTACTCTATTAGTACATAATTTTGTGATAGTTTGACGTTATCAGATTTAATTTTTAAAAGTGCTGACTTATGATTATTATTATGCATCACATAGTGGACTTATTAGGTAGCAATTATTTGTCAAAGCCGTGTAATAAGAATGAAAGAAAATATGTGCCATATATTTTGATGGAGGAAGTGATTATTTGCTGATGGCAGTAACTGGACTAGTCTTTTTATATATTTTCTAATTGATGGTCTTTGCCTCTTTGGCTATGCATCTTTGCTGAAGGATCCTTCACCTGTTCATTGTTAGGGAGTATCCTGTCACATCACATTTCTGTCAAATTTAACAAACAATTCCCATTATCTAATACTTCTCAGTGACATTTGCCTCTCAATGTTATTTTCAGTGTAACTGTTAAACACCCAGATGGTATGTTGAGCTGGAGGCAGACTTTGCGCTTGTTGAATTACTGATCGGCAAAATGACTTTATTTTTCTTAAAGGGAAAAGCTAAAAGATAACCATTTTCCTAGATTCAGTCTCAATATTAGTCGGCGACAGTAGATGGCGAAATGGAATGGCTGGAAGCCCATGAAGACTGCAATCTTTGTACGCTAGGATGTATTTGTAATGTTGTACTTGCAAACTGCTAACTTATTTCTAGGTAAGCATGAGATAATTTCACAAGTTGCGCCTGAAAGTGTACTTTGTTTCTACTTCTCTATGCTGTGGTTCGCTGGCTGTCAATCTTTTCGTGCTCCTGCCATTATATGAGGTCTAAGTTTTACTCTTTTTTTTTTTTTCTATATAATAGTCTGCTTCGGTTTGACATGGCCTGATGTGTGAATATCTATGGGTCTGCTTTCCGGGCCAATCTGCTTTACCTTTGTAGATTCTGTACAATGGAAACGTTTTTATTGTAGCTGCACAACAGTTGGGTGCAGTTTCAGCTCATATGGTAATGTTACAATCAGCACATTTGGTGTTCTAGTAACAGATTAGCGGACTACAGTTACACATAGTACATGCTTGCAACTGAAGCGAGAAACACAGCGACGAATACAGTGCCTGCAGCCATGTCTCTGGAGCTTGTCGCGCCTGCAGCATGCGCTAGTTCCGGGAGCTTGGAACCAGTGCCTGCCGGCGCCGCTGCAACTGCAGTGGCAGAAGCATCTTCTGTGGGTGCCGGCGGTGCTCCTGACGTGACTGGATCAGCAGCAGCCGGCGTGCCCGACGACGGCTCAGTTGCCGGTGTGGTGGCCGCTTCTTCCGGAGTTGTGGCAGACGGAGGCGAAGTGCCTGTCACCGGCGGCGTGGAGCCCTCGCCGGTGGCGGCCTCTGCAGCATCACAAGAGAAACGGCAAGCTTGTGAAGCTGCTGGTGGACGGAACGAACAACTGGTGTTTTTGCGAAAATCGATCATGTAAATATAATGTACCATCGCATGGGTTGGGCAGGTCGCAGACGTTGGGGATCATGGCCTGCGCCTGGCCGAGGAACAGCCCGATGGGGCTGGGCGTGAGCTTGGACGCGGCGCAGAGGCACGGCGCCTGGGCCTCGAGGAAGCCCCGGAGCTGGGAGCAGCAGGAGGCGAGCGTCGCCGAGCCGACGCCGAAGACGTAGCCGATGCACGGGGACAGGCTGAGTGGCGCCGGCGGGCAGCTGGGCAAGGTCGGGAACGATGCCGCCATCTGCTGGCCCGCCGTCGCCGTGACGACGGCGAGGGCGAGAGTCACCTGGAGCCACCGCCGGGCCATGGCCATGACTGGGACTGTTGGTGGGGTTTTCGGCAGAGGCGAGTAGGCGACGGTGGTTTATACCGCAGGCTGTTGGGAAAAATGGAGGTTGTATGGATATGTGGCAAAAGATTTGTGTGCCTCACCCCAGGTGGATGGGCCGGTCTATCTAACTCACTTTGGTACGGTCTCTGAGTTTGGATCGGTTTGCATGTTGCGAATGCTTTTCCAGGGTTTATCGGTGAACTGACCGGAGAATATATGAATCTGTCTGCATCACTCTTGCATTCCAGAATTTGGTTGTTTGTCTTTTGACCTCAGCTCGCTCGGGTTGGTGATCAGACCTCTAAGAAGGCGTTTCAGTTCAAGGTTCTATTGGCCACTAGAGGCAAGCCACCGTGAGAATGACCGCGTGAGCCATCTCTGCCTTTGTTTTCTGGGTGAGTCTTCAACTTGTTTGGAAACTGAAACGGCTCTAGAGTAGGTTGGTGGTGTCACTTGTGTGAATCGCGTGTAGTGCTAGGCAATTCTTGTGAAATACAAACGCGACATGCATGAGAGCCTGCTGCTAATAATTAGCAGCTAAAGATAGTAATAGTGGATCGAAACAGACCGGCTAATATCAACGAATTATTAGCTAGGAGGATGCTAACTATAGTGCCAACCCAGCTATTGGTATTTGCCCCTATAAGCAGGGATGGAGCCAGAAAAAAATTTAGGAGGGGCTGAATGTAGTTCATTCATAGATTAATGTTGAAATTCAGAAAATACACCATGAGAAATAAAAGATTTAGTTCATTTTTACTTGAAATATTAAGAGGTGCTTCACGTGCCCAGGAGCCGTAGGGGGGGCTTCAGCCCGGGTTGCCCCCCCGTTGGCTCCGTCGCTGCCTATAAGAATGGAAGAGAAGTTTTGATGGTTCAAGAAAAAAAAAGTTTTGATGGTTCAACAAGGACCATCAAGCGATCCATCCCTCGCCTGACCGATTATTGGTACCTTCTTCGCCTTCCACTAAGACTGTGAGGATGTTAACCGTATACTTGATAGTTAGGATACTGTAATCCTATATGTATCTAGGGAGGCATCTAACCGTCATCCTATATGTATCTAGGGAGGCATCTAACCGTCATCCTATATGTATCTAGGGAGGCATCTAACAGTCTAAGTATATATTTATACTCTAATTATACCGCTCGAGAGACTTGTGTCAGTGGGGAAGCTGAGCGGGGGCTGGCAGGGGGCCATGCCCCCCCTCCCTAACATTTGAAGCAAATTTTTTTACTAGTATAAGTCTATGATTTTTATTTATATTAAGATAAAAATATAATAAAATTCTTGTCACATATACCTTTTAATATCTTCTAGATAATTAAATCATACAAAACACTATTAGATAATAAGCACATTAGAAGGACTGAAACATAGATAAAATTGTGAGTACTCGTGTCAAGTCGATGAATTAATAGTTACCATGAAAATTCTAACTTAACTTCGTTGTGATCATTTTTTACAAGGGTGTGTTTAGATCCTGAAAATTGACATTGTATCGAACTAGTAGCACTTTATGTTTGTTTGTGGTAAATATTATCCTACCATGGGCTAACTAGGCTCGCTCAACAGTTTAGATGTCTTGCAATGTACATCTAAACTGTGCAATTAGTTATTTTGCTTACTCACATTTCATACTTCATGCATCGTCTTTTGGTACACTAAATGATTCGATGTGTAAGTTTTAGGATTTCAAGTTAAATTTGGGTGATCTAAACATAACCCAAATTGGCTTTTTGCTCGAACCCCTTATGAATAATTCTGGCTCCCTGTAGAGCACCCCCACAAATTATACATTTTTATTTACACAATCAACAAATATGCAGGAATTATTTCCATTTTTATTTTTTTATTCTTTTTCTGTGAAAAACTATTTCCATTTTTATGGTATCACTATCAAGAGTTTATGTTATGTTGTTAAACCCTAAGGTTCCATTATATTACCCACACCCGTGATGCCCCATGGAAATTGTTCTATAGGAGCAGCGCCATAATAGCTAGACTAGGACCAAGGTAGTTAATTCATTATGTGTATCATCGACGTCAAGCCCACTAGATTGGAGTTTACTTATGGTGGTCTCTACTCTCCGTACCATTAGGCCACACCTATGCATCTCTTAGAACCTGTTTGACATAGATCTAGCACCAAGATCTAAGTTTGTAGTCTAAACTAAAGTGGTTTAAATAAGTTTATTTAATTTAACATTTAAATAAAATGAGTTTTTTTTTTTTGCGTTAAATAATAAAAATAAAATGAGTTATGCAAATGCACGTCACTTGCTTACAACGTTAAATAATCTAGGATTTTTCTAAACCAAGAGGTGAAACACCCCCAATATTATTGTTGTTAAGTATCTTCAATATCCAATAGAACATAAATAGATTTGAAACATATTCTTTAGTTTTGATTCTCCTTTATCTTTCTTGATTCCTCCATGAGGTGGTTTATCAGAATTTAAACATGGACATCTTCTAATAAGGGCAACTCTGAGAGACTATATCGTTCCTAAATGGTATAGGAATGAAGGTTTTGGTGAAAAAAACTATTCTCCAACAATTTATGTAAATGGTTATCAAAAAACGATTCTCCAACAACTTGTCTCAATGGTTACTCGAATATAGCCATCTTCTATTCTGGATTTTTTTCGCTAGCGGAAATAGAATGCGCACAAGATATAGAAAATTGTTGGAGTGTGAAAAGATACAGAAAACGATTTTTTATGCAAATGACTCTCATTTAGAGAGTAGGATTTAGAAAAGACCTCTTGGAGATGCTCTAATTGCACTGAGATCGTTGTGCTGCATTTATTTAAAAATTAATCTCGTAATTTCTATATCTTCTCTCGCAAGTGTGGAGCTCCTTTAACAATATCATATAGAATATAATAATAGATGTCGTGATTATTATTGTTGTTTTCAAATTATATGAAAATGTTAGACTACATCTCATCTCCTCAATGGTGAGTGGTGCCTCAGTTGTTTCCGGTCATGTGGTCTCGAGGAGCCTGGAAGACGTTCGTTGGATTAGAGACAGGGCTACATTGAAGACTCTGGGTGCTCAGGCACCCATAAAAATTTTAAAACCCACTATTAGGAATAGAGTTGTATTATAAATTTTCACCATGTTTAAGAAAAACACCCGCTCTAATTTGCTATAGCTTCGCCACTAATTAGAGACGACGCAACCAATCATTCTATTGAAACTTAAAATCTGTCAAATGCCCACATTAAAATTCATGTCCACGCACGTCTGACGTACTCACTGATCGTATATATCTCCCAATAAGTAATGAGACTAGCACTACTGACAGAGAACATGATGAACAACATACTAGTATACTACCAACCAACTCATCTGAACTGAACGTATGCACCATCGACATCACTTACAACAATGAACAATCCCAGAAGCCAGAATTACATAACCAGAGCAGAGTTCAGAGAAGGTAAACGAAGGACAAGGACATAAAGAGAGCGGCAGCAGATATTCCACTGGTGTAGCCTGCTGGTGCAGCCGAGTGAACCAAGCCAGGAACTGACTTGATCCCTGCTCCACCGGTTGGGTCGTCCAGACCGTTGGGCTCAGCCACCGGCGTCGCCGCGGCAGGGGTGGTCGTGCCTGACGCCGCCGGCGTCACCGGATCAGTCGTCGGGGCAGCGCCGCTCGTTCCCCCGATGAGCACGCGTCGGCGGGCAGGTCGCACGAGGTGGGCAGCAGCTGGCCGAGCGCGGACCCGAGCTGCTGGACGGGCTGCACCGACGCCATCGCGGCGCACAGGCACGGCGCCTGCGACTGCAACATGGACCGTATCTGGGCGCAGCACTCCGTGGGCGGCGCCGACGAGTTGCCCGTGAGGTAGGTCCAGCACGGCGACAGCGTGGCCTGCGCCGGCGCGCACGCCGCTGGCACGCTCGGTATAGAGACGCCCGGCGGCATCGTCGTCGTCGTCGTTGGCTGCGGTAGTGGCTGCGGCAGTGGCAGTGGCAGTGGCGGTGGCAGCTGCTGCGCCGTCGTGGTGGAAGTGGCGGCGCACATCAGGGTCATCACGGCGATGGCCAGGTACCGCCCGGAGAACAACGACTGGATGAAGCCGCGCTGCCGGTGCTGAGCCATCGGAGCACGTTCGTACGTGTTGTGTCGTTCACCTGCAGATGGCCGGGAGGAGACTGGGGAGTGGTGGAATTTGCTGGCTATGCATGTGTTTGTGGACTCGTGGTTTATATACGCATTCAGTAGTGTGATGTGACAGTGATATACAAACTGCTGTTGGAGGAGAAATGTATGTATAGGTGAAAGTGGGAGTGTGCTTTGTGGTCGGGTAGATGCGCTGCCCTATCCACCTTGAACGTATGTTTGATGGGTTTGAGACTGATACCTTGAGTTGCCTTCAATATAGTAACAACTTCCAGTTTTTGCAGGACAAAAGCGTTGCTTTCTCCAGCGACTTTGGTGAGCAAAATCTGATGCGTAGGATGGGTCATATACTCATGTATCAACCACCGGGGAAGCAGTGACACTAGCCAGCACTTCTTGTGTCACAGTCGTGGCGGATATAGTCTAGTTTTTTTTTTTTTTTTTTTTTTTTGAGGGATGTCGTGGTGGATATAGGTGACCATTTGAGCTGAGGTCCACGGGTACAGCCCATGACCCGGCGTTTTGGCCTGGCCCAGGCATTGTATGGCCTCACGGCTGTTGTGCGCGTTTTAGCCCGGTCCGATGGACCGGTGGGCCGTGTCTGCACTGCTACCCTGGCATGGTTTGTCTAACAGATTTTTGTTTCTCGAAACTGAAAATTGCAAACTGCGACCGTCATCTGAAATGAAAACTGAAATTCAGACATCTAAATTGTAGCAACTCTCTTATATTTTATATTTGCTTCTACAAAAATCATATACGAAGTACGAACACACCAAAACTTAGGTAGAGCGTTCCCATAATGTTGTAAGCAAAAGAATCCTTTGTTTTGAAATAAACTTGTTTTTAAAATCAAAATTTTTGTATACAAAAATAAAGAAATTGCAACATGTCGATCCGCTCATGGCTCTCAACAGTCTCTGACAGCAGCTAATTGCCCGCTGCCCGGCGTCCAGATACAACGTACTTTTTGCACGCTCCGTCGCTCGCCGCGGATCAGAGCAGAGTACCAGGAACACGACACCACCGTGTACCGCGACAAACTCTTCTCACAGGCGGCCACACCACACCCTGGCATGCACCGCACCGATCGAGCCGGATAAGCACGGTAAGGAGTACGGCGGGACGTGGCGACCCGTATGCCTACTGCGGCGCACCTTTCCTCCACGTAGCCGCGCCCCCTCGCCACGTACCAGGGCCCCGCGCTCCTATAAATGCCCGCCAACTCCGCCTCTGCATGCCAGCCAACCCAACACACGAGAGCACAGTGTGGCACTAAACAAAACCCGAGATGGCGAACACCACCAGAGTCTTTCTCCTCCTCGCCACCCTCCTCTGCGCCGGCGCCGCCGCAGTGGCATCGTCGTGGGAGTGGGAGGACCACCACGACCACGGGGCCACAAGTCCTGCGTGCGCCGGTGCGAGCAGGAGCGGCCCTGGTACCAGCGCGCCCGGTGCGTGGAGCAGTGCAGGGAGCAGGAGGAGCGGGGCGGCAGGCACGAGCACGAGCACGACCGCCGTGGCGGCGACCGGCGCGGCGAGGGTTCGTCGTCGGGAGATGAGCAGGAGCAGGGGCGACGGCGGCCGTACGTGTTCGACCGCCGCAGCTTCCGTCGCGTGGTCCGGAGCGAGCAGGGGTCCGTGAGGGCGCTCCCGCCGTTCCACGAGGCGTCCAAGCTCCTCCGCGGCATCCGGGACTACCGCGTGGCCGTCCTGGAGGCGAGCCCGCGCTCCTTCGTCGTGCCCAGCCACACCGACGCGCACTGCATCGGCTATGTCGTCCAAGGTACGTACTGTGTGGCAGCCAGTGCTCCAGGACGCCGCCGTGGGCGACGTTTGTTGTTGATCAGAATCAGATGATCGATCGACTGGATTTCATAATTGGTTGCTAATACTAGGCGAGGGAGTGGTGACGACGATCGAGAACGGCGAGAGGCGAGCGTACACCATCAAGGAAGGACACATCTTCGTGGCGCCGGCCGGGGCCATCACCTACCTGGCCAATACTGACGGCCGCAAGAAACTGGTCATCGCCAAGATCCTCCACACCATCTCCGTGCCTGGCGAGTTCCAGGTAATCATATATATATATAACCTCTAAACAATACCTACATACATAGAGGAGTGTTGCATGACGTACGTATACGTACCCAATGAACCGACGATTGACATGTCGTCATTTGTTGGCAGTTCTTCTTCGGCCCCGGCGGGAGGAACCCGGAGTCGTTCCTGTCGAGCTTCAGCAAGAGCATCCAGAGAGCTGCTTACAAGACCTCAAGCGAGCGGCTGGAGAGGCTGTTCGGGAAGCACGGGCAGGACAAAGGGGATCATCGTGCGCGCCACGGAGGAGCAGATCCGCGAGCTGCGGCGCCACGCCTCGGAGGGCGGCCACCACGGCCCGCACTGGCCCCTGCCGCCGTTCGGCGAGTCGCACGGGCCCTTCAGCCTCCTGGACCAGCGTCCCAGCATCGGCAACCAGCACGGGAAGCTCTACGAGACCGACGCCCGCAGCTACCGTGACCTCGCCGACCACGACGTCGGCGTCTCCTTCGCCAACATCACCGCGGTGCGCGCACGCCCCCGGCCCCGGCCGGCCACTCCAAATTAACACAATATAATGGCGAGTGATTCTGATGAGCACTTGGTTTTGGTTTGCAGGGGTCCATGAGCGCGCCATTGTTCAACACCCGTTCGTTCAAGATCGGGTACGTGTCCGAAGGCGAGGGCTACGTCGAGATCGTGTGCCCACACCACCACCAGTCGCAGTCGCGGTCGCAGCAGGGCGGCAAGGGCAGGCGGAGGAGCGAGGAGGAAGAAGGATCCGAGGACGGCGAGGAGGAGGAGGAAGCCGGGCAGGGGTACCACACCATCCGGGCGCGGCTGTCGCCAGGCACGGCGTTCGTGGTGCCCGTGGGCCACCCGTACGTGGCGGTGGCGTCCAAGAACAGCAACCTCCAGATCGTGTGCTTCGAGCTCCGCGCCGAGAAGAACGAGAAGGTGTTCCTGGCCGGCGCCGACAACGCACTCACGAAGCTGGACCGCGTGGCCAAGGCGCTGGGGTTCGGGGCCAAGGCCGAGGAGGTGGACGAGGTGGTCGGCGCCCGGCGCGAGAGGGGGTTCCTTCCTGGCCCGCAGGAGGAGAGCGGCCGCGAGGGAGGAGCGCGGAGGACGCCACGGCGGACGTGGGGAGGAGGGAGAAGGAGGAGGAGGAACGCGAAGGACGCCATGGCGGCCGTGGGGAGGGGAGAAGGAGGAGGAGGAACGCCATGGACGCCATGGCGGACGTGGGGAGAGGGAGAAGGAGGAGGAACGCGAAGGACGCCATGGCGGCCGCGGGCGCCGCGGGCGATGAGGTGGCGGAGACGCTTCTGAGGATGGTGACCGCCAGGATGTGAGGCCGCCGGCCGCGCGATCGACGACAGAACGAGGATGATGGCCGGCGACGTGGCTGGGCGCGACGTGCGTACGTAGTGTGAGTGAGTGAGCCCTGAGTGGAGACGTTCGTCTTCGACGTATATGTATATACCTCTACTGCGAGTAGTATAAGTATGTAAGCGGCAGGCAGTGCAATAAGTGTGGCTCTGTATGTACCTACGTACGTGTACGATGGCTGTAAGCTACTGAGGCAATATAAATAAATAATGACACGTGTTCTATATCTCTTTGCTTCTTCAGTGTTCCCTTGCGGAGTTCAGAACCACTGAACTCGTCTGAACTCTGAGAACCATAGTTATGCTGAGAACTTGTCTGAACAGAGCCGTACAAACACACAGGAAATTAGTCATTTAACTATTAACCCCTACATGTTTAGATCCATAGCTAATAAGTGTATACATCCTTGATTGAGTAGCATTGTTGGGCATTTAGTCACAAAATGTATTATTGTGTAATCACAACCGCGTGTGAATTCGGTAACCTATTGGCTCGTGTGAATTCGGTAACCTATTGGCTCGTGTGAATTCGGTAACCTATTGGCTCGTGTGATCGCAAAGAAAAAGTGTATACATCCCTAACAATGAACTATTAGCTCATCCTTAACAATTAGCTATTGGCTCTTGTGCCATGCTACACGTTTGTTAGCTAAGAGCGTCTCCAACAGTCCCTAGAATGATATATTAGCTCATCCTTGACAATTTACTATTTTTTGGTTCATTGTGTTATACTAAATAGTCCCTATCAAAGAACTATTAGCTCATCCTTAACAATTAATAATTATTAGCCCTTGTGTTATGCAAAACATTTGCTTGCTAAGCAGCATCCCAATAGTTCCTAAAAAATAATTAGGCATCATCAAGTGACCAAAGATATGCTTTTGGTGAAGCTTGCCTCGACAAGTTGTTAGACAGAGTGGCAGCATTAGAAAACATTAGTGAATTTTATGTTTGTCACAGAAAAGCATACACAATAGCGCCCACTCGCAAACAAATGTAGCGTTTAACATCTTTTACCAGATCCATTGCACTACAAGCGTAGCGAAGTCGTTAGAAAATGTACCACTGCATAAACCTATGCCAACTCAGCTATGACTATACACAATTTATTACAATTGCACTCATTTACGTCAGGTGGCCTCCGTTATTTCCATTTTCCCTTTCATTTGAACTCGCAGTGCCAAAACAGCCTATGTGCCGAGCGCTTCCATGGATCCTTGCTTCAATACAAGGAAAAAATGAACTCGTATGTTGGCTCCTGGACAATTCGATTCAGGAAGTTCCTTCGGCTGGCTTCGGTTTGCCCAGAGTTGTCAACCTCAATCTTCAAAAGAAATCAACAAGAAATTCCCATTTTAACGTGTAATATCACACTAACAGGAGGCTACAACAAGTGATAACTCAGATGGTGCACTAAGTACCTGAGTTGTTTTCTTGGGGCATTTGCTGTCGACTGCGGCGCAGCACCAGTGGATGGGGACGCTAAGCTCAAGTGGCTTTTGTGAGCACCAAAACAAACAGTCAAAAACAATGTTAATAACAAATACAAAGGAACACCAGAAATATAAATGAGAGTTTTTCTGTTTGTTTTTTCCAGGAAAGAGTTAACTGCAGATTGATTTGGGTCCATAAAGTAGTAAACTAGACATTTGGTCCACAAAGTTATGAAGCACCGTGAGGAAGTTCCAACGACTAGATTCACAAACACAGTGCAGAACTATTAGGAATTAGATGACTACAAGTCTACAACAAAAGTAACTGCTGCAATTATGCACCAACAAAATGTTCTTTAGAGTTGTAATAGCACATGTAGGTATATCTCATGTAATTGAAAATGAAACAAGGTAAATAGATTGTATTTACATTTTATTGATTGCAACTATATGACAGGAACAGGACATCCTAACTGAAACCATAGAAAAATGCAAGGCCAGAGCTCATAGGGAAGAGCAGAGAAAAAAAATCTATTGGTTGTCAAGATGATAACAGCAACCTGAGCGAAATATATAGTCAAAACTAATCATGCAAGAGAGAATATCATACCTCGAGCTCTTGATTGGCTTTGTGCTTCAGATTATTATTAGAATCTTGGGGCCTCAGACTGCTTATTTGTTCCAAGTTATTTTCAGAACCTATCTCCAAAGATGGCCTCTGTTCAGCAATTACGTCTTTCTGAATAGCTTTAACTTGGTGATGGGATACCAGCTCATCAAGTTCATCAGGTGTGGCTGGAATAGCTGGGGATAAGTTCATCAAGTTGTTTGCAGTACTGCCTGCACATTCTCTTTGTGAACTGTTAAGAGAGGAATCAGGTCCATACAATTGCCAACCGTTGTTTGAATTTGGCAGCAAACTGTTAGGTTGCTTGACTACATGGCACGCAGCATTCTGCATAGTCGCAAACTTGCTTTCCTGATACTGTTCTGTAAGTTCACGCTCAACAGATTCTGCATGAAAATTAGCAGAACCATTCAAAACTACTTTATTGGGTAAGCTAGGGGCAACACAGAAGTACTTTCCGGCAACTGAAAGCCTCCAGCAAAATCTGGTTCTGGTTGTTTCATATTGCTGCCTTTACATGGTACAGGTCGAGCATCACTACAACTGGCAACACCCAATAGGTTTCCCACCTGATCATCAGCTGAAACATCACATGTTGGAATGGAATGCGGCTGTTCTTGTGCGCTGTTCTAGAAGAACGAGGGACGCACTCCACCAGGAAAAACAAACAGAGGATTTCTTTTCTTTTTACATGGGACACTTCAATGTCCATTCCTTCTTTCCAGTGTTGATATGCACAAATAGTATTCTTAAACTCATTTACAATTCCCCTGATGTCAAATTGCTCAGCTTCTTGAGCTTGGGTGGTTTGTTTTCTCCAAAGACCCATGAAGTAAAAGCAATGTAAGGGCCTGGATTTGTCTGAGAAATCTTTGGGATATGGGTGTGCAAGGATCATCTCATGTGAATAACGCTCAATCTGCATCAGCAGCAAAAAGTGCATTTTAGGAGACAGTGCACATTCATGAAAACAATGAAATGTATATATTATTCACCTTTAATACAAGAGTGCGAAGGCGAGATTCCACCCAACCTTTCCAATTCCTGAGTTCATCTTCATTTCTCGCTGTGATATTAACTTCTAGATAATTTTTATATGATTCAAAAAATGGATATGGCTCAAACAATGCACCCCAGTCTGCTTTTCCTTCATCTATGGCCTACAATTAGTTTAAAGTAAATTTAATGCAGAGTACAGAACAGATCAATAACAGGACATTGTTAGTTGATACAGTTATATGACAACTTCCCCCCTTCAATCTACGCAACATGACTGTATGTACTAAATATAAGAAAATGCTTCCATTGCCTACTTAAAGGGGGCAAATCATTCCTGACATAATGAGATACCATAAGTGAGCTGGTCTAGGTAATAAGTGACAAAAAATCAGCAAACCACCAAATATTGTGGCATCAAACTTTGTAGTAATGAAGATATGGACAGTGAAGATAAGATGCTGCGGAAATGTTGAAGTTGACAATTATTTAAAGGTGATGCATAAGTAATGTGTTACTGTATGTATGAAATAATAAAGTTAGCAAACACAATAGAACATAATAAAGTTAACCAATTTTGCAACATGAGCAATATGTACCCGACCAAATCAAGATAGCACAAGGTATCCTACACTAGAAACTATCATTTAACCTAATGTTTGCACTGAGTTACACTCAAAGTTCCTACATATGATTAAACAAAAACTTATAGCTAACCTAAACTCCAGCTATCTTTTTCTATTCATGATCCGAGGATTGAAATAAAAAAAGATCTGAAAGAATATGTACCTGACAAATCTCGAGCGCTCGTGTGAATTCTTGGATCATCACATACCTAGTACTAACAGATACATTGTAGCTGGAATTCATGCATGGGTAAGCAGGTGTAATGATAGGCATCTGGTGGCCCCTGTCTCTGTAGTTTCTTCTTGGATCCCACACAGGGGAGACCAAGATGGCCCTCCCTCAATATGGCAAAGCATAACAGGATTAGGCCACTTCCATTTGCTGTAGACTCGGAAAAAACGAGATATCAACATGTTTGGTGATGCATTTGGGTACAGTTGACAGATGCGACCAACAAGAATTGCCCAGTTTATACCACCCAGAAATCCCATAACCTGGACAGGATCATAAAGCATTTATTTACACAATTTATAAACATATCATGCCAACACTGTAAAGCATACTCCTGTTACAAGAAAATCAGAAGAGAAACATACATTTGAGTAAACCCCACGGCGCTTGCCCCAATATCTTACAAATCTTAAGGTTGTGCGAAAACTCTGGATTGAAAAAAACAAATGATATTAATCCAACAACTAAAAAACACTACGAACATTTACTTCAAAATAGGTATCGCAAGAATACAAACCGGAATGTTTGGAACCAATTTTAGAATTTGATCAGTAACCCGACACCCATTTAGACTACGAACAGTCTGTTCATCAACATTATGCAGTATGGAGTCCTGAGAAAGATCTAGGTCCTGATATCAAACAATGTACAACAATTACGCAGTATATCAAATGGCATAAATAATGGAACAATTCACTTACCAGGCATCATTCACAAGATAAAGCACATGCCAACAAAAACAAATATGTCAAATATTAAATTGCATTCAAGCAACTCTTAAATTAATTACTCAAAAATGTACAATTGTTTACTTGTTTGTCACAATTAGTATAAGACAAGTATGGTATGCAATATAGAAAGATTGTTCAAACAGCAATGCAGTAAGAGAAACTTACCTCAGGAATCACTGCGCGTGAGCAAGATTAGCATACAGAAGGTCAATAGAGACCCCATTAATTTTGAATCCCAGAACAGGCACATGAGCATCTGGTACTGGATGTAACTCTGAAACTTCTGGCATCTCAGCTAACATATCGTGAAGCCATCTGAAGAAGTACTCCTGTAGAGGGAAAAGATGAAAGGTTCATTCGGCATCATAGTGATATAATAATTCTGGGATTTCAAAAGGCGCCCCTCTTACGTTTCGAGTTGCATGTCTTGGCCCAACACATAGGGTGTCAATGTCGGCGCCAGGGCCATGTACCTGCATGATAGATTACACAACAAATTCAGAGCAATTCCTTTAAGCCACTGTGATCAGCAAGATAGAAGCAATAATCAAATATCTGTACCTAACTGAAACTTTAAGATCGTACATGGGGAAAATGAAATAGAAAATCCATATGCACAATGTTTAACAACTTGCCTAATTCAGAGGCTGCAAAATATATAAAAAAGATATTTAAGAAACAGTAAGGTGGATTACCCCAAAGGCGGTATGAACCAAATGTAAAGATCTTTGCATTTGCTTCATGCACAAATTGCTCCCCATACCCACTGATCCTAGTAGCCTTCTTAATCCAAGCTTTCACAGTCTGCAACAGCATCCAACATGTTCAAATCAGTATAGGCCTAGGGGAATGATAATCCAAAATGGAAGGGCGTCCATGGATATTGTTCAACCTGGTCCAGCTTGCCTAAAACCTCTTCTCGCAAGACAGCCCCATCTTGACTCTCATAGAGTCCTGCGTCTGAAAGGTACTGATCAACACAAACAAAACCATGATGTTAAAACAAATGGCATGAATCCAAGGAAAATAAAAACAAATGTAGAAGGGCTTTTGGTTTATCTGATATACAGATCCCCAACCTTTTCAACCTCAGTTGTCTGCATAAGGTCCTTCTCAGTCGGCCCACTCAGTGAGATTGGCTCAGTGACTCCAAGATAACCATTATTGTTCTTCGCCTTCAACATTCCACAGCCCTCACAAGCTCTCCTAACACTCAACCTCAGAG
Organism: Hyparrhenia diplandra; assembly: GCA_015847255.1. Classification (NCBI taxonomy): domain Eukaryota; kingdom Viridiplantae; phylum Streptophyta; class Magnoliopsida; order Poales; family Poaceae; genus Hyparrhenia; species Hyparrhenia diplandra. The sequence continues at coordinate 130,783 of JADLZK010010322.1, forward strand.
AACTACAAATTCTCCCAACACTCAACCTTTGCTAAATGTAACTTTGATCTTTTTTCCCCTTCACTACCTCAACACTTATATTTCCTTTCCTTCTGTGTTTACTCTGGGGTGTCAGAGACCAGACTGAAGGACAACTATTGAATTAACACCATGTGCAAAAATAAAAGGTGGGGGATTAAAACAATGTCTGGGTATAGTCGGTTTCTCACTTGTGACATTAACAACTCAAGAAACCCGGGAACAGGCCCCAACACAAGATGAGGAAGGGCAGGACCCAAAACAAGATGAGGAAAATCAGAAATAGCTAAAACTAAATAAATAATAATAATATGATGCGGCTGCTTTTCCAGTTACAAACCGACACACAAATCGAATCGCGCCAGCGACAACAGGAAGAACGCAGCCGCCGTGGATACCGGAATCACCTCACGGATCCGAGCAGGAGGGTATAGGCAAACGGCGGGCGGGGCCAGCTCCTGGCCAGGACCGTTCTTCCGAGTCGGGCGGCCTGGTGTTGCGACGTGGGGAGGGAAGCGGTGCGGCGACAGGGGAGGGCGGCGGAGCGCTTGCCGTTTCCTTTCCCTTCCCTTGTTCCTTCGGGGTAGAGCGGGCTTGGGCCCAGTTTTATGAAAGAGAGGTAGAGGATGCGCACGCAGGCTTACTTCACTGCTTCGGATTCGGAAGGGAGCTGGACGGAGAGGACGGATGGCGGCGTGGTGATGGGCGGGCGCGGGTATGGCGACGGATTTGGATGGGGCCGCGGCTGCGGACGGGGCCGAGCTGGCGGCGGCGGATAGGGGCGAGGCGGTGGCCGCGGACTGTGGCGTGGTAGTCTGGTAGCGGGCGGACGGGGGGTGGCGCCTTAGGCGGCGGATGGCGGCGTGGTGGTGAGCGGACGGGGCTGTGGCGGCGGATGTGGATGGGCCCGCGGCGGCGGCGGCGGCGGTTGCGCGGCGTGGCTCGCGGACAGGAACCCGGAAACGCGACGGGGAAGGACGGGCCGGGTGGGACCCACGGATAGAAGAGGATCGTTGTGTCCCCTGTCTTGCCGAGAGAAGGAAATTGGGCTACATGATCGTGTCATTGGCATCATTGCAATGCAACTTTCGCTCGCGGATTAAAAAAAAAATTCACAATATTGTTTTACGACTGCCATTATAATTCTTTTTGCCTCTAGGTGTGACCTTTTTTTGTTGCTAAATATTCATTTCTAAAACAGTTTCATGGGTGAAGCTTATATCCCATAAGGTATGATAAACTAAAGGAAAGTAGCTTATTAGTTTTCTCCCTCATTTCTCTCTTATATTCATGTATGAAATTATTGGTGAAGCTATTTTGTAAAATTTTTTAAAAATAGCTCAGCTTCATTTAGAGAGTTGCATATGTAGTTATGTTTCTAAACAACACGTGATTAACATGAGTTATGCCAAACAGGACTTAAAATGCACCACGCTCTCTAGCCTTAGGCCCTTATTTAAAACCCATACGGCTATGAGACATGTATTGTTGTATGGATCATTCTGCTGACACCCCCTCCTCTCTTTTTTTTTCTCCTCTCTTTCCTCTCCCTCTCTTTGTGTCCAGGGTAATAGCATCAATCTAATTAACACAACGAAATTATAGTGTCTCAAAAAAATATAAAAAATGTGATATGACAGAAGATCATGTGGGTCTGCTTACATTTGCTATGTTGCAAAAGTTTGTGGGATGGTATATCTACTGGAATTGTTCTTTCTGATCTATGACAAGCCAAATATTTTACCATAGTCTGTATGCCTCCATATATAAAAGTTTTCAGAGTAATAGGGGAGAGATCAATGTATGTCATTGTCAGCTGCATGGAATGCACGTCAGCTGTCATCTTCTACATTAACAAGCCCCGATTTCATCTCAACGATCACTTCATTATCCACAACCTGGAACACCCTATATGGCCTGCAGGATTAGTAAAATTAGCAAACAAATATGAATTCTTTGGTATATTCTTTATTATACATCCTGCTCATTCCTGTCCACTTCTCCAATGTCTCCCTTTGTGTCGAATCTGTTCATTAATTGGGACCTGATCTTTTCTAGCACGCTTAAAGATAGGCAATTCTCATGTATCAAGAATATATCTACATATGTAAATAGAGAACGTATGCTATGGAAATCAACTTCGTGTCTAAACTATAGAAACTACAATCAAGGCCACATGATTTGGATCCAACGTCCATGGAGACAAGTGGGCTTTTTTCACTTAAACCCTCCCATCCGGATACACACGGGTTAAATTTAAACCCAACAAGTGGGGGTTTAAGTTAAAAACGTCACACGTTGGATTCAGATCTTGTGGTCTTGATTGGAGTTTCCATAATTTGCATACTGGCTAGTCTCCATAGCATACGTTGTAAATATACACTTAGTGGCGATGAAAAGACACAATTAGGTACTAACATAAAAACATGTACAGTAGAGGCAAAAACTAGTTACTATATACTCCCTTCGTTCCAAAAAGAGCCGTTTTATGTTTTCCATACATATCATTTGTCTTATTTAAAAAGTTTTATAAATATTATCCATTTTGTTATGAATTTTATCATTAGAGATACTTTTATACTGATTTACTTATTTTATAATTTACACAAAAAATTTGAATATGAAAAAACGGTTAAACACGATGTTTGAATGTCAAAAATGATACTTTTTTTTTTTGGGACGGAGGAAGTATGCAAATAAACGTGCACTTGTTCAACACCTCACAAGTATTATTCAGCAAACATCACACCTGGGAGAATCTCTAAAAAACGCTCCACACCACTCATTTGTTGTTGGACCGAGACAAAACAATTAATCGTGCTGCCTAATTCCTTTTATAGTTTATTTTTGTAAAAATCTATCCACCTCCACAGGGTCATCCGTCCACCAATCTTTACTGCCACGATGGATTAAACCTTTTTACGTGGAATGGCTTTGTGCTTACGTGTTCAGAAAAGGACCTTGGGTGAACCTACAATAGTACAATCTATACTGTATATACTGCTTCACCAACTGATAAAATCGAAGATCAACAGAACCATCGAACCATCATTTATATCTGCAGCACTAAATGTGAGAGTGAAGATCAATATCGGCCGAACTCATGTGCGTGCACGTTCAATATCGATTCTAGCATCTGAACATACTGTGAAATTTGTGCCATACCAATATTTAGAGAGAAATCACTTCAGGGTTTAGTGCTTTCTTCATGGCAAGGTGAATCTTTTTCGCGATCGGGGCAAGGGTGAATCTTTCTTTATGGCAAGGTGAATCAAACTCATTCAAAGGCACAACAAAAATAGATCCAATCCCTTCAAATATTGCAATTTATATCAGTAGTATATGTATTCACAACAACAATACAGCAGGCATTCAATCAGTGTTCTGAAGAACACAAGTTAGTCTTACATGCACACAAACACAGCGGTGGAAAGCACACTTGAAAGTTACCGAAACACCACCCTTATTCTCTTGATCTTGGGCAACGCTGATGGAACCTCTTCTATCTTTGGCATCTCCGGTGCGTTCATCTTGGCGAACCATGGGTGCTTGAGCGCGGCAGCCGCCGTGAGCCGCTTGTCTGGGTTGCATGTGAGCAGGCCGCTGAGTACCTGGAACCCTTCCTCGGACAGCTTTTCCCTGGGAAACTCCTTGCGCAGTAGGTTGCGCCGCTGCATGTTGAGCTTCGGCATCATCTGGGCGGCGAACGGCGTGGACGAGAACCACGGCCACGTCTTCTCATCTGGCGCGCCAAGGACGTCGAAGATCAACTCGAGGTGCTCCAGTTCATTGGATGACTCGAACAGAAGGTTCCCGTCGACGAGCTCCGCCATGACGCAGCCGAGCGACCATGTGTCGACGAGGGCGTCGTAGTCGGTCTTCCCCAGCAGCACCTCGGGCGCCATGTAGCACAGCGATCCGGCGTTCTCGTACGGCGGCGGCTCGGCCATGTACATTGCGAGCCCAAAGTCGCAGATCTTGACGGTGGTGCGGTCGTCGGCGACGAGGATGTTGTCCGGCTTGATGTCCCGGTGGACGACGTGGGCGTCGTGCATCTTCTTTGCGCCCGTGAGCAGCTGCCACATGACGCCGCGCACCGTCGCCTCGGGCAGCGGCGGCATCCCGCCGCAGCGGCGCTGGTCCAGGAGGCTGCCGAGGCTCGCGCCGACGCACTCCATGATGAGGCAGAGGTCCATGGTGGCCGGGCTGCGGGCGAGGCCGTGGAAGCCGACGACGTACGGGTTGTCCCGGCCGCTCGCCTCGAGCAAGGTGGCCTCACGCAGCAGCGCCACCTGGCTGCCGCCGTCCGCCCCCGCGGCGAGGCGCTTGATCGCGACGGTCCGGCCCGTGCCGCGGTGCCGCGCCTTGTGGACCGAGCCGAAGGCGCCCGCGCCGAGGCGGCTGGTCTCCTCGTAGTCGTCGGTGCTGCCCATGGCGATCCGCGTCCTCTTGCGGGTGGTCGTCGGTCGCGCCGTGCCTGCTGTGCCGGCGGCGGGTGCTGGTGCCGTCTCTACGCAGGCGGCCATGGGGCGAGTGGAGGTGGTGGGTGATTCGATCGACGGGATGCTGCTGCTTGCTGGATGCTGGAGGCAGCAGGGCGACGAGGATCGTGGGAGGTGGGGAGCGGCGGCGGGAAGAATTTGGTGAGGATGCGCGAGTTGCGGCGGTGACTATATACTGCGGGTGCTGATCGAGTGAATCTGACGACGGCGGGCGATGCTCAACTTCGAAACGGTGTCGACGTTCCTGCGTGCCGGGGACGCGTTCATGCGATCCTGCTTGCGTCTCCGACTCCGAGAAGGGGCTTTTGGGCGATGGCTTGCGTTGCGCGCACGGTGGATTTCATCGTTGTTGGGCTCCGTCGTCGTCAAGTGTTTGGGCCGGGCCGCAGGCCGTGAGCTGTGGGCTGTAGGAGACGTAAACTACGGCTGGTTATCCGGCCTTCAAGGAGGGTTTGGAGCGACCAGATTGGGCCTCAGAGTCCCGGACTCGTCGGCCCATGCTGCAATGTAGTAGCTCGCGTGGCGCCCCAGATTGCTGGACCTGGGTCATAGGGCATTGACCGAATACTGAACCGAACTAACCGAGACCAAATTTCTTTGTTCTTGAGTTTTGAAAAGTAGTCTTCGTTATTCAATGACCGGACTTAAAAAGAAAACCAAGAACCAAACCGATGGTTCATTTTGGTTGAATTTCCTCCCAGACTCCCGCCGGATCAGTCCACCGCCCGTCCGCCGGGCTTCAGCTTCAGCTCTAACCATGCCAAGCTTGGCACTGGCAGCAGTAAAACCAAGAGCATACCCTTACGTTAAACTCTGAATTTGTGGCACTGTCTAGTCGCTTTGTTTGTACTGTACGTGACGCTATAATCTCAAGCCCTCTGCACTCACTTTTAGTTGTACGGTATGGTCCGCTGCCTATTCTTTGCCATGACATGGTACTGACTGCCGGCACGTTACTGTGGCTCACAATGCCTAAGCACTACTACTGTACTAGGTGATCCAAAACTGCAGGCGTTTGTACTACTCATCTAGTCGAAAGTATTTGTTTGTACTAAGTACTCCTGGAACGTGAGGGCTATAAGAGGAGGAAGCGAGGCGGTATGCAAAGCGCCCGGCTTGAGGTTGTACGTACGGTATGCGCCGCCTATTCTTTGCCTTGGCATGGTACTGATTGCCGGCGTCTGTTGTTACATGTGGCCACATTAAGCTTACGGCGGCGTTTATTTCCAAAACTGCCGGCGAAACTATAAAACATGCTCTAAGCAGCATTGCAGCAGTCTGTTGCTAGTATCGTTACTGTTTGCAAAATCAGCCTAGGGGTCGTACTCCACGGAAAAAAAGTGAGTGAAACAAAGTAACAGAGTGTAGTGGTCCTCGGTCCTGCCCTGCTCACCGAGACTGAGATGCTAGTCATCAGGACTCTCACCACTCGCTTTGGGGCGCTAGCGAGCGGACGGCTTCGAAGTTTGGACCAGGAGGAGAGCGTCGCGTCGTCTCGTCTCGTCTCAGTTTTTTTTTGTCTATTCTTTTGATAAAGGCAACCAGGGGTGGCGCTACCACGAGTAGACCAGGGGTACATGCCTGTCTGCTCGGCATGGCATCGGCATTGTCATGCCATGGCATGGCATGCCCCGATGAGATGAGTACTGCCCTGCCCTGCCCTGGGGTCCCCGCTGCCTTCATGTCCCCTGCCGTGCCCACACCGCTTCTTGCTTTTTCTTCGCCTAGCATAACATTTCCCTTCTTCTCGAGAGGGAAAAGAGATTGAACAAAGCAAAACCTAGTTGCAGCCCCCAGCACAATGAGGATCGAGTCGAGGCAGCAGCAGCCTCCTCTGCGTCTTCAGCACGGTTGCTTTGTGCACAAGCGTTCAGAAATCGAATGTTGTCACGCATGCACGCATGCATGCTGTTCAGGTGATCATTTCTCGCCGCAAGCATGGACAGATACTGTAGGCTGCATATAGCTAACCATGGCCTGTGGAAAGGTGACGGCCTGCCTGACGAGAATAGTTTGCTGTACAAGCCATCATTTCATTCCGACTGAACAAAATACTATTTGATTGAGCCCATGCCGCCGCGGCTTTTACATTACATTACATTACATCTGGTCAGGACATCAAAAGCAAAAAAAAAAAACAAACAAAATGGAAAAAGAAGAAGAAACCAGGCCCGGCCTTCTTCCAAGCTCGAACGGCCGGCCGGGGAAATGTAGAATCGTGTCACCAATGGGGGGTGGTGTTCCAACGGAAGCACAACACCAATAATTTACCTTCTGAGTTGAGAATGTTAGGGATCAGCTTATCTTTGACACAAAAACACTCCTTTTTTTTTTTCTCCCGGAGAACCGGGACTCGCTGATGGTTAGATTCAAAACTGTGCAATCAGAAAGCATCTCCTCGAGTATCTGCATGTTGAAGACAGGTAGGAATTGGGGGTGTCAATAACAGCAAAATAAAATTTCCAAACATCATTTGAAAAAAAAAAACATTGTGTTATGCCGATTCCAGACACCAGGGGCACAGAAACACATGGCAAAAGGCATAAAATAGGGATAGCCTCACCTGTTAGCTTCAAACATTCCAACTGATGGAACCTTGGGAGAAATGAACTTCAGTCAGTCATCAGAAGGTGCGCCATGCCACTCAGGTAGAGTAACGAGGAATGTCTGTCTGCACTCTGCAGTGAACACCACATGGGGGGTTATGATGAGTAGAAGGAATGCTTTCACATGGAATTCAGAGCATCAGTCAGAGCAACGAGGCTTTAAACAAAAATACTGGGATATGCTGCCAGCAGTATATAGTATAGAATACAAACCTTGGCTGGCTCCATCCTCCATCGAGACGCACAATCAGTAAAAATTTATGTCCATGTAACTGCGTGGATAGGTCGGGTATGGTAGCTCGTCCAGCCCCAGGAGGGAGGCAGAACGAGTGATGCCGCCAAACTGAGCTTGGCTCGGAATCTGAACCTCTGCTGTGAATATGCTGTACACAGGCCTGTGATCCGAGAACCGAGACTCGCCACGCACGTAACATAATTGGCTTAGACCTCGTCCATACCATAGAATCCGGTCACACCTACAGAAAGCAATACATATAGCAGGAGGTGAGTATTATGACAATAAGGTGAATATTATGACAATAAGTTCAGTTTTTTTGGGGGACTTTACCACGCCGGTGTCCTTCGCTTCTCATTTGGATGCATGTCATCACCAGCATATCTATCAGAGTTGTATGAGTATTTGTAAGTGGGAGGAAAGTAAATCCTCCCTTCTTTCCAGCCTGCAAAGACCCGGCCAAATCTTTGCTCTATGCGAAGCTGTAACAAGAATTTCAAGCATAAGATAACCAAAGAGAGGCATCTCTATAACAACAGGCACAACTCTGCATTGAGTTCACATGAAAATAGCTAACCTGATCCTTTTCCAACAACTGTTTCCAGTTGTGCATCTCAACTAAAGCCTTCACTGAGCGATAGGAAAGAGCTATCCGGTAATTCAGATCCCCAAGCCAAATAATACGACTGCAAAGAAATAAAATGTATAGAATAAGGTTTGCAGCTTTCAAATTTCTTTCTTGAACTTTTAGATATGAAGTGTTTAACCGGTCTGGAAATAGCAGAAAAAGAGAAGCACTAGTGCACTACTCACTCATGATCCAAAATTGTCTCTGGTGACTTTTTGTCACCTGCTCCATGAACATGTGGGAATCTAGTCTTCCTCAAGATTTCCACTACATCTGCATTTCGTCTAAGTTGATCTCCATCTTTTGGCCTGATGTTAAGTGAGTGCAAACAAAGCAGAAGCTTGTCTGATGCAGAGACATACTGATTGATATGGATCCCTGGAAAAAAAAGAAAAGACAAATCAGGAATAGGGATTACCCAAAAAAAAGTTCAATTAAATGGTGGCAAATAAAGCTAAGATCTTAAATAGTAGTTGAAAAAAGTTACACTGTACATGCAAAGTTTGGTGTAAATATTATATATCGAACGCCTAACAGAATTGAAACAGATTGCAAATGATACCTTGTTTCCAAGGTAGCCCATCAGACCTCTACCAACACATGAAACCTTCAAGTTTTTCACATGCTCCCTTATATCACTTCGTACCCACACCATGAGGAAAATTCCAACCATTTGCTTGCTGGCAACTAAGCAATACCTGATTTGTCATTGAAATCTTAATTTCAGCTCAGGGGAATTCAGTGACAGAAATTTCAGTGAAACATTACTCTATAACAGGGAACTATTGCATTTAATTAGCTCAGAAAGCAAATTAACTATGAGGAAAGATGAGCTATTTATCTTCAGTTACTTACCTAGAATCAGTGCATAGTGGAGCACCATATGCACATGGCATTGGTGGGAAGAATATACCACTAGGTGATTCCTCGTCAATATTCTCATCATCAGATGACCCACCACACCTCATACTGGTGTCAACATCACTTGGCCTGCTCCCGAAGCTAATCCGGTCACAAACACTGAATCGACGGTCCACTAACGAGTGTGGATCCATCATGTCAATCCTTGAACTACGATTGAAGGATTGGAATGAACGTCGATGGAAAAATGACGAGTTCCTTTGTCTTCTTGATGATCGCTCAAAGTCAACATTGAGCTCCACAATTGGATCTGGAGCTGGTGAGGGGGTGTGGTAATTATAGACACCAGAGCCTTGTTGATCAAGATTATTTAGAGTTTTTCTAACAAGAGAAACCCATTTCTTCGCTGGACCATTGTCTTCAGTCAATAGAACATTACCAGCATTCAAGGGAACAATTTCCTGAAACCTGGCATTAACAAACCGTATTAGGAATTTTTGTTTTGAGTTTTTAGAGATGATTCTTAGTTTAGAGAGTAGTAATCTGATTTATAAAATACAGTATTTTACCCTATCACATATATATCAGCAGCAGGAGAAGTATGAAGCCAGTCTTCGAGATTCAAATGACTAGATGGTGACCTTCCGCCCACATTCCATGTGCCAACAAAGACCCTATGTACACAGGTATATGGATTGTCATATCACAGGAGTTTCCTTAAACCAATGATCAGTGGATTGGTCAAGAAAACTTATAAACGAAACAATCTATTTACCTGTAGTCCTGTGTGTTTGTAATATAAGCACCATCAATTCCGTTTCTCCATCTCGCTCCACATTCCTCTTAGGCAACCTCTCTATGTATAGGTAAATATAAAGTTAACTCAGTCACACTCACCATGAAACATAAAGATAGCTAGATATTGACATTTGCAGTTTAGCACGACAACAAAACAACGGGTTGAAAAAAGAAATCTGAAGATACCATAGTTACTGTCAAGGGCCAAACAAAATGTACCTGTCCTACTTTTTTTGGATTTGCATGCATCTCTATCTGAGAAGCTGGTCCTCCACTGCACTCCGACTGAAATTTTCAGAAGGAATTTTCAGCACAGATATAGTAAAAAGAGAATCCTAGTTTACTGGGGGTCACTACACTAGCATATTCTGGTTGCTTCTGCAACGGTGGGTGCGGAAGGTTGACTGAAGAGAACAGGAAGGATGAGGCCAATTTGCACATGAAAAGAAGAAGCATTCCGATCCTACTGCAACCTACTGTAGTAAAAAAGATGTCTGATAACAGAACTCATGCATAATTTATGAGCAGATTCTTTGCTGTTAGATGAGATAATGAAAAGACGTGTTGCTAGATATGAATGTACCTTCGTCAGCTGCATAATCCGAATGGAAGTCCTTGGCCTTTGTTTTGATGTTGAACCACTTCCTAACAAGGGTCTTGGACCAGGACAGCTTTTTCCAATCACAACCAAAAAAGCACGATCAGAGACGAACACGGAAACATCAGTACGAACATGATGGAGCTGGCAATCTGGGAATACGCTTACCCTGTTCTTGCTTGAATTGTCATCTCTCATTGTCTCAATGCTTCCTCATGCAGCTGCAAGGGATATGTTCCTCCCTCCACAGAACCTCCAAACTTGGCCGCTTTTTACTTCCTCTCGAACGGTATCTCCCAAAAGGAATCAGGAAAGAACAGGATTCCGCCACCTAATTTTTTCCCCCTTTTTTGTGAAATGAAATAGACCGAACTGGCCCTTGTTTGTCCACAAACTATGGGCCGCCGCCTAACGAACCAGTGAACTCCCAAAGAACTAGTATTTGGCGAAACTCCAAGGCAGCGCAGAAGAAAGCAAAGAAAAGGGGCTAACCGGCCAAGGATACAGTTAGCGAGATCACGGAGAGAAGATGAAAAAAAGAAAGCGGTCGCCGCAGAACGCAGGAACCAAAGAGCAGGACGACACCGACGGTGTGGCCAACAACCTGTTGGTGGCACCCCCAACACCAGAAATCCCTACAGGTGAAGGAAAGAACCGGAGGCAAAACCTCGATGAAATGCGGGACTTCGAGCGCTGAGAAGGGGCTTCCTGTTCCACAGACAACAGAGCAAACCCAGAGCCGAGGTCGCCGGATCAATGGCGGAAGCAGTTAAACGCTGCTCCGGGCCATAAAGAAAAGGAAACGCCCCCAGAGGCAAGGCAAGGCAGAACAGGAGCGGAAGTAAATGAGCGAGGGCGAGGCGCCCAGGAACACGGCGGAAGGCACGGAGGCGACCAGCGCTGTCGAGCAATGCAAGGACCGGGGCAGCAGCTCAGCGGGTGGCGCGGCCGCGGATTTGAAGGCCTGGAGAGGGAGATGGATGGCCAGACGGGGGAGAGAGAGGGAGGCTGGCTGCAGACAGTGCAAGGACGGACGGACAGTCGGACACGCTGCTCCCCCGCCCGTCTGCGCGCTCGCGCTGTTCGAGAAGACGAGCTGGGCAGGCCAGCAGGGCAGGAGGAGGGAGGGTAGGGGAGTGGGAGAGCAGCGGCGGCAGTGGGCAGTGACTGAGGAGGGAGCAAACAGCAAAGGAGCTGAGAAATATGAAGGGAATAAAGGCAAAAGCGTTGGGGCCCCTTCTCTTCTCTTCTTTCCCCTTCTACGGTTCTACTGCTACCTACAATAGCCTTTGCTCTTTAGCTCCAAAGCCAAGGCGAACCCTGCAAGTTTTGGGCTTTTGGCTGGGGTTAATTAGCTTATCTGATAGTAGTGTTTTCTTCAGAAACTGATGTCCGAGTTGCTAAATTTTGGGTTAGGTTGTTCGAGGAGAGGTATCAGGTGTGTGCTACTGCCATTGGCATATAAATCGTGTCTTTCTCTTCCTATTAAGATTGCCAGATTGTAAAGCTCTTATACCTTACGGCCCGTTTTAAAAACTGAGACTAGGAGAGGTGGTGTCGTGCGCTACCATTGGCATATAAATCGAGCGTGTCAAACCCCACCAGAGTTTTTAGCCTTTGGTGCTGACCAAACACTTTTGAGAGTAGGAGTACTCCTGAGACCATTGCAGCATTGAATGAAAACAATGCAACTGTTACTGGACAACAAATGTATGCTGACGTTATGGATTACTGTACTCTCATTACTTCAGGGCTTGTTTGGTTCTGTCGCACCCCACCACACGCAACCTGTGGCTGTCACAACCGGTGATGGTCGATTTGACCGCCACACTCGAAACACTGTACCATAGCGGGTGGCGTGGCGAGCAGCAAACCGAACCAAACAACCCCTTAATACACGTCATTATGAGTTTGTTTCAAATGGAAATATTCTAAGTTTTTTTATTTATTTAAAAATGAATCAAGTTAGAATCCTTATATCGATGGTGAGATATCTAGAAAAAACACTAGTATTTAAATTGATATTAAATTAGTATTCCATAGCATACTTATGTGGTGTTATAAGTATTTTTATTCTTCACTAAAAAATTGGTCAAACTCAAGATAAATTGACTAAGGGTGATTATTCTAGGAGGTTTTTTTTTTTGTGACGGAGAGGGTATTTCATACTTTACCTCCTTATTAAAACTTGATCCATCTTAAACTATTTTAGTTCCATTATCCAAAAAAACTAGTATAAGATGCAGTATTTTTTATCAATACCACCAATAAAAAATTGCTTTCAAGCATTTTTTTTTTTTTTTCAAATACTAGTCTGACTTCATTGAAAAACATATGGTTCGAAGCATTATAGAACAGAAGAAGATGCACCGGAACTAATTTTTTTGTAAACAAAAGAACAAAGTTTGCTAAGCCAATCGCTTTCAAGCAATTTGATTCAACAAAGTCAACAGAAATATCTAGTTAATTAATCTCTATAATAGTTGTCGTAGAATGTTCTTGTTAACAGTACCTGGGAGATAGTGATGTTTTAAGCAGCAGGGTACTACACTGGTTCTCTTGGAGCAAAGAAAAAAATGGTGCTTGGTTGATCAATGACTCGGTGGGAGTAATATGGACAGAGCATCAATGCCACGCAGAACAAAAATAGAGAAAAACTACGTTATAAAAGCTATGATTCTAGAAATGTCGTCAAAACGTGTTGTAATTTGAAACCGAGGCGGTAGTTCGCTGCATGGATAGTTTAGTGATCTTGGGTGCTGTTTTTTTAAAGGTACGAATATTAGATTCAGTTCTTGTTAGTGTTTCATTAAAACTCAGCTGATTCGAAGGATGCGGTGACTCGTATGATTTGGTAACCAAAATCATATGAATTTATTTACGAGGGCGAACAAATCATGTGATGTGTGTTGTTTCCTTACTCGTGGGATATGATTGCTTTAACACATGATTTAGATGGTGGCAGTAAAATGGTAAATCCTGCGATTTGAAGGGATCCATCACACGAATGAGATTGAGCTCACGAATCTTAGTTACTTAATTACGCTAGTTTTTTAGATAAGGTTTGAGTTAAACATCAAAAAATATAAATCATCAATAATTTTTTTAAGTTGTTGAGTTTATAATGTGAAAGTTGTATGAGTAGATTTGTTAAAAAATATTTTTGATAAAAGTATACATATAATATCATATTTCTATAAATACTTTTATAATAATAAGAGGGTTAAAGTTGTGTTTTGGACCGCTATCCTAAAAACTTCTAATACTCGAGGGGAGTACGCTAGATTTACATATGAATTATTTCAAAATAATCTTTATAACTTGAGGCCCTGTTTAGTTGGTGGAAAAAGTTAACAATTAATTTGGACATTGTAGAAGACGTTTGTTTGTTTGTGGTAAACTTTGTCCAATCATGGACTAACCAGACCGATCTCGTAAGGGGATAATTAGTTATTTTCTTACCTACATTTACTACTCCGAACATATGTTTTTGGTGTATTTAATGTGATGTGATGGAAGAGAGTGAGAAACCTGTTAGAAATTTTAGCCATCTAAACAGAGGCCTGCCGATACAAGAGTTCTGCTTTTTGGTGTTCAAGCCTACAAATTCGACCCATCGGGCTGTCGACCGCTACAACAACATTGTTGACTTGCCTCGCAACGTTTCCAGCACATGTGTAAATCGCACTAGTAGAAAGCAGTAAACTCAGCTCTGTTTTCGTTACTTGTAGTAGTAAAACCATCATATACAGTGGCGGTACAAGACGTTACTCGAATTTCCAAGCAGTCTGTATTCTGATCTGCTGTGTACGGTACGATGATCCCCGGATCCGTCCAAAGACATGCTGAAATTTCCGGGACTTGCCTTGATAAACGAAACTTGAGCGCACTGATCACCTCACAGAAATCCCAGGATCTCGCTGTCGCGGGTCGGGCGCCCATAACCACGAGGAGCTGCTCCATCCATGGCATGTGGGCCCTGCGTTAGCCCACTTGTCCGCGCTGGCGCTGGCCGCCCTCTTCTCGGGAGCTGGGACTCCAGAGATGGCAGCGCTGGCCGCCGGCAGGGCATCCAGAGCCCAGAGAGCCTTGTATGGCACTCGCACTGTTCCTGCTCGCCTCCCCTCCCGTGCTGTCTTGCTGCAACAAGCAGCGAGCAGCGCCACCCGCGGTGGTGTTGGCGGTCTGCCGGCCCCCGCCGCTGCCTCCGAGTATCTCGCCGTGGCCTCGCCTGCCGATGCCGTGCAAAGAACCAAGAAAGGACAGGCAGTATCTGGGATGGTGTCGCTACGTGTGCGCGCGCGTGTACGCGGTGTAGGGCACGTGTGTGTGTACCCATGGCACCGTCGTTGTCCGTATCTGTACATTGCAACCCAAACCGTATCTGTTTGTGTTTCCCTTTTCCCCTCCACTCCACCTGTGCCCAATGCTGCTGAGTGCGGTTAACGTTGGACCAAGGATGATGATTCTTTACGCAAATCCGTTGTGACGGAAGTTCGTCGAAGCCGCAGCCAGCCAGGCACTACTGGCACTGTCTGTATTTAGGGATGAAAATGGCGGTGAAAGCAAAGTGGTTCAGTTCAGATGGTTTTCTTCCAATTGCAAGCGTCTAATCTGAAAATTTATATGGTTTGATTTTTCAAAGCAAATCTTTTTCTTGCAACCGTCACGATAATTATTGGGAGCTCTGCCCATTTCAAAGATGGTCCATGGAACGCCTTTTTCCAAACATACAAACGGCGCCATGCTGCTCATCACCTTCCCTCCCCACACGGGCCACGGGCCACGGGCCACTGTGTAGTGTAGTCCCATCCGTTTGGTGCTACATCGACAGCATGTCTTCGTAATCCTCTTGTCCCCATCAATTTGCACGAGTAGAGTAGCAAATGCCACTCGATCAGGATGTGCAGTTTTCTGTCCAATCGCTGCTATTTATTAATCATGCTTTCAATAGTATCGCGCTATTCATAGAGCAGGCTCATGTTTGATAATAATTTGATATATATGGTGTTATGGACTAGTTCCAGTGAAAAAGATTACTATTTTATGCCTTGCTTGGGCCCTTCCGAACCAAGGGAAAACATAGCCATTTTGAGCATTCGATTCATAGACGAAAAAAAACGTTAACACATTTGGAACAAAAGATGCTTTGTAAAACAACCTTTAAAATTAATATGGATTAGGCCATTCCAAAGAAATTTCCGAGGAGTATACTTGAGGTCCAAGTTCAACCTCATTCGACCGTTTGCTTGCTACATGAAATTTCATGTGTTGTTTCCAAATTCTTCTTTTGTAAATCCGACGGGATTGGAAGTGGTAGGGAAACTCCAATCTTGTTTTCCCTATTCTTGTATAAAAATTCTACGTTAAGAGGAGATCTTACTTGGCATACAAAGTAGGGGCGGATCTAATATCAGGTCGGCTACGGCTCCAGCCCCGACTACAGCCGCCAGTTGTATGGAGCCTCTCCTGATTCTCCCCAATACAAGTTGTAGTCACTAAAGCTTATAATGAGAGGCTATATGTGGAAAATAAGGAAGAGAAAGCTCTTGTAGCATACTATGTCCAGTACTGGATAATTACAAGCTTAATCCTTCCCAAACATCGTTTATTTTTTTAATTATATTGGACGGCCTCTAACAACAAGACTAACACGACGTAGTACTGTGTTGTTATAAAAAAAGACATAGTAGTACTGTGTGGTTTGGCAGCATCAAAATCCGTGCGCCGTGCTGACGTACCAAAGCCAAACGACGCAGAAGAATCCATGTCCGCATAAAGCAAGCAATGCATTCGGAAAACATGGATAGTAGTACGTACTTTCCGAACTGTTTATATACCGTGAGGGCTTTCAACTTTGAACTGAATATAATCTTAAAAAATGTATTGCTTCCCCTTGGTAGGGTTTCTCGTCCTTAAAATTTCAATTTCCCAAAAAAGAAACCTCGATCAATGGAGCACTATATTCTCTTTGCAAAAATGTAAACTATTGGTGAATTGCATGGCGCACGACTGCACAAGTACCATGGCGCCACTTCCATTTGTTGCTTTCGTTGTCAATACAAGGCCTCACTAGTAGTCCATCCATCTAGCATCTAGCACTACTAGTAGTAGTATATATCAAAAGATTCAATAATATTTTACTCGAGTTTTGGATGAAAAGAAGCGAAGGATCTCCTCTTTTGCGCGCTTTACCGCTTTCCGGATCTCCCAAATGCGTTCGATGCCCAACATGCAGTAAATCTTTGCCCTCTTTGAGATTCGCGATTCGCGCAGGGCTCTGCTTTTCTGGAGATTCATTCACGTACTACAGTCTACAGTAGACGATCGAGAAAAGAGGTCGACGTGGATATGTTGCGGTTGCCGAAAATACAGAAGTGGCCTACAGTACGGGCGATGCTAGCGAATCCTGTGGGTGTACAGAACGTAGTATAGGGCTCGTGCTCGGTGCTCCTGGCACCTGTCGATGCACCCTAGTATCCTGAAGGTAACCTGGCCCCTAGGGCGTAGCCCGTGTTCCCCTCTCGGCACACACCGTGTCGATGCACTGGGCAGCCACGCACGGTGGCATGCCGAGCGCTCGCGGGACAAGCCCGAGCAAAAGGGGTCGCAAGCCGTTACATCACTGCCTGCCCCAGCCTTTCGGGTCATCCGGCCCTGCCGCCAGGCGGCCCTACGAGGCACACCCTGCTGGGAACGGACAGTCATTTCGGTAGCTGTACATGCCTGTACGAGTACGCCGAGCACGGGCTCACGGCACAGTGTCGCATCGCATCCAGCGCGCGGCACGCACGGTGCTTAAAAAAAACTTAGATGGAGCTTTTTAGGTGGCGTGCTCGTGCAGTCGTGCTTGTGAATGCCGCATTGTTGTCGTCGTATGCACATCATGGCCTTCCTTCCGACTGGGAGAGTCAAGAATGCGGACCGCGCCGCTGCCGGCCACACCTTCCGCGCGGTCCCGTACGTACCCGTTGAGTTGATTCGCCGCGCGCGCCGGCCAAGGACGGCGACCGCCGAACTCGCCGCGCGCCGAGTGAGCGAACGAGATGTCCGTCGGTCTTGTGCGCCGCCTCTTTTCTTTTGTGTTTCCCCAACCGAACCAGCCCCCAGCTCGGTTTGGACGTTTGGTGCAGGGCATGATTGCGCGCGCGCGGCTTTGCCAGCCACCGCGAACAATGATCGCCGCTTTCGAGCGGCGTGGGCGCTGGGGCCGCCGCATCAGGATCAGGATGAGCTAGCTGCTGGTAAAGCGGCAGCCCAGCGCCCCGAACAAGGGGACCCGGAGTCCCGGACCGGACGGACCACCATTGAGAACGAGAGGGAGGGAGGAGACTCATTCATGTGTATCTGCACCACGACCGCGAGGACAAGGACGCACGGGCATCGGCATGGAATGGATAGATAGATTCAGCTGGGACCTGATGGCTGGTGCTACGTACACAACAACAGAGGCGCCGCACGGCATCGATTAAAAGATGTACGTATATATATCATATATGTATATATGCATACATATATGTGTACTTGCTTAGTGAAGCTTCCACTCACTTGAAGATGGCGCTTTTATTTGGGTGGGCGTGTGTGTGTGGGTGCTTCAGTGTGCATAGCATAGTAGAAACAGGTTGGACCAGGGATTGGACACCACATTAAGATGCGCCGAAGATCCGCTCCGTCCTCCTTGAGTGCGCCTTTGCCTAGTGCTTTGCCTGATTTGCTCATCAACCGATCCGATACAAAAATTTTATGGCTTCAATGGAGGTCCATGGAAGGATCCACGAACAATATATGTATACTGTTGGTTGCTATAGATTATGTGTCCCACTACGTATATTCAGTACTCTTTCACTTCTATAGTGTTGCTCTCTGCTTTGTGTGCATGGTGTAGGCATATCTATGGGGCTGTTCAGGTGTCCTTGGTCAAACTATGCCTTGGCTCCTCCCTCCTTTTTCTCTCCGTGCCACTGTGTGTGTCTGAGCGAGGGGGCTGTATGTGGATGTGGACTCCTGCGGTATAGCACTTGGACGTTGTGGTGCAACTAAAACGTTTTTTTATTTTTTGTGTGGCCTGATACTACTACTAACTCTTGTTCACCACATGATGATTAACCGGCAAGTTTTTTTTTTTTTTTTTTTTTTTGACAACAAATTAACCGGCAAGTTGCTCCATGATCAAGATCAATGATGGAGGATGTTTCCTGGATTAGAGCAAGTTCCTGAGTAACCAGCTCATCCATGTCCGTCCCTGCATCGTTCCACTGGTACATAGAGAATCTTGTTGCAGAACAAAAGGCAAAAAACAAGCTGCTATGCCATGTCTTGCGAAGACAAGATGGATGGGAGTGAGGGAGGGAGGATGCAGGCCCGGCAACTGAACGAAAGCTCTGTCCTGCCACAGTGGCATGTACGAGTATGTGAGGAGGGAGGAGAGCCGCCTGATTTGAAGCTTCCTTCGGTACCATGGATGATGAACCACAACGCATCCACATCAGTAGTGGCTGAGTCTGACTGCCCAACTTGGAACTGAAAGTCTCAACTAGTTGGTGGCATCAACAACGCAATCATCATTACTAGAAGTGGGTAATTAGCAAGGTTTTTTTCTGCTATAGTTTTATCCCGCAGACGGAAACGTAAACCTATTATAATCAAGACATTGACACGGTCTCTGCTATGAGACATTGATGACTACTCTTGGTGCCCCAAAGCGGAGGAAGAAGAAGATGGATGAGCTGAGGGTCAGAGCGGCGCAAAAATCTCTCGGTGCTTTACGCCTTTACATTAACTTCCCGTAATCTAATCATTAAAAGCGGAAAAGCGTGCCGGTCCCTCCCAGCCATCCTCCTCCCCGTCCGGCCGGATCCTGCTGTTAACCCTGCAATGCAATTAGTTGCGTGCTTTTTCTTGGCGTCGCATCTGTTCATTGCACTTGATGACCTCTCAACACCGGTAGTACTACTCATTGGGCAGCAGCTAGAGCCCGGCAAAGCCAAGCATTGATCAGAAACGACGTGCCATCCGTGGCCTGCACACTCATTCCGATCGATCGATCCATCGAGGAGCTAGCTCAGCATGCATGCCCAGTGGTGTGGAGCACGCACCGGCCGATCGAATTATTTGATTGGATTGGTCTCCATAATAACTTCGGTACAAATAAAAAGTGCTCAAGTCCTAATAAAGCAAGCAGGCATGATGTCAGATTGTCCATATGGTTGATTTTTGAGTGTACACGTATATGCCGTTATCGTGGGTAATTAAAAGGGAGCTTATATATCCTGTGCTAGTGCCACGACAACCACCTGTAACATGAGTGAGACTTCCCCGCGCGCTAAGATTCCACACCACCCACCCACCTGTTGCTTGACGGGACGACGGAATAAAATGCCACTGAAAAGACTGGCTGGCACGGTGAGCGACGAACAAGGCGGCGATAACCGTTGGTTCCGTCAACATTACCGTCACTCACCTGATGCAATTAATGAGAAGCACATGGGATGGGAGGCCAGGCCATCATGCTTGTGTTAGGCGCGTGACCTCACATCAGCTCCAGCGGGCGTGTCAAATCGCACACCACGCGCGCGACGGCCGGGCACGAGCACAGCTGCAGGGCTCCGTTCATTTCATGTACAGTGCACCCGCACGCGCTCGTGAGACCGAGACCCGCCCGTCCGTCGTGTCGACGACGTCGACGTCGCCGGCCGCCGGAGACAGACCGATCGGTCGGACTGCTGCATCCGTCGCGTCTGCCCGTCGTCACCCGCGCGCACGAACGTTTAATTTGCTTGCTTGTCATCAGTCGCCGTCCACTTGCACCTGATGAACTGTATCGTCATGTTCATGCATTACTCCACTGAAATGGGTAACTGTTGATGGGTGGACGACTTACTCTCCACTCTCCACTCCAGGCTCCCATCCGATCGATGATCGGAGCCCACTGCACCCGCTTGTGCGTGCGGGTTCATAAATGGTGGTAATGCAACCACATCCTGATATGCAATTTGCAAATTTAAAGCGTTTCATCAATAAACACGTCATGATTCCAACTTAAGTACCGTACCCCGCAACGACAGCGGGGGCAATGATTTCCATCTCAGGGTGCCACGTCGTCACTGGCCACACGGGACCGCCGCGCGTGGGGCCGCGACACCATCTCAAGGTGCCACGTCAATACGACAACATCTGGCTTTAATTTGTGCTTTGAACCAAAGAGCCCACGTGGGCGCCGTGGTGTACGTAGGTCGCCGTGATCGATGCCCGGCTCTTGCCAACCGGCCAGCGGATGGATTAGCGTGTGGGTCTCATTTTAGGTATCAATTGTTTCATTAAGGTGTAGTGTTATGGTCTTATATCCTAAGCCCAGAGTATATATACCTGTCGCTCTTGGTTTATGATCGGTTGTTGCAGAGTAACGGTCTTCAAATTATAATAGTACTGTATGTATTACTGCTAGACTAGAGAAAAGACGCTAGATAGGTAAGGTGCTTGACATTGCTTCGGTAGTTAATAAGGTAGAGATGGACCAAGGTATATTATACTTAGCGAGTGCAAGTGCACTCTAAATTCTTTTTGTGGTTTTAGCTAAAATTCCATCATATATATATGCACTCACATGATACATGCAGACGCACCTACAAAATTAAGTGTATCCCTTCAATTTGCCCTAACTTGGTCACTTGAGTTAAGGTGCTCTAAACACTACTGTATATATATTTCATTCATGCACCGAGGTACTACTTGAAACTTGTTGGTGAGCAATAGGCTTATGCAGGGGTTGCTTCTTACTCCCTCTATATCCTCTTCTAGGTGTCATCCGTGAATCAACCCACATATCCAGAAGAGTGTCAAAAGACCCTACCACCCCTAGGACCAATGATACATGCCATATCATTTTCTTATAATAAACAATTCAGTGTTCTCATCGAACTTTTCACAGTACACAAATCAGAAAAGACACATCTTACTGAGTGAGAATCGGGAAGGGATAAGACTCGGCACTGCATCTCTGTGCTGGGGTTTGCTATGGCGCCCAGCGCTTGATAGCCGATGACGAGAGTATTTTGGGACATCTTACTATCACTTGAACGAAGCCTAAAAGGGAACGGAGGGAGTATGTGTATGAAAAAAAAGCATGCTTTATAGTAGTATTATCCTAAACAAGCTACTTTGTCCGCTTAACCCACTGACTGAATAAACACTGTGACTCGATTTACTCCTCTCGGCTCTTGCTCTTTCATTCAATGTCTAAGAGCGTCCGCAGTGTGCGGTTCTATATCGGTTCGATGTTTTATGGAGTTGGGTCGATAAATTGCATGCTTGGTTCGATGAAGGAGCTGGTTCCATGGATAGAACCCCCTCCCATCCGGTTCTCTCTCCTGTCGATTGGTCATTCTTCCCATCCTGTTCTTTCTCCTGTCTAATTTTGGCTCTATACTTTAGTCTCATGGACCCACTCATGGAACCAGGTATGGTCCTATACATTGTGACGCTTTTAACTAGCGCCATCAAATCATCCCATTGAACCAAGGTCGACTCTATACGTTGCTCGTGCTCTAATGTACGTGCAGTGAACCAGTAGTAAACAGTGCAAACAATCCAAATAAACAAGTCAATGTGTCACGTCCTGTGTGGTACAACCTACTCCAGTGCATCCATATATGACGGCACGTAGGGGCATCCGGTCAGATGCAGATGCATGTAGCCCACACGGCACTGCTATTGGCCACCCGCCAGCGGCTACTACCAGTACTGCCGTCCATTTGCCTAGGAGCGCCCGGTTCTTTCACCTTTTGCCGGACCTGGGACGACGTCCAATCGCCATTTACTGGCCCGTACCTGTAGTTGCTGTGTGGTAACGGCTTGCTCCATAACGTTGGAGCCATGCATGCCGTGGGTACAGTACAGTAACCTGGCTCCGGTCCTTTGTTTCACTGCTCACTTGCTCAGCGTAGCGCTGACCAGGCCACACCCTGCTGTACTGTACACGGTGCGTATATGTACGTACCGTACCGTCTTGTTGATAAAGTTTGTTGTAAGCAGCGGCATGGCGTGGATGCCCTCATCTCCAGTTCCCCAACATGATATTGACGCACTGTACTAGAGTACTATACGATTCTCTCTGGGGGTCAAACCACTTTTACTGTGTGGGTACGTGACAGAGCATATGCAGACGCAGGCGGTTACATAAGGCAAGCAGCCGATTGACACACACTGAACACACACATACGTACAATACAACGGCGGGCCTGGCAGCCTGGTTTAATTTGTTCGTCTCTTAAAGGTCAAACTATGCATGCATGCATGCCACTGTGCCGGGGTCTGGTCTCTCAGTCTCAGGTCGTTTTCCTGCACGGACCACGGGTGGCGTTGGCGATCGGCCCTATATGGGGTACTGACGTCCTCTGTTCGTTGCCTTTGTGCGAGCGAGCCGGAGGGCCATGGCGGTCAGAGAGTGGCAGGACTCGGCCTCGGCGTGCGACGCGCAGGAGGCCGGTCGAGTGATGACGACCGGAGAGGAGAGGGCTCGCAAAGCTAAGGGCTTCCCCAACGCACCACCGTGGCGTGCTGCCCCAACTGCCAGCTATGCACTCTTCATCCATGTCATGGCAATCTGTGGCCTCGCAGGTGCTCAGAGTCTCCTACAGGAGAGACGGTGGCTACATCTGACAAAAGTTTGAAGCAGCATGGGCATGTGAGACGGTGTGAGAGGGAGTGAAAGCTTGTTCCCTCTGAAAAGCTGCATCATGCATTGGGTCCCTCTAAAAAGTTGTTGCATGCAAAAAAAGAAGGACAGCGATGGGAGATATACTGCTCCCGTGTATGCTTGCATCGGTGGACTGTGCATTTAGACTAGGGCAGTACGCGGCTGTATACTAGCGTTGGGGAAGCCCTAAAAGCCACTGCCGGCCGCTAGCTCCATCCATCACCATCGGCAACTTTTTCTTGCCCCTCGTCCTCGATCGCGCTCGCGCACCTCCACTCGGGCTCGGCGGCGCTAGCGTGGCTGATTATTGTTCAGTTGTGCTCATCAACCAGAGCCAGGGCGGCCCGAGGCCTGGGAGGGGAATGCGCGCGCATGCATGACTGGCGATCCACTTGATTATGATGAGGAGCTCTGGTTTTAGCCGCGCGCGTGACCACGCGCGGACGCCGAGACCGAGGCCCGCGACGCGCAACCTACTAGGGCCTCGTTTAGTTGGCTAAAGTTTCTAACTCTTTTTCCATCCTCTCTCCATCACATCACATTAAATACACCAAAAAGACATATGTTTGGAGTATAAAATGTAGGTAAAAAAATAACTAATTATACAGTTTAGATGTACATTCTGAGGCGATTCTTTTGAGCCTAGTTACGCCGTGATAGGATAATATTTACCACAAACAAACTAAACGCGTCTTCTGGTGTCTTCTGGGAGTTCAAAGAGTTACTTTTGCAAATTTTTGGAACAACTAAACGAGGCCTAGTACTACCACTAGTACTACGTGATGAGATGTTCCCCCTCTCCTTGCCGTGTACATTGACGTGATTACACTTCTAGGACTAGTACTGTTCTCGGTTAGGCAGGGAAGCGATGATGCTTAGCTAATTATTAATGCCGCGCTAGATCGATAACCACGAGAGCTTAACGAAATTCGTGCGAGATGTTTATGTGCCGGTGGCCTGCTGGGGCTGCGGATGCAGTGATTAATGTCACCGGTGTTAAACTAGGTAGGGATTTTTTTATTTTGTACTTGCCGGTAGAGGCATGAACGACAGAGAACGAGAGCGTGTAGCTGCTGCATGCGTACCGTTGCGGAAAGGCGGATGCCGAAGCCCGCGGCACAAATTTGTACGTGCATGATCATAATGAAATGTTGCATTGGCAATTTAAATTCAATATACATGATTGTTCGGTGTATGCTAGTTTTTGAGAAAAATTAATTGGTGATTGACCAACTAGCATGCATAGGATGTATCTAGACAAAGCTCACATTTTAGCCTATAATGTTGATCTCATGGGGTATGTTGAGTTTTTGATGAATGTCTAGCTACATGATGCTAAGGACTCCGACGGTTTCACGCGTCAAAGGTCCAAATTCTAGAACCTTAGCATCTCTTTGGTATTAGTGTCTCTCCCCAAAGGTTTCTATTTTTACATATGTGCCAACTTAATACAAACACATGGAAGCACATATGTAGGGGAGCTACTACTACCAAAACCGAACCTTGAAATGATTGTCCATTCCTTGACTTTTGATCAAAACTCAATGGGCAAGCAATTCAAGTTAAATTGAATTTATTTCTTATCTTTGTGAGTTTGGTTGTCATCAATTATCAAAAAGGGGAGATTGAAATCTCTTGTTTGGTTTTGGAAATTGATGACACATTTTGTGGGACTAATCCTTGCTCTAAGTGTATGACTTGAGATAGGATTAGATGGATGACAAGGAGCATGATGATCATGAACATGGACAATGTCGGTGGATTTAATGGATCGCCAAGCTCGGTGATCGGCTTGAGAGGAACCCGGAAGAACAAGGCAAAGGTATTCTTGATAGGGTTTTTTTTTTGGTGATCAAGACATGATAGAGCGTGTGATCATATTATAGGATAGATAGCCGACTATCAAGAGGGGATGTCGCGATAATCCTTTGATGAAGTGCTTCTAGGTCCAATTAATTTGCATATGCATTTAGGATTGAGAGCACTACCTTCGCTCTTGTCTAACCGATCGCGACATGCTAACACAAGTGCTCATGGGACACATTCGGAGTGTTGGCAACTCAAGACAAGAAGTTTAAACTTGAAAAGATGGAAAGACGTCGTCGCGAACGATGAAGAGGAGCCGCCGCGAATCGCTGCCGGGCCGCATTTGCTTTCGGCCCGGCGCCTATAGATGTACAGCGGGCCGTCTTGCCGGCAGGCCCGCGGCGGCGTCGGGCGAGCCGGCACGGCCGGGGCGTGCCGCGACCCACGAGCCGGTCGGGTTGTGCCACACCGTGTATCGGGCCGCACTCGGCCCATGGCTCGGCCAGGGCCATTTTCTCGCCGCCCGTTATCGCGATGCGGCCAGCGGCCGGCCTCAGCGAGTGCCCTCGAGCGGCGTTGCGCCGGCGCTGACGCGACCGAGGCGGCGATGTCATCATCTCGGCGACCTTCCGCGACTTCACCCGTGCCCTCGCGGCGCGACGTGCGGGCGCCCTAACGCGCTTGTAGCGAGTGGAGGAGAGGAGCGTGGGCGTGTGGCCGCGACGCGGGTGGAGGAGGAGCGCGCGCTCCGGCCGCGAGTGGAGGAGGAGTGTGCGGCCGGACGCGAGTGGAGGAGACGAGCCGCGGTGCGCATGCGCATGCCGCATGCGTCGTAGATTGTGTGGTGGTGGTGGCGGCGGTCAAGGAGATGGTGTTGAGAAGTTAGGGTTGAGGGAGGAGGCGTTGTGGGCTTTTATGTTGGCGTGGGTCTTTGGACTTTTGTATCTGCCGGGCTATATTGGCCTGCTAAGTCTGAAGAGATTTGGAGTTTTTTCATCGGGCCTTCACCGGCCGCCTTCTTCACCGGGCGGACCGGTCCCGTGCCACGAGCCGAGGCGACGGCCCATGGCCCGGTCCGCCACCGGGCCGTGCCGCTCGTGGCCCGCACATGCCGACCGGACCGTGCCACGAGCCAGGGCCAAAAGGCCGGGCCACGGACCGGGCCGAAATTAGCGGGCCAAATGTACATCTTATCGGCGCTGGCGCGCCAGCGCAGCGGCAAAAGCTCGAACAATAGCGGATCGACGCGTCCGTCGAGGAGCGCTGACGCGACGTCTGTTGGTATTTCTAACGTCGGTAACTAGAAACAGATATAAACCTATCACTAGCAATGGCGTCAAAAATAAATATCGATGTTGCTTCGGATAAAACTAAAAGAAAATAATTCATTGCAGTTCATAGCATATCCGAAAAGGTTGTCATCCCTATAGTTAAACTACTAATTTGCAAGGAATAAAATATTCGTACTATGCTTTGATAAACTTCTTAATAAGTAAATAAACAATTATAAGCGGGTATCCGCAAAGCGCACAGATATGAATATACCATTGTAGCATTTTAACCGGGAGTAAGAACCGGGTATTGAATTTATATTCTACCACAAGGAAAGAAGTCTATTATCAAGAACTAACTATGCATGTGTGTATCTAAACATCTTAATCATCTCAACCATCTCTCGTAGGCAAAGCTTAAGTGTTAAATTTATCAATTACATAAACAGGGATTAAAGTTCACAATAAAGATAATAATAAAAGTTCTGATAAATAGATTCAACCAAGTCATATCCAGGTGTGCAAAATAGAAAGTGTCAAATAGTGGATCGATAGCAATTCATAGGCTAGCTAGCATTAGAAACTCCAATATGTAACTCTAAACTATAAGTTAGGATCTACTTGATTAGTGCAATACATCTAACAATCATCGAAGAAAGACTAATTAAATCCACACATGAGGACGTAATCCGTGAAGACTAAGGCCGAAACTTGGAACAACCCGAATAATATCATCCGCTAGGCCTACATACGGGGATGGATTGCAAAGGACTCAATGGTGCTGTCACCACCACGATCTACCACACGACCCGGCACATAGGGTGCAAACGCAGTAAATAAGATCTAATCACCACGATTACATCGTCTCTACCACTCACCCACAATATCAATAGATGAGCGCTATACGAATCCATGCATGAACATAACAAGAATTCAACTATGCTAAACGTGTAATCAAAATAAACACTAGAACAAATAATCTCGAATATAAACATGATCAAGATATTCATATTAAGAACGTGTGCGGAACTTGAAGACTACTTACAACGAAGAACTTACAAGAACGAGGCCCGATCTTGAGCCGGCCTCCGACGATCGAGAGCGGATTTCTCCCTTCCTACTAGATCTAATCTTGATTGCTACTCTTCCTAAAGCGGTGTTTCTAGAGCGTGGGATTGATGACTTGGATCTTGAAGCGTTGTTGCTGAATTGAGAACTTGATGATCCGAAAGGGGGTTTGGACTAGATACATCTCGCACTCCACCGTCACCCTCGGATCAAACCGACATCAAACGAGCGGATTAGATTGCGTCTTAGAGGCGGTTGAGGAACATTCGCAGGTAGGGGACGACGTGGCGGAGGGGGAGGCCGATCGGCCTCCTTATTGGCCGAGCGGCCCGCAGTGGGGCCCACTCGGGTCTGCGATGCGTCGTGTCTTCTCGAGTCTTCTAGATGATGTTTTCTTGGGTGCCAAGTCTCGATCACGTCGGGATTAATCCGAAGCCTTCTAGAGTCTTTCTCGGAGTTGGATTGCGTTACGTCCGCGTAGTCGTGCGGCTCGCGAACTCGTTGTTTCCCTGTTTAGTCTCTCGCAATTCACAACTTTACCAAAACTGGTGGAAAATATGTTAGTGACACCCTATTCTAGATTGTTATTATGATTTATACCCCTTTCTCATGTTTATTTGATTAATAAATTTATATGATAACAAGCGCCAACAAACTCCCCAAAGCTTACCCTTTGCTAGTCCCTAGCAAAGCTATATGCTATAGTAGGATCGGGAGTTGCTACTACACTTTCATACCTCGAAGTCTTGCGGTTAATCGAAATAAATTCTCCTCTTAACCGCATTGCTCTTTCATACACATTTACCATGGGGCGTAGCCTTTTCACCGAATCATAAGCAAGATAAAACAATCAAGTTAAGTACCATGTCTCAAGTTCTTTAACTATCATCCCGGGGTTTTGCAATATTTTTCAAAAGAAACTCAGAGATCCTATGTATGACCCTCTTAAGTAGATGGTGGTAGTGGAGTTACACATGTTGTAGGACATACATAGTGGGATGATAGTGGTGAAGTGGATGAGGATGAAAGGTAGTAAATAGCCCTTAGCCTTTTCTAGTATTTTTCTTCTCAAGCATCTTGGACTATATCTCTCTTTCTAAAAATTGCTAGGACTGGTCTGTCCATTCTTGGAGAGGTGGGCTTTGCCCGGACTTGTGTCCATTCTTCTCTCTCCTTAGAGATGTGGGCCCTACTCACCCTCGGACACGTGTCCATTATTCATCTCTAAATATATTTTTATTATTAGGGAGGTAGGCCCTTCTCGCCTAGTATGACTTTTGTCCGTTACTCTCCCTCTCTCGTCTCACTTTTCTCTCTAAATATTTATTTTTCCTTTTCTCTTTCTTTTCTTCTTTCTTTCTTCTTTTTTTGAATGTAGCCCGACCTCTATAAAAAACACCGAGAGAGACATATCCAAAGATTGCAAGAGTTTATTTTTATAATTATGGCTAGCGGCTTGATGGAGTATGGGGATGCGTACTTCCGGTCTTTTTGGAGGTCGGGCGTCCGGCGCGTAGTTCATCCGAAATCCGACAAAGGGAAATCAACAAATACCGACGCGGGCAGCGCGGCACGCCCGGCGAGCGCCAGACGCAGTCCGATAAGGGTGTCGGGAGGCCACCCACGGGACTTGGCGCTGGCACGCCCAGCAAGTAGCAGCTGCCCGCGCGGTGCAATCAAGACCGCTGGCGCGATCCGGCGCATGCAACAACTAGCGCCGTCCGGCGCCGCGCGATAGAGAAGGGATGTTTTGGACCAATGGCTCTATTTTGACTTGGGGTCTATATATAGTGCCATGGCGGTCCATTTGACCCCCTCTTGCACATTTCAACAGCCTAACTCATTTACGAGCTTGTGAGACTCCTCTCCACTCGTCCCCTCACTCTAACTTCGAATCTTGAGTGAGATTGAGAGTGATAGAAGTGCATTGCTTGATTGGTCTTGCATCTAGAGGCACTTCATTCTTGAAGAAGCTTGTGGGATCTTGTTTCTCTTGGGAATTTGCTTGGTTCCCTAGCGGCTTGGAGCAAAAGACGGTGTTGAGCTCAAGTGGAGCTTGTTTGAGGCCACACCGGTGGTGATTGTGAGGGGTCGTTCCTTACCCCCGCGGGAGATTCGCGAAAGGAGCACTAGTGGATTGCTCGTGGCTTGTTGGACCCTCTCTTGTGATCGTTTGCTTGAGCTCCTATAGGGGATTTGGCACCGCCCATTGCTTAGCATATGTCAAGTGAGTGTGTCGCCACAACGGGGACTTAGCGTCTTGGGCAAGCACGTGAACCTCGGTGAAAAATCATCGTGTCACTTGTTCTTGCTCGTTGGAGATTTCTTGGTGATCACGGTGATTGGCTACAACCTCTACACTCCGCGGTGGTATTGTATTCTAGCTCCTTTGCATTACTTTCACTAGCTCTAGTATAGTTTGTTGTGTTAGGTTGCTTGGTCTTGTTAGCTCCTAGTTGGTAAACTAGTTAGACTTGCTTGTTCACCTAGGAGTAACTTAGTGACTTAGCCTTGTGTGGTTTAGAGACAATAGATTTGATTGACTTGTGGCTTGCATAGCTAGTTGAAGCATTTCTTAATAGCTTCGCCATCTTATTTACTAACCCGTGTGTTTAGTGTTGTTGCAAGAAATTTTAATAGGCTATTCACCCCCTCTAGCCATTAGGACCTTTCATTGAGACTCCTCTCCACTCATCTCTCCATCCATAACTCGAATTCTTGGTGAGATTGAGAGTGATAGTAGTGCATTGCATCATCGGTTAC
Source organism: Hyparrhenia diplandra (assembly GCA_015847255.1). NCBI lineage: Eukaryota > Viridiplantae > Streptophyta > Magnoliopsida > Poales > Poaceae > Hyparrhenia > Hyparrhenia diplandra. The sequence goes on from JADLZK010010322.1 coordinate 160,631, forward strand.
ATCTAGAGGCACTTTCATCCTTGGAAAAGCCGCGGGATTCTTGTTTTCTTGGGAATTTGGCCGGGAAAGCCACTACGCCGAGGTGGAGCGTGACATCCCCAACCACAACGACACCATGTCGGTGGTGCTGGCCCGGTTCGCCCGACCGGGCGTGGGCGCCGAGGGTGCCGCCGCGGCTGCCTTGGCGCGCCTCCGTCGCCCGCATGTCTTCCGCGAACCTGTGGTGGCGCCGGCGGTACCAGCCCGGACGCTGGTGTCGACGGCCTATGGCGCGTACCTGCGGGGGCGGTGTCCCGAAGATGGACTACGGGCGGTGAGGAGTAGGTGGTTGCGGCCGGATCTACTAGTGGGGGCGGCGGCGCGGGCTCTAGCTCACCGGACCGGGCGCCCGGCAAGGGGCATCGACCATGGGGCGCGGCGCCGCGACTATTTTTCGCGCGTGCGTACGATCAAAGGGAGTCGGGGGACCTCGCGTCCGGAAGCCGACCTCCATCCGCCGCCGGGGGACAACGCGGCGAGGTCCGCCCGTCTCATGTATGTGAACGCCGGGTAGTGGAAGTGCAACCCCGGCGTGTCCGACGAGCACCGCGACCGCTCCGGCAACGACTTGTCCGGGCGAGTGGAGGACATGCGTGCTCGGAAGGAATGGGCCGCCGCCGTCCGTGGCGGGGCCGTGTCCACCATGGCCGGACGCGCGGGAGCTCGGCGCCTTCGCCGCTGGCCTTTGCCACCGCCTTCTTGGCGGCCACGGAATCGCGCTCGCGGCGTCCCGCCCGCTTCGCCCGCGCCGCACCACGGATGTCGCGGCGGGAGCTCCCTCACGCCCCGCTCGCAAAGTGCCGACGGAGTTCCGGCGCGCGCGTGCCCGAGGTCGTCGGCGTGGCGGTGGCCGCGGAGGGGCGCGAGGGAGGGGGGCGGGCACGCCCAACTCGCCCTCCTCATGTCGGCCTCGGAGACGGAGACGGTCAATCTCAATCCAAGTCAAGAGTCAATCCCAAGTCGGGACGGTCTCCACCTCTCTCTACACCTACGTCCGTGCCCGAGGGCATTGGTGGTCATTTTACCTTGCAGGGCCCACATGTCGGGAGCTCAAACGGAGTAAATCTAATCGCAATCGGATAGAGTGACACGCACGAAAGACATTAAAATGTCGATGTTATCCGTGAAAGTGCAATGTTTTTAGGGGTTCGGTGAGAACCTCACTTTTTATAATGATATCCACGAAAAAAGGGTCATTTTAATAACCCCAATGAGCTGGCGGGCGGCTTTGGCAGCCCAAAGTTGCGGGGTGGAAACCCTAGCCCTCTGTGATCAGGCCCGCGTCGCCTCCTCCGCCTCCCGCTGCCTCGCCGCCACCCTCGCCCGTCCGTGCGGGCGGCCCAGACCGACCTTGCCCTAGTCGCTCCGCCTCGCTCGACTGCGCGCCGGCGGCCCGGCTCAACGTCCGCGTGCCGGCGGGCTCGGCCCACGTCGCCACCTCCCCAGCGCGACGACCACAGCCATCTCGCCAACGCACGACGCGTTCAGCTGCCTCCCCGTCGACGCTACAGCTGGTGGTGTGAGCTCTTTCTCTCCCTCCCCCTTCTCTTTCTGAACAAACAAAGTTGTCTGAAGGCGGATTTTAATAAACGTGTCTTTTTTCTTTTCTTTTTGCTCATCTGTTGTCTCAACGAGGATTTTAATAAACGTTTCTTTTTTTTCTTTTCTTTTTGGTTATGTTTTAGGCAATCATTTTCCTTCAATCTTCTGAGAATTTGAAGGCGGATTTATCTTCTGAAGGCTCAACTCTCAAGCTAGCAGCAGGTGTCTATTATTTTTCTCAGTGATTTGGTGTGTGCATAGTATTACATTACGTTGGTATTTTTTCTGTCAGATGTAGTCCATAGTGCTGCCTGTTTTTGTTGTTTTTTTTTTTGCCAAGGTAGTATGCTACTATAACAAGATCAAAGTAGTGTGTTAATTTTTTGGTATTGACCTGGGTCTACCTATTATAGCATTCATTCTTGTTCAACATGGATACAATTACACCACTTGAGCATATTGTAATTTGTGAGTTCAGGACAATGTGCTACCTCCAACAACTTACAAATTGCAATATTGTTTGCTATCCCAATCCGCAGCTCCTGCTTTATGAGTTCAGGACAATGTGCTAGGACTATATATACACGGTCAGCTACCGTGAATGCTTTATTCTTTATAGTAGTTACTTTCTTTTTGCGAAATAATTGTGGGACATGGTTTGGTTATATACACAGTCAGCTACCAATGCTCTATTCTTTATAGTAGTTGCTTCGTCTTCGCGAAATAATTGTGGCACATAGTTTGGTTTATTTTTCTTCTGTTTTTTCCTATTCTCATCAGATATTTTGTCTCTTGATATGTTCAATTAGGCTGGGAATCAATAGGAGAAATTTGTCACAGGAATCAAACTCTTGGACATCAAAGCACACCCTTCTTGGTGATCTAATCACGGTATGTATTAATACAGCTCATCAAATTTAGTGGAAAGATGTACTTCATGGAGTAATACAACTTTATCTGTCTCAGATATGTTGTTTCTTACAAAAGTTTTTATAAAAGTGAGGAATATTTGAACAAGCAATTCAGTAGGGACTTGATCAAGTAATTGCATTTCATTTTGCAATTTCTATAACTGAAAAACTAGTTGTTCATAGTGATCATGTGATGAGCTTGCATATGCTTATCTGAGCTTTGGATTGTTTATTTGCTTGTCAAAATGATGCTTGTATTGGTGGATGTCAAAATTACGCATGTACTTGTGGAAATATTTTCTTCTCAAAATGATGCTTGTATTGGTGGATGTCAAATTGATGCATGTACTTGGAAATATTTTCTTCTCAAAATGATGCATGTCCTTTGGCAGGCCTTAGTAGAGCAAATTGAATTGGCTAGGCAAGCTTTTACTGCAAAAAGTTCTAATACGGGTTGATGAAACCCCGGCTTTCATTTTAGGTGCTATTGCACATGATGTAACAATCTTATCTGATGAATAAAGCTTGCCTTATGGTGTTAAAAAAAAAGTGGTGAATAGTTACATGTATGATGGGATTTTCTGGTTTCTTAGCATTCAGCACACATTTCTTTATGTGTTGAGCAATGAAATTATGTTTTGCTCTTTTTTTCTTTGGGCTGTGACAACTTTGTTAAAACATGTTGAGCTTTTTCATATCTGCCTGTTTAATCTAAACAATTAGATAGAATTTTTTTTTTGGTAGCTAGGTCAGGTTGCTATATCTCCAAACTCCCATTTGTACCGTTGGATAAATATATTACTCCTATATTAGAACCATGGTTGCTCGGTACCATGAACAGATTCGAACTGGGTGTTTGAATATCATCCAGGGCTATCACCTCCACAAAAAAATATGTCGTGTTTCTAATTTTTTCAGCTTCCAGTAGCCTCTAGCAGTGTTATCCTAAGTTGCTATTTTGGACACTAGTACTTTCGCTATAGACTCCTACTTTCCAGGATACTAGTATCATTCTAGTTGCTTGTTGTGATGACACAAAATGTTCTGACATTTGATGTGTCAGTGGGAATGCTGTTTCTGGTTTATGTTGCTGCCAGAGCATGATCCTTAACTCTGTTTTAATCTAAAGATTTCTGATCTGTTGATGATTGTGCTTGTTTTTTTAATGATTCTGTGATATTCCCCTTTTTGTGTATTGGTGAAATCACAAACTTCTAGTTGTTGGAGGTAGTACTCTGTGCTAGGTCATAATTCTGGTTCAAATTGCTATATGTGTGGTTTTGTGAATTTGTGAACTTGAATCTGAAATACATCCAAACACACCATATAGCACTTCCATTTCTTTGTCCAAGACAGGTATGCTACTATAAGAAGATCAAAATAGTGTGTTAATCTTTTTTTGTATTGACCTTCATGGACAAAATTACACCACTTGAGTATATTGTAATTTGTGAAGCTGAATAACGCTATTAGGGCACCCAAGCTAATTCCATCAAAATTGGCTTTATGTTTAATTGCTTTTGATAGCCAAAGTACATCTTCTGAAGTACTTTTGCTTGGTTCTTTGCGATATAATTGTGGCACATGGTTTGATTTATTTGTCTTCTATTTTTTCTATTCTAATAAGTTTATTGTGTCTCTTGATATGTTCAATTAGGTTGGGGATCAATAGGAGAAATTTTCCCAAGGAATCAAACTCTTGAACATCAAAGTGCATCTTTCTTGGTGATCTAATCACGGTATGTTTGTTAATACCTCTCATCAAATTTCAGTAGAAAGATGATTATTTGTTCTGCTGTATTCCATATTTCCATGACTGATATTAGTATAAAGATGTACTTCCTGTTGCTTTCCATGACTTATCTTAGTATAAAGGTGATTCTTTCTTCTGCTTTTAAGTGCAATGCTGTTTTTTTTGAAATTCAGATCACACTATCTTTTGTAAAATCAGTGCATAGATTGTCTTTGTAATAAAATTTAATTGACAACTTCCTGCGATCTTTTGAGACTCGTTACTGTCAGTTGGTAGTCTTCCATCATATCTTTTCTTATATTATAAAACTTATATGATAAAATTGATGGTCCTACCCTCTAGTCCTCTAGTCCTATGATGACAAATTCATTCATATTTAGCTTTGTTTTGAATTTACTGATGGCTCTAAGTTGTGCCAAATTTATCAAAACCTTAATTTCTTTATTCGTTGTGAAGAATGTAGACATACTACTATTCTCATTCCTGATATAAAATGGCTTAATTGTCACATGTATATGATGGGATTTCCTGTTTTCTTAGCATTCAGCACACGTTTCTTTTATGTGTTGAGCAATGGAATTATGTTCTTTCTTCTTGGAAAGATTGCTCTTTTTCTTTGAGCTGTGACAACTTTGTTAGTAATATGTTAAGCATATCTGCCTGTTTAAAGTAAAAACAATTTTTTTTTTTTTTTTTTTGACAGCTAGGAATATCATTGTCTTCTATATGCCCAGCACCTATGCAACTTTTTGCACTTAAATATATTATATTAGAACTATGGTTGCTTGGGTTGCATGAACAAATAGCCCAATTGGGTGTTTGAATATCATGGACGTCTACCACCTCCACATAAAATGTCCTGTTTCTAAATTTTCAGCTTCGGGTAGCCTCTAGCAGTGTTATCTTAAGTTGCTATTTTGGACACTATACTTTCACTAGACTCATGCTTCCTGGGATACTAGTATCATTCTATGTGTTTGTGGTGGTGGGCACCATCCCTTAAATCCTCTGCTGACGAGTGTGCTTGCTTTTTTAATGGTTTTTGTGATGTTCCTTTTTTTTTTTTGTATTGGTGAAATCACAAACTCCTTGCTATTGGAGGTGTTGCTCTGTGCTAGGTCATAATTCTTGTTGAATCACTTGTGTGCTCTGCATACATACACTTTGACTATGGAGATGAAGTGCTTGATGTGTCTTTTTCACTTTCTGCAACAGCAATGTATTTCCCTAGATGTTTCAAGGCCAAATTTTAAGCTTTTTGATTGTGTATATATGTGTGTATTTTCTGTACCTGCACCTATGCTACTTTTTTGTTGTTCTACCTGGACCTTATAGGGGCTCATTGCTATTTGAGCAAGATGTTTGGTAAAAGAAATGTTATTATTGGCGACAACTAATGAATATGTTGCATAAAAGCGGCGTTTATGGGGTGTGGACTACTGCTCTCTTTGTCACATTTATGTGTGGTTCTTGGTGATGCTCCTAGTACTAAACGTAACATGGAGTAATATAACTTTATCTGTCTCAGATATGTTGTTTCTTACAAAAGTTTTTATAAAAGTGAGGAATATTTGAACAAGCAATTCAGTAGGGACTTGATCAAGTAATTGCATTTCATTTTGCAATTTCTATAACTGAAAAACTAGTTGTTCATAGTGATCATGTGATGAGCTTGCATATGCTTATCTGAGCTTTGGATTGTTTATTTGCTTGTCAAAATGATGCTTGTATTGGTGGATGTCAAAATTACGCATGTACTTGTGGAAATATTTTCTTCTCAAAATGATGCTTGTATTGGTGGATGTCAAATTGATGCATGTACTTGGAAATATTTTCTTCTCAAAATGATGCATGTCCTGCTGGCAGGCCTTAGTAGAGCAAATTGAATGGTAAATTGGATTACTGAACTAACAAAAGCATTGGTTTACTTGCAGCTGATTGCTAAAATGGCTTCTTCGTCCTCACAACAGCAGCCTCTGCCTACTACACCAAAGACACGAGTGCTGCCTGCATATCCGGCCATAAGAACACCTGACCCTCCTAACAAATTAGGAGGATTCGCATTGGTTGATGATGTTCAACCGGATGAAGAAGATATCCATCCTTGCAAACGAAAGGACATTGATGTTGCAGAGATATTGGCAAAGGAAGTAGGCAAACTGTTTTGCGGAGGCAACAAATAGGCATAAAGAGGCATTAAAAAGAAGTGAGAAGGCAAGAAAAGTGGCAAATGATGCATATGTAAAAATGACCATGGCAGAGAAAGCACTGAGTAACAATATGAATGATTCGACAGTCCGTAAAAAGCTAAACAGGCAACCAAATCATTTGATAAAGCTCAGGCAGATGCAGCATCGGCAGTTGAGAATGTATCAGCAACCAGAATGGAGATGTATAATGCCCAAAAAGGATCACTTGATGCAAATCATTCATTATCTCTTTTGAAGAGTGCATCTAGGGAAGCTTGGTTGATGGATGGATCCAGAGTCAATCAGGTGATTGAGGTGAAGGCAATGTATTCTAGATTTATGAGCTATCGCAGAAATAAGAATCCAAATCATCCTGTTATGCCATGGAATCTTTCTGAACATCATTTTGAAAGATTTCGAAAGGTCTATGTCATTGCAAAAGATTTAACTCGTGGCGAGGCTATTGCTAAGATAAAAGGCATTCTAGATAAGAGTTTAGACAGGTTGAGGACCGAAGGGAATTTCTGGTTTGACATTCCCAAGCGGGACATGGCACATCTAGATTATTGCCACACATTGGAAATCCCGCTCCTTCGTCGAGGGAAAATGGTACATCGGTCTTTCCTAAATGGTGTTACCAGGCATACAACATGTATGATGTTGTGGCTTTTGCACCACCTACTTCGTAATCTGGTAAGGAATAATATTGAGACCGAAAGAGAAATCTTCTATCATGGAAAGGACATATTCGGGAACCAAAACAATGCAGCCACTTGCTTAACAGATATCTGCTGTATGTTGGAATGTACTTCAGCTTCACTAAATGTTTTACCAGAGCAGGATGGGGCAATAACTGGGAGGCTTATTTTACATATGAAAGATGGTACAGCTGTTGATGCTAACTGCCCAGATGGGATTCAACTTCCCCGGGATTTGAGAGATATAAATAGGATTGAAATACATAGAGAGGTGAAGTCTGTTTTCGTGGTGGAGAAAGGTACAATTTATAACTTCTTTTCGCCGGGAAAATGTTCCTGAAGATAAGAACTGCATAGTCATCACGGATTTGGGATGCCGGACGAAAGAACAAGAACATTTGTGAGAATGGTACAAAAAGTGGCTCCTGATATTCCTTTATTTGGCATTGCTGACCCAGACCCTTGGGGCCTAATGATCATCAAAACCTTTGCAAAGGGGTCTGTTAGTTTAATACATGATAATCTTTCATTGGCTGCTGTCTCTATCCAATGGTTAGGGATCTCAACGCTTGATATTGAAGATATAGAGAGATCGAGGTCAAAAAGAATACTCAAAAAATGTTCAAGTTTGACAGCAAAAGAAATAACTATGTTAGAAAATATAATGTCACCACAGTTCATGTTATCTCCGCTTTGGTGTCAGCGCATTCTACATATGCTAAACATTAATAGGAAAGCATCTTTTGAAGACCTTCATCGTTTTGGTGAAAACTATATTCTCCGGACCCATATCCCCTTTCTTATTGATCGTGCATTGAAAGACTTGGAGAAGACAAATGGTATGTTCATCAATCTCTGTCATTTTATCATTTCAATGTGCTTGTAAGTATAATTTATTAACATATGCCTGTTTAGGAAATGGATTTGATACCGGATTATCATTTGATGAAATCATGGAGAAAACAAACAAATTTAGTTCAAAGAGTTTGATTGGCAGTGGATCTCTTGGAGACTTGTATGCCATCAATACAAGTGAAGGTCACCATGTAGCTTTGAGGAAGCTCAATGGTATAGAGTCTACTAAACAAATTCATAAGTTTCAAGTTCAGGTAATGTACCATCCCCCACATCTTTGCAGATGCTCAGTTTAGAGGTAGAGAGGAGGGAGGTGAGCTTGCTGCTCACCTGGATTGTGATCCTTTGGGCTAACAATGCCTGTTCTTATCAACTATGATGAAATTTCTTGCGTTTTTTTTATTCATGCTACTAATTATTTTATTTTTGGCCATTTTTTTCTCTTTGGTTTCAGGCTGCCACTTTATCAAAATTTAAACATGAAAATCTTCTCGACTTATATGGTTATTCAACTCATAAAGATCAGTGTTTATTGGCTTATGAGTATGCTCCTTTGGGCTCTCTACATGATGTTTTGCACGGTATAATATTTCTTTTAACATTTCCTTACCCTGCACGTAGAGATAAAGTTTTAAATGTATGATAATGTGGTAAATCATGTCTTCTAACTTCTATTGTCTTCATCAAACAGGGGGAAAGGTGCATCTGAGCCTCTTGAATGGCGACAAAGAATCAAAATTGCTATGGATATAGCAAAAGGTTTGGAGTACCTTCATGAGAAGGCCCATCCATCCATTGTGCATGGGGATATACGCCCTAGTAATATTCTCTTATTTGAGAATCACAAAGCTAAAATTGCTGAGTTTAACATTGGGAAGTTATCTCCGGAATTCTACTCTATAGAGGCACCTTCAACATCTGCCCCTTTACCTCCAACCTCAACAACAGATGAATTCAGTCTTGCAAAGCAATGTATAGATGTCCAAGCAATCATCAATTACAGACCTCCTGAGTAATTATCTAACGCTTGTTACCAAATGTATTTTCTGAATTTTACATTTGTTCTACACGGATTCTAACCTGTGCAACGAGGTGTCGTGGGCGCGAGCCAACTAATAAACGAAGTGATATATTTAGCTTTGGAATCGTTCTTTCAGAGCTATTAATTGGAAAAGAGTTTTCAGTTAATACGCTGCCATGGAGCGAGCTTTTCACAAAATATGTATGCACTGCTTCTTTTAAATTTTATTGGTTATTAAAGTCCCCAATAAATGCATGTTATGACCATTTAGTTAAAATGCAGTAGATAAAAAATTAGGAAATCATTATGCTATTATTGTTAGTGGGCTCATATCATGTTTCTTGTGACCCAGGATGGAAGAAAAGAACTGTCTAAGAATCTGTTGAAAGAACATGTTGATCCAGTATTGGTAGGTGGGTTCTCTTCAAATGAACTTGATAAGGTATTACCTCTTATCTCCTTCTCTATGTGCTAATAAATTACCACTAAATTGTCTAGGTAACTACTAGTATAACCATTTCTAAAACACCATTTTCATTGTTGTTAATATAGTTTGCTGAAGTCATAGCTGATTGTCTTCATCTCCATTTTATTCAAAGACCCAAAATAAGCTATGTTGTGGAGGTGTTATCCCATTTGGACCAATAATGAAAAGGTATACTTTTTTTCCTTCTTGCTGGAGTGGAAATGATAATTCTTTTGCATTTTGTGATGGGGTGGTTAACCCAGTGTGGAAATAATCTTGGTCTTTTGGGCCATGGAGGAACATACATCTGTTTAAACCCATCGTGGACTCTTTCCTGTCCCTTTTCCCTTCTCCCTGGGTGGGCCGGTTTCTCCTCAATACTTGCTCTCTCCATGGCCATTATTCTTTCTCCGCACACCAACTTTGTTTTTATTATGAAGATCTCTGCACAGTGGGTGAACGTTGGTGTTGTGGGGCTGGTATATCCAGCTTCAGAGATCTTTTGGGTAAGAACAGATTTTGGAATGGGAAGCTTTAATGAATTGCTTGGAAAATGTTCACCTGTGAGGAATACAATTTATTGGTCTGGGTGTGAGAAATCAGGGTGCTACACTACTAAATCAATCTATAGGATGCTTTACTTTTGGGGGTTCCTTTAAAGCTTAGGGTGTTCATTTGGTTAATACTACAAAATAGATTGCAAGTGGGTGTGATTCTTAACAAAGATTGGTGGTGGTGGTGGTGGTGGTGGTGGGGGGTGGGGGGTTGGGGGGCAAGAAAAAATTGTTGGGTGCCTCAATCTTTCTTTCCGTGCATTCTTGCGAAATGTCTTTGGACTTGTTTCAAGGAAGTTCTAGGGTGGGATCGCGTGTTTTTGGAACAATGGATTCCTATGGGGAGTCAATTTTATGATGTGAAGTTTTTTTTTCTTCCTTTTTCTGTCTCAGTGCTACTTTTTGCAAGCTTGGCATATCTGAACAACAAATATTTCACAAAAAAAAAGTAGGAAGACCAAAATTGTTTACATGATATAAGAATCCATGTACCTATATGCTAATTAAATATATAGACCATCTGGGATGAATGGATGCTTCTCACAAGAAAGTGGGAAGGGGGATGAGAATGGTTGCCTATGCAGGGTGATTGAGACAATAGTCCATATTTCCTTTGGGTGTTATATTTAGAGAATTGTGTCATTTAAATCTTTTATTTATGTTTACAAATGTTTTGTTGGAACAGAGATGAAATTTCATGTGTCATCTGATGTGGTGTTCTACAAAATGTTCATGTTTGTGCAGTTATTGGAAGACAGGTTGGTAGAATGAAAGCATGGCTGGGGGATTTCATAGGCAAACTGATGGCTAGTCTTTTGCTCAGGGCGCTGCGTCTCGCTGTGGTTTGTATGAAGGCCTCGTGGGCGTTGTTTGGTGGGAACAGACATCTCGGTCTCGTGGGCCCATTTTGTGCGCTAGTCTTTTGTTCAGGACGCTGCGTCTCAGCCTGAAGGACTGAGGAGCAGTCTTGAATCTGAGCCTTGATCATGATTTTTACTTGAGTAAAGCTGTTTTTAAGATAAATCCCCACACCTGCTTTCCTTTTTATGGAACAAACCACCATCTGATGGGAGTGCTGCATCAGTGAAGCACTGATAGGCAGTCGGGGAGGCCTGCAAAATGTGAGAATTGGAAACATGTTTCTGGAATGTTTCTGTGATAGGACTAATGTGCCCTTTTGGCTGAAAGCCGATTAGGTGTTTTGAACCACTTGAGGTCTCAGGGAAAATGGTTTCTGGACCTGCAGAAAAATTGTTTAAAAGTGCCCTCGCAGCATGATGTACTTGGAAAACACCCAAGCGCCTGGTATTGGTAGCAATTAGCTTGGAAAAGAGATCATCAGTAGTGTTTATTCTTATTAAAGCACCAATAGCTAGCTGGATACCGTCCTGATCATCATTGTCTTCCTGATTGCACCTTGTGCAAATGGTAGAGGTTTTGTCTGAAAGCTTTACCTGCACGCTGGCCAGTTGCAAGAGCGCTTCTTATGAGATGCCATAAAAAGGTTTTAAAAACTGGTGGAACGAACACTTCCAAGTTCTTGTTAGAAGCCTTGTACAGGCATCCGTTAGACTTCTAGGGCCATCATTAAGTAGAATAACCTGTTCTTGCCTACTTAGGAATTTGAACGTTTCTTTTGGGCGACATATACCTTATGGTTTCCAAATGATAGTGTCATCTCCTGCTTCTGTTTAGAAAACACTTTGAATAGCAGTCGAAACATTGTTGTCAAAGAAGCGGTTAATAAAATCAAAATCCCAGGAGAGGGATGGTCCCTACGCCGCTCCGTACGGACGCCCACGTAAATTACCGCGGCACCGTGCGCTAATCGCTTTTAATCGGGATCGGCTCCCGCACGCACGAGACACCAAGGCTCGGCAGCATTGGCTAAATGATGTGCGCCACCACGAGCTCCCGCGCCGGCGTTGTCGCAGGCGATCTTGGGCACGCCGGTGTCGGCGTTGGTGATAATCGCTTTTTTTAATCGGGATCGGCTCCCGCACGCACGAGACACCAAGGCTCGGCAGCATTGGCTAAATGATGTGCGCCACCACGAGCTCCCGCGCCGGCGTTGTCGCAGGCGATCTTGGGCACGCCGGTGTCGGCGTTGGTGACGATGCGGCGGCGAAGGGGAAGAAGCGAGAGACCGCGACGTCGACACGCTCGGCTGGCATTCCGTCGGGCAGGAACGATATAATGGCTGTGGTCTCGAGAGAGGAGAATGGGATACGATGGCTGTGGTCTCAGAGAAAGAAGAGGAGGGCAAGAAGGTCATTTTCCAGTATTGGGTCCACGCGTCAGATCCTCAAATGGTAGAAATCTAACACCCTATGAATGGCACACGAAGAGAAGAGTTGAAAATGACGCTGTCGCACGTGATAGATCGAAATTTTTGATGGTATTGGTGAGCAATCCACTTTTTATAATAGTATCTTAGAAAAAACCTCTTTAAAATTCCTCACACTTCAGGTTTCCTTCAATCTGAACGATGCAACACGCCGCCAATAGTCTTCCTTCACTCCCTTCATAAACCTGTATCGAGCAGGATACGCACATATCATGAGTTGCTAGGGCTGGGCGCACTCGCGTAGAGGTGCTCAGGTGCTCGCCGGCGCTGGTGTCACATCTGGAGTCGAGGTGTAGGAGCTGGGCGCAGAGAGGAGGCCGCCGGCGCTGGTGCCGCGTCTAGAGTCGAGGTGGAGGAGCTGGGCGCAGAGAAGGTCGCCGGCACTGCCGCTGGCGGCGATGCTGCGTCTTGAGTTAGCCGTGCTGGAGCGGTTTGGGATTGGGATGCCTGATTAGCCGGCTTAGCTAATTAGCCGCGCTGAGCGTACGGGAACAATTGCAAGCTAGGCAAGCCATTTAGCCGAGGGCGTCAGAGAATCAGCCGACCGATTAGAAGTCCACGCGTCGTCTTCTCTGTGGACGTCGGCACCGGAACGTATACGGCCCGTCCGTACGCATTTTTTTTCCCCAGAGATATACGCGTGACCCCGACGAGCTCGCTCTCCCACTCGGAGCACCAGCAGCAGCAGCAGCAGCAGTGGCCATGGGGATAGCCGTGGTGGCTCCTCCCGTAGCGGCGGCCTACACATGCTCCTCTTCCTCGCTCGCGGCGGCGAGCCGCCCTCACGTGGCGGCGGCCGGGATGTCCTCGAGGGCGTCCTGTTTCGTCGGCGGGGCCGGGCTCGCGTCGGTAGCCGCGCGGCCCAGGAGCAGGAAGGGGGGGGGTGGGGGGGGGGGCGGGCGGCGCGCGCTCGGGTGCAAGTGCCTCTTCGGGCTCGGGGTGCCGGAGCTCGCCGTCGCCGCGCTCGTGTTCGGGCCCAAGCAGCCCCCGAGATCGTCCAAAGCGTCGGCGAGGCCGTCAAGAGCTTCCAGCAGGTGAGGGGTTGGGCTTGGGGGCGTGAATTCGAATGGTTAAGTCAGTACAACTACAAGCTCCGAATTGTGGGGGATGATGCGTGTGTCGTACGGACAATAGCTTGACGGGTAGTTAGTTAAGCAGCTGCGGAAAGTGAGTAGTGACCCTGCCCATTTTGCTCGAGATGCTAAAGCCTAGCTCGTCTTCGTAGTGCAAATTGTGTATTGACGAATCTGCAAGGCATTGCTTCGGTAGCATTTTCAGGTTTGGTTGCAACTCTTTCCTGATCTCTAACTCTTCCTGATTGGTACTGTACTGTTCAGTACCCACTCCTATGCAATGAAAATCCATGTGGAGAAAGTATCCTTTCCCTTCTGTTGAACCGTACCAATAAAAAAAAGATTTGGTTGCAACACTGGATTTTAGTACTCTAGTGTCTAGTAGATAATAATAGTGTCTAGGAGATAATAACAGTGATGAGGTGTGGGTTCAGGAATGTAAAATTTGAGGATGGGAATTTCTGCACCTCATTCTTTCTGAACTGCAATGGGAAGTACAACATACTCCCTCCGTTCCAAATATATGTTTTGGCTTTTCTAGATACATTGCTTTAATTATGTATCTAGACATAGTTTATAGCAAAAATCTGTGTATCTAGAAAAGACAACGTTTTATAATTTGGAATGGTGGGAGTATCTTCTAGTTTAGTACTACCTCAAGTCGGATTTAGGTGATGTTTGGACAATCAAAATGAAATGCAGTTAGTGGGATTAGTTGTTTGAGATGGCGCTAAAGGGTGTTGCTTGTTCTTGTCTATTTTGAGTTGTATAATCTCTCAAAACTGCAGATTATGATATGTGCAGTTATTTTTGTTGCTGACGAATTATGCATTTATGCCATATAGAAGCTAGGCCTGTATCTGTAGCAAAGATAGGAGTTGTTATCTGTATCACATTTCATGTTCTGGAATCTTTAGTTGGTATAGTGCTACCCATTGAGATTGAGCTGACTCTACATTTATAAACTGGTTGCCCACACCATGCTAAATTTTTGTTGCTTTTTAAAATCAGGAACAAAGGGGTCTTTGGTCCAAACTGAGGTCATTTGTGGTTTATGATCTATGTATTGGGCATTGCCGACTTGCCATGCTTGGGCTTATGGTTTACTCAAATCTACTTGGTAGGAGTAAAGCCGCAGAGAACAAATTATTTCAAGGAGTACAAAAGGTGGCTCCTAGAAGTTGAAAAGTGTTTTCATTTGAGTTCAACTTGTTTTGAGAGGCAGGGTGTGTGGAATTTAGTGTCTAGAGACTAGAGCTATGTTACCCACAGGCCACATTACCACTAGTTTGATAATTTCATTGCTTAGAGCCTTAGAAGAAAGAAATGTCCGCTTCCTTTTGGCCTCACTTGTCCAAGAATTTGGTGGGACTGATCCACCTTAGCATGCACTGTTATACTAATTGGAAGCTGGCTGGGTTGCACACTTTGTGCTCTGTTTTCTGAAGACAAGTTAATGATCAAGTTTTTTCCATTTAGTAAAATTGTTCGGTAATCCATCTAACTTTCTCTCAGGTGGCCAAGGAGTTTGAATCTGAACTGAAGAAAGAGCCCGGGAAGGCGATGATCAACCCCCACCTGCGACCCCCGTGGCGGTTGGTTTCACGATGATTCTTAAACCCTATGCCTCATGAATCAAAAGTATTTCCATGCCCAAATGTATGCTTGTGAGTATGTGCTTATTTATTGAACGGTGTCAGAATCAAAAGGCTTTCTGACAGACTTGGATTACTCATGTAGTGGCGGGGGGGGGGGGGGGGCAAATCCAAGCTGGTTATGGGTTTAATTTAATACATGAGTGGCCCTTAATTTTTGTTTAATCTATTGATATATTTAGACATACCATATCCATGTGATTTTGTTACAAAGCACTTATATCCTCAATTTCGATGTTCATTATATGATATTATTAACTCAAGGGGGGATTTGGTCTGTTCTCACAGCAGTTTGTCCTCGATGCCTATAACATGTTCAACGCCCTTAATACTGAGGTGAGTCTCACTTCCCTCACTCTTTCATTTCAATCCTGTGCTGTGGTACATCGTACAGTGAGTGAGTGGAGTTTAACAAAAACCAATTGATGTGGGAACCGTCATACAACAACAACAATAGTCTTTTGTTCCAAGCTAGTTGGGGTAGGCTATGGGGAACCGTCATGATCCTGATTTGTTTTTGTCAAATACTCAGTGAATAATTTGTCTTAAGTTCAATTAGTTCATATTGCTACCTCTAAAATTCGGAGCTAGCCCCATAACTGTATTTGGTAGTCTCTTTGCCATGTTCAGACAGATGCATTGTTGCAATTTTCAGTTAGATACCTTAATAGGTCCTCTTAGTTCAGTGAGAAAAGATGCATTCATGTACTTTTCTTCATAAACATATAAAGCCTGTTACTAAAGACCTGCTATGAAAATCTCTTTTCCTTCAGTAATTTCCATTGGAAGCTGACTTATTTAATATGTGATATTAGTACTTATGTTGTTTTGGGATTTTACTGGTCACTAGACCAATCTAGCACTTGTACCTGCATGGTGACCCAAATGCAATATTTTGCAAGAATAGTGTGGCCCAAACAATGCCACTTTCGTCAATCTGCCACTCTCTGCTCCAGGCGCTCCAGGCGGCCAGCGGCCAGAACAACTACGTGTGCTGTGTATTTTGGTCAATTGTTTGGATTGTATGCTTCATTTTCTTTCCGCTTAGTTTCTAGCTAAGCTATTCTAATCACATGTATTTTGGTCAATTGTTTGGATTGTTCATTTGGTTTTGCAGTAGGAGATAACAAGATCTTTTATTTTTTTACATCTCCGTCTGTAGGCAACAACAACTTCAGCTGGCACTATTATTAACTCGTTGAGGCATAGCAACACCAGTTCAGTAATCAGCGGTATTCCGTTTGCAATGTATTCCGATTTCCATTAGTTTAGTAGCAGTCAGCAATCAGCGGTATTCCGTTTGCCATGTATTCCGATTTCCATTAGCTTAGTAGCAGTCTCAATTTTTAATTAAATTGCAATTTCTTCTGTTGATTTGTAGTGTTGCATTAGTTAATGGGACTGTACTGCTAGCTTAGTTCTGTTCGGCTGAAGAAGGGATACCAACTGTTCTTCCGAATCCAGCCAGTTTCAGAAATTGAAATCCAAAAAGAGGGTACACGTCCTGACTAATTTACCGAGGGGAATTTAATCCACCAATCTTTACAATAGGGGTCAGTTTCACTTTGCTATGTCTTCTCAGATGCTTGCTAAATTGAGTGGTTCAGTTCTTTTATATGTTTCTTTGCTGCCTTTTAAAATCACTGAATTTCTGTTTCTTGAAAAGGAGGGAATTTTTTTCAAGTAAAATGGGCTGTGATGTTTTAGAAGATAATAAAGCTTTCCCATTTCAAGGTGGTATTTTTATTTGCAGTGCTTGTAGGCACCTCAACAATTTGCTCCATGTAGCTAGGTTCTTAGATACCTGTAGACTGTCAACAACATGCCCTATAATGCTACTTTTGCTGTAGACCAAGACACACTGACCACCTAATTAGACTTCTATAGTTACTACTTCGTGTTTGGTGGCTGCAGGGTACCCTGAGAAGTTGCCTCCAGTGCAAAAGTCGAATCTCCTGTGGTTGCAATTGACCATGTTCACTTTTTTTTCTCATTACTATGTCAGGATGACTTTCTGGCCTTTGAATATTTACAAACCCCCAAAACAATTCTGCCGTCTCTCAGGGAATAAGTGACAACAAAACACTGGTTGTTAGAGAGTGATAATTGTCTCTTTCACTTCACTCCAAACCCTAGAAGGGTGGGCAATATAGTAGCATACATGGGCCTCATGGGCCTAGCCTCATGGGCCTTTACTCATATACACTAACACCCCCAGTCTGCTCAACTACCGGCGCAAATGGAGATCAAGATCGGACATGAAAGAAATGAACTCACACACGGGGCCCGCAGTCACAACTAGCCACACCGGGCGACGTTGAGGCCGGAGCGAACTCGGAGAAAGTCGATGAGGGCGACCCTTTGGTGAAGATATCGAACCGGGAGGTGGTCGGTACATGGAGGACCCGAGCAGGCGCCGATGGCAACCAAGTCTCGGACAAAGTGCAAGTCAATCTCCACATGCTTCGTCCGATCGATGCCGAACGGGATTGGTGGAGAGGTAGACAAATACGACATTGTCCTGAAGAGACAAGTGTGGTCTTGGTCACTGGTCAGTAAAGCTCACCAAGAGCCGACGGCCGAGGCCTCCGCCACACCGTTAGCAACGGCCCGGTACTCCGCCTCAGACCGAGCGGAGACAACCGGCCGCCGCTTGACGACCAGAGACGAGGTTGCCGCCAAGAAAGACAAAGATACCCGAGGTAGAGCGGCGAGTGTCCGGACACCCGCCCGGTCGGCGTCGGTGTGGACGACGAGCTCGGTGGAGGGTGACCGGTGGATCATCGGACTGAGTCAACCGCGTGCCACGGACATAGCGGAGAAGGCGCTTCATCGCCGCAAGATGTGGAGCCCGTGGATCATGCATGTGAAGACAGACTGGCTGAATCGCGAGGCGATGTCGCCCGGGTGAAGGTGAGGTAATCGTAGGGCACCGCCCAAACTCCGGAAGGCGTGGGATTCGCCACGGGGGCACCGTCATCGCCAGAGAGCTTCGCCCGAAAGTGTCAACCGGAGTAGCACCGGGTCGACAAGTGAGCATCCGAGCCCGCCGAGAATATCCGTGAGCATACCGCCGCCGGTGCGTAAAACAACCCCGAAGGACGAGGCTCCACGGTGACCCCTAGGAAGTGGTGAAGGAGGCCGAGATCCTTCATGGCAAACTCCCCGCCGCAGAGCCGATATGACACGCCAAGAAGCGGCCGACCGAGGTCGTGGAGGACAATGTCATCAACATAGAGTAGCAGGTAAGCGGTCTCGACCCCATGACGATAGACTAATCAGAGAAGTGTCGGACTTGGCCTCTCGGAACCCCAAAGTGAGAAGGTAGGTGGCAAACCGAGTACCAAGCACGAGGGGCCCGCTTCGCACCATAGAGCGACT
Organism: Hyparrhenia diplandra; assembly: GCA_015847255.1. Lineage (NCBI taxonomy): Eukaryota > Viridiplantae > Streptophyta > Magnoliopsida > Poales > Poaceae > Hyparrhenia > Hyparrhenia diplandra. The sequence goes on from JADLZK010010322.1 coordinate 179,115, forward strand.
TGTTGAGCCGGCAAACCATATCCGGCCGACCGAGTCGACGAACCCCGCCGGCCGATCTGGCAGTGAAGAAATCTCTCGACAATGTGCCATGAAGGAATGCATTCTTGACATCTAGCCGATGCAGCGCCAAGAGCGAGAGAGAGCAAGTGAGAGGATCAGGCATCAGAGCGTGCTTGACCACCGGATCGAAAAGTCTCATCATAATCAACCCCGGCGCCGGGTGAAGCCTCCGAGTACCCAAATGAGCCTTGTAGCGCTCTAGATCGCCGTCGGCCCGACGCTTATCGCGCCCGGATCCACTTCCCGGTGACCACATTGCATCCGGATGGACGTGGCACAAGGTCCCATGTCCGGTTGGCAAGAAGAGCCTCATGTTCCTCTTCCATCGCGCGCCGCCGGTTCGGATTCGCCAAGGCGGTGCGGACAGAGGATGGAATCGAGAGATCGGGCGGACTGGTGTCGGTGGGGCGGAGAGGGCCGCAGATTTAAGAACCCCCGCCGCATGGCGAAGTCACCATCGGGTGAGTGTGACGGGGGGGTCTCGCTGAATGATCTGCGGGTGGTAGACCGCCGGGTAACCACACGGCCGGGCGTGGTGGCGCGGTGGTGTAGGAGGAGCCGGTTCCGGGGCACCGGGCGCCGGGTGTCCGACGACGATACGGCTGCGCCGGTTGCCATGCGCCGGATCCCGGCCAAAAGAGGGGCGCGACACGGGCGCGGAGCCGCACGAGACGCGAGGAGTGGGCCGCGGGGCGGCGTGGCGCGCGAGGATGCCGGCTGCGCGATGGCGCAGCGGGCGCGGGTCGCGCGTGGGCGCCGTCGTGGGGACGCCGGGCCGCGCGTGGCACGCCGAGGGACGCCGGGGCCGCGCGTGGCGCAGCGGGCGCCGGGACCGCGCGTGGCGCAGCGGAGACGCCGGGACGCGCGCGGGCGCGGCCCGAGACGCCGGGGGCGCGTGGGCGCAGCCGGTGAGCCGAGAGTACCAGAGACAGAGGCCGAAGGTAATCGGTGGTCGTGCCACGGGTCAAGAACGGGGACTCCGGCTCGGCGGCGGTGGAGGGAGTGGAAGAAGAGGAGTAGGGGAAGTCCGACTCGTCGAAGACAACATGCCGGGAGATGAGAACTCGGTGGGAGGAAAGGTCGTAGGGTAGGGCGGTACCTTATGGTCAAGGGAGTAGCCAAGGAACACACACCGTGTCGAGCGGGGGCCGGCTTGTGAGGAGCAAATGGCGGCGGTGTTTGGGTAACAGCACACCCAAAGACACGGAGGTGGTCGTAGGTGGGAGGAACCGAAAAGAGCTTGGTGTGGAGTGGGCGCCGGGCGGCGGTGGAAGGGAGGCGGTTGGAGCGGGTGGGTAGCGGTGTGGAGGCTCGGCCCGTGGCGCGGGGCGAGAGAGGCCTGAATAAGAAGAGTGCGCATGATATTGTTAGTGGTGCGGATCATCCGCTCAGCCTTGCCGTTCTGGGAAGAAGTGTACGGACAAGACATGCGCAGCTGAACACCCCGAGAGAGAAAGAAAGAGCGGGAGGCGTTGTTATCGAACTCACGCCCGTTGTCACACTGAACGGCCTTGACAGTGAGGCCGAACTGAGTGGACACCCACGCAAAGAAGTGGAGGAGGGTGGGAAACGTCTCAGACTTCGCACGCAAGGGGAAAGTCCAAGAGTAATGGGAGAAATCATCGACCACCACAAGATAGTATTTGAGCCCGTAAATGCTCGGGACGGGAGAGGTCCACAAATCACGGTGTACAAGATCAAATGCATGTGTGGCATGCGAAGAAGAAGAAGAAAATGGAAGTCGAACATGACGACCAAGTTGGCACGCATGACATAGAGGCTCGCAATAGTGCGGGTAGAAGGGATGGCTGCACTACGACTGAGTTGAGCCAATACGTCGCGGCCGGGATGACCAAGCCGGCGATGCCAGGTAGTGGAAGAAGGTGTCACGGCAAGAGCAGCAGCGGAAGACGGAAAGCGAAGAGTGTAAAGGGGCCCCTTGCTATCACATCGAGAAGCGGACGCCGGAAGCCAAATCCCTCACAAGAAGGCGAGGTATCAAACTCGACGAGCAAGAGTTATCGCCAGGTGGGCGGCGAATGGAAAGAAGGTTGTGGACTATTTGGGGAGCAACAAGAACATTCGGAAGACGAAAAAGGACCAGGGGCGGAACCCACGGAGGTGACGGGAAGACAGGACCCATCACCGACCATGATAGAAGAAGGACAAGAGGGATGAGGAGGGCGAGTGGAAGCGAGTATACTAGCATCGAGTGGTGTGGAAAGAAGCGCCGAGTCGGCGATCCACTCGGCGCCGGCCCGGTGGGGAGCCCCCGGGGTGCTAAAGGCGGTGCAGGGGCGGACGGATCCCATCCCCGTGCCGGGTCGAAGGCGGGCTCGGCGAGAAGGTAGAATCGGGATGGCGCGAGGGGCGGGGACGCCGGAGAACATGGCGGCCGAGTGGATTGGAGGCCGAGCGCCCCGCGCCCGCCCGCCCCGGGAGCGGCCACATAGAGAGGTGTCCCGACCACGAGTTCGAGGGGTGGCCGAGGGTGTACCACCGGGGCGGGAGTGGAGCGAGTGGCGGAGTGAGCCCGCCCGACGACCGGCCAAGACCACCACCGCCGGTAGGGGTGGCACCGACAAAGACCACCACCTCCGCCATCATGACCGCGGCGGCGGTCTTGCCGGCCAAGTGGGAAGAAGAGACGGGTGCGGGTGAAGACGGGTGGGTGGCCGGAGGGAGCGAGCATGAATCGCTCCGCCTCGACGACCGACGGCGAGAGCATCGGCGGCGCGCACTCGCGCTCCCAAGCGGGCGGCCATTCGAACACGCTCCCGAGTCGCAAAGCCTCGGCCTTGGCGGCAAGAAGTGCAGCGGCGGCGCGTTGGGGCGGGAGCACCGTCGAGGAGAGGGCAGCGGCGAGGGGCGGCATCCGGTCGGGCCCGGGCCGGGCCAAGCCGATGCACGTAGCGGCCGGAGCACCGCCCGAGGGCGGCGAGCGGCGCCCGAGGCGGCGGCGGGAGTCTTTGCCCGGGCCCGGCGGCGGCAGCGGCTGCCCAGCCGATGCGGGAAGTCTTGCCCGGGCAAAGCGGCGGCCGTCCCGAGCAAGTCCAGCGCCTGGCTCGACTCCTCATGCGTCCACAGCGGGGGCGCGCGTGAGGCGTGGCGGCGGCGGCGCGGCGGCGGCGGCCCGGTGCGTAGGGAGGTTGGGGAGGGAGGAGAGGGGATGAGGTGGCGCCTGCGGCTGCGGCGGCCGGCCGACCATGGATGCGGCGGCGACGGAGAAAGGGGATGGAGCACCGGGATCTTGGGGCGAGCCCTGCGGCGTCCACCGGGAGGAGGCCGGCGGTGTTGGCCAGTGGGACGGCGCCAGCGCAAAGAATCGGCTGCGGGTGCGGCGGCGGCAGCGGCCCGGGCGGTTGTCGGTTGCTCCATCTCGGGTCGGGAGCACGGCAGGCGGAGGCCGGAGAGAGGGGGCCGGCGCGGTTGGGAGGGAAGAGGAGGGGGCCGGCGGGGCTGCTTGAGCGCCGCGCCCGCGACCACGGCGGGGTCCCGAACCGCCGCCGCGTCCGGCTGCGCCCGCAGGCGCTCGCGCGACCGGGCAGCGGCGACGGCTCGCGCCCGCGGTATTCCCCCGCCCCGTCGGTATAAGAGAGGAAGGGAAAAGAGTGGAGGAGAGGAAGCCGGGCGCGCCGGAGAGGGGCGGCCGCGCGGGCGGCTGGCCAGCCATGGGCGGCAGCTGGGCAGGATCGGGAGGGAGAGAAAAAAAAGCTAGCTTGATACCATGTTAGAGAGTGATAATTGTCTCTTTCACTTCACTCCAAACCCTAGAAGGGTGGGCGATATAGTAAGCGTACATGGGCCTCATGGGCAGCAGCCTCATGGGCCTTTACTCATATACACTAACACTGGTGACACTGAACAATGACAATGTTGCTGCAAGCAATGGCGAAGCGTAAGTGTTGAAATCGTTTGTCTTTTTTCCATTGCTATTCAGGCAGAGGGAGCTCATGAACTGTGACTGTGTGTTGTCTTCTCAGGACAAGTGCAGCCAGGTGTCGTGACAGTGTGTAGACATTATTGTCAGAGAAAAAGATTTCGGATTCTTCGCCTATAACTAAGACAAGATACCCCCGATAGAAAGATTTGCTAACGAGGATAGTAGGATACTGCTTCTCATCAAGTGTACATTCGTTTTTGCTTGCCAGTGAAATCTGAGTAGCAAGGTTAGTATTTTGCAGTTCAACCTTTCTTTTGTTTTGTAATTCATGGTTACCAAAAAGGCTTATGTGTTGGCTACCGAAACCTTTTATGAATTGCATGCTATTCCGCAGAATAGTGTGTGTGATTTAAAAAAGACCACCTTACATTTCCCGACTTTGTTGAATTGCACTCACAAAGCAGTTTTCAACTAAATAAAAACCAGATCATAACAGCTAGAAACTTTTAGATTCATTTTTTTTTGGGTGGATAATTAAATCCGGATTCATGGTCTTGTTCTTGCCTATGAGATCTTTGGGAATGAAGTGCTTATGGGGTTGGTGTTCCACTCATGTGATCCTAAATGTCTGCATGCATCCAACAGGTCTATTACAATAATCTTTGACCAGCATCTGACTACTTGCCTTTTGCTTTGCTTTGGAATAGGATCTGCACCATGATGTTATAACCCTAACTACCATGTGGGGCTCTTTTCCTTCTTATTCTACTTCTTAGTTGAAGAGATCGATCATGCTACCTGACTGAGTTCAGAATTAGATCCTCACAGTGGTAGGAAGGAACTGCCTTCAGAGATAGTGTATGAAAGATGGTGCTTTAGAGGAACTGCTTTTGAAATATAAAGGCTAACTAGATTGTATTTCCTGATATTGAGATGCTGATAAATATAGGTGATGAAATTTTGGATACTCACAGTGGTGAGTATTTATCAGTGCCGCATAGTGGCTTGAGATCATCAAGTTACGATTTGTATATGGTTCTACACATCTCTAGCGGTACTTAATTACTAGATGAAGGGATGGTATCAACAATTTTTGTATGTAAAGTATATGATCGCAGAAACACCTTGGTCCAGCAGACTTTTCCAGTAGTTTTCCATGGATTGTAATTGTTGTCATGTATACAGTTTTATGAAATGAAAACAGAATTGGTCTATGTATGTAAGAAAACGGTGGTTGAAAACAGAATTGTTGTCAAGATCACTGTGCAACATGCAATGGGCCCATCGAAACATCTCTACATTTGGTCCTTCTATGCCCGTTCGCCAAAGCGGTTTGGAGCCACATCCTACAATGGGAGCATTTCGATGCATCCCGACTACTGCCGACCACCGACCCGCCGCTTTTCATTACCTGGTGGGAGGATGCCCATTCAAGGATTGCAAAAGATGAAAGCAAGCGTTTCAACGGGATGGTACTCTACACTCTCTGGAATATATGGAAAGAGAGAAATAGAAGGATATTTTCAAACGAGTTCGAAGCCGCTACAAGTCGCCCAAAGAATAAAAAGAGGACATAGAACAAAGAAAAAGGGCTTATGTTTGGGGCATGTAATTTCCATTTGGTGTTTTTCGCTTTCTGCTCATGGGTTTTCCTTTCTTGCCGCTGTTAGGCTGCCAGACCTCTCTTTAAAACCTGTACACATAATCTTCTTCCCTATCTTAATGGAAAGGCAGAGCTCCTGCCATTTAATTTCAAAAATGAGTTGATTCTTTGATAGCCTCAACTAGATTGTTTTGATTTCACATAAAAACTTCATATTTTAATTGTTTATGCTTCATTAAAACTAAAGAAATGCTAATTGTTGGCTACAAAGGGAATGTTACAAATTCACAACAGAGCACGGCGAAAGGCACTTCCACTGCAAGCACACACTGAGTAGTTCGACTTGCTGAGAGTGGCAAGAAAAAAAAAAAGGACTAATATGATACCAGTAGGCTGCCTTTTGCATGTGGTGAGCCTGGAGGGCAAAATCGTCAGGACTAAAAGTAATGAGCAGCTGTTGCATGCAACCAACCAACCACATGGTTCTCTCCACCTCTACTTTCAATCTGCCAAAGCTTACAAGCTGTTGTCGAGCATATTTGTAGAGATCAAAACTTGATGGCTCATGATTTAGCAGTGATGGCTTCAAAACAATCAGTCTTGTAGCTACCCAGTTATCACTTGTAATCATTCCCCTCACAAAAATCTTTGTCAACTTTCGATGCTGAGGGATCATGTACTGAACCATGAATGTACCATCTTGACAGCGGACTGCTGTCCTATGAAATGAAGTTGGGCTACGGCCCCGTTTGCTTTGTCAAAAAAAAAAAAAAAAAAAAAAAAAACCCACATGGTTTCCCAAAACACAACGAAATAAAGCAATACGTCCAATACGTCCAGGGAGATGCTTACCAGTTTTGGCAATGGCTCTCCCAGGCTCTCCCTGCACCTTTTGAAATGAGAACCCAGCAACTTTTTTGTTATCACTCCATTACTCACCCTTCTCATCCCCAGCTCCAACCAACCACATGGTTTCCCAAAACACAACGAAATAAATCAATACGTCCAATACGTCCAGAGGAGATGCTTACCAGTTTTGGCAATGGCTCTCCCAGGCTCTCCCTGCACCTTTTGAAATGAGAACCCAGCAACTATTTTGTTATCACTCCATTACTCACCAGTCCTGAACTCTACTCCCTTCTCCCCAGCGACAGCGACCCAGCCACACCGGAGAGCTCCAGCGGGCGCCGCACCCTTGTGCTGACGGCGTAGGCGCGGCACCACCGGAGGGCTTGGCTGCAAGCCAGTCTCGTTTCTTTCTTCAGGTCCGAAAGCTAGTTCTTTTATTCGGCAAAATGGAGTCATTTGTTTCCGATGTGCTAGTACTCAGCCCCAATTAATTCTTACCTCTCGTTGCTTGAGCATTTTCTTGAATACAGATTGCACTTTTTCCTGAGTCTCCAGACTCTCCACTGTACACCGAGCCGGCGATGGCGGGGCAGCAGTGCTCTACTTGCGGCTGTAGCTGCGGCGGCAAGCTGGCGACCCCGTGCTCTACTTGTGGCTGTACCTGCAGCAAGCTGGGGATCGTGTGCCCTACTTGTGGCTCTACCTGCATCAGCAAGCTAGTGACCGGCGAGGATGCCTCCAGAGGTGCTCACGGCAAGGATGACGGAGAAAGTGCTTTCTCCGGTAAGGATGCTGACTGTAAGTGCTCCCTCCCTCCTAAGGTCGCCTCTCCGAGGAGCCAGAAACGAAAAAGCAGCATCGCATGCGCCTTAATCTCAGCCGTCCGCCCGTCCCTATTCCTTTTTTCTTTATTTATTTTTCTATAGCTTCGTCGCCAGGCTATTTCATCTTCCTCGGCTCCTCACGCGCTCGCCGCAGGTGTGCTTCGTCCTCACCGGCGTCGTTCCCGTCTTTCGCCCCCGTATCCACCTCTCCAGCTTCAGCACCTCGGCTCCGGCATACAGTGACGCAGGCTCCGGTGGCACGCCGGCGGCAGGGCGGTGGCCGGCGTGTAGTAGGCTGTGGCAGACTCCGGGGAGAGCGACAGTCCTGGACTCCTGGTTCGTCGGAGTCGGGCACAGCGCCGGTGGAGGACGAGGTGCCGTGGGTTCGTTTGGTGCCGTGGCCAGAAATAGCGCAAGCCAGCGCGGCCGCGCGCCCCGCACAGGTGTAGCTTAGGAGGGGGCCAGAGATGACCATGGAAACCTCGATTCGGTTGAATGCCTATATTTTGCTTGTTTTTCTCGACGCCGCGTGCTCACCGCTGCGCAAATTTGGGGTTTTAATTATTTGCCACACCAATGTTATTGGACTAACATTTAGCGTCACCCCGTGCCGTCGAGCTAAAGGCCGCAGAACCTCTGCTCTCGTGCTCCCTGTGCTCGTCGAGCTAAATTTTGATAGGATTTCTGATTATTTCTGATTTTGGTTTTTATTTCAAGCAGATGAAAACTTTCGTGGCTATGACTACACTGGTGATTATGAAGACGTTACCGCGGACAATCTCAACGAGACGACCTTCGACTACGGGGATGAAGCCACCCAAGACGATATTGACCTAAGGCAGTTTCTGAAGTTTTCGCTTCATTTGGCCTGCCACGACAAGAGTTTTACAAAATTGTCAGTGACAACGAGAGGCAGAACAAGAGTGACGAGGAGAAGAATGATGATGACGATGATGATGATGAGGAGGAGGAGGAGGAGGAGTAGGAGATGCAGCATCAACTACTTAACTGAGGTACACCTAATCTGATGTATCTGTTCTACAATTAGGGTCCGTTTGGATCCTTTGAATTTTGGGAATTGGAATCTACTTGATAAATTAAGCTATTTAGTTTGGAATTTGAGATTCCCTAACTTTCCAAAGTTCACAAATAAGCCTATCTCAAAGAGTGTTTGCGGTCAGTCAATGGAATTCAATTCCTATCTCCCACCCTATAAATTTGAGATAGGCTTATTTGTGAACTTTGGAAAGTTATGGAATCTCAAATTCCAAACTAAATAGCTTAATTTATTAAGTAGATTCCAATTCCCCAAATTCAAAGGATCCAAACGGACCCTTATATCAACTTATCTGAATCAGTTGGAGAAGTTCCAACTAAAGTATGGTCATCTTAATTTGTCAGTATCTAAAAGAGCCTATAGTAGGTCAGTGTAGTGGGAGGCCTCAATTGATGATCTCAAATCAAGCTTGCATGCTTGCTCTCTTAAGTAACAGTAGAAATTAGATGCTTTGGCTTTTCCAAAGTGGCAATACACACCAGCTCTCCAGAAACACATTATGCGATAAATCTTGATTTACACCTAAGAGCGGTGAATAGCAATAAGGGGCTACTGGATCCTGGGGGCTAATAGTAGTGTATGAGTCTTCTATTATTGGTACAATCAAGATGAATAGAATTAAAAAGAAATAAAATAATTTAGAATTGGCACAGTGTCCGGGTCTCAGTATTTAAACACAGAAAAACAATCCCACAACTATGTGTTGTGGCACATATTCCCTCCTCCTCTCTATGACATAAGGGTACCACTGCATATTTATAGTTTAGTGTTAAGTTTAAGGTCTAGTGTTTAGTGCTTAGGGCTCATATTTTAAGGTTTAGTGTTTATGATGTGTTAGCTTGTTTAGTGTTTAGGGTTTAAAGTTTAGTGTTTAGGGCTTAGGGTTAAGTTTAGAGTTTCTAATTACAGTTTAAGGTATATGTGTTGCAACACATAGTTGTGAGAAGTAGGTGTTGATTTAGACAGGACTTAAAACTCTAGAAGACATTCAACCAAAAAGGACGTAAGAGGAAAATCGAAGTATATACATTATTGATATTATTTCACCAAAGCATGCACGAAACAGTATAGAAGACTAATAATGCTGCTACAACTGGGAGTTCATCGCTTCTGCTTATATGCAAATCAGAGAGGACCTTAATTTGGGTTTTGTGTTGGGCCAGTGTTTTACTATATCTATTTTTTTCGCTTATAAAAGAAAATGGAGGGCAGACTGCTACCTTCTTGTTCAGAGCTTACAAACGCAGTAGTAGTTGCATGATCAGAATAGCATAAGTCAGTTTATGTTCTTAGCATGAAGAAAGCATGAGTGTGAGAAGACCGAGACACCAAAATGGAGTCCGGACCATTAATAGGCCGCACTTACAAACTGCAGACACAAACATACACAGACACACAAGGGAATTCGGTGATTCTACCTTTACTTTAAAACCCAATGGTGGTTTTACCCTTGTTTTTTCAACTTTGCATTTTTACTCTCACTTTTTTCAAACGAAACCTCCGTCTACCCTTTTTATTTAACACCGTTGGTACATGTCATATTAAAGGGTAAAAAAGAAATAAAAAGAAAGAGAATTTGGTGATTTTACCCTCGCTTTTAAAGCGAAATGGTGATTTTACCCTCCTTTTTAGTCTTTTTTAACACCGTTAAAGGGGCTTAACAGAACAGGGGTAGACTCTTCCTTCATTTTGAAATAACAGGGGTAAAATCACAAAGTTAAAAAAAACAAGGGTAAAATCACCATTTCTCTTTAAAGCGAGGGTAAAAACGCCAAAAGCCCGCACACAAAAAGCAATGATCAAAGGTAGTGTTGACAGGGTCCACCTCTCTGAGTTTGTATTGTGTTATTCGAATTAGCAGTAGGCTGCAACCTTTAATACATGCAACGTGATCTCCACCTTTCCATAGTCAGGTTTAGCAAGCTACTATCTGGATGTTATTCAGGTGCACAACTTATTAGAATTGCATAATGCTTAGTAATCAGACATGGTCAGCATGTTGCGGGCTCAGAAAGAGCTCTACAATTATAAGTTGTAAGATTCACCATTGGTGAACTGAACATGCAAAATAGTTATCCTACGACCACTGATTTTTTGGACAAAGCATCAGCATTAGGGTCCATCGATCATCAATTTGACCCAACAAAACAGAAAACTCTCCCAATATTTCAGGGCTCTTGTTATCCTACAATAAAGATGGATGAAAACTATGAAGGTTACAAATAAACCTCACGAAGGTTTATAAGCACATAAGGAACAATATTTGGAATTGCATTTGAAACTCTCTATAGACTGCAAAGGCTACAGGAATGAAGACGATGTGAGTGTTTCTCCTTTCATATTATAGAACCAAAGAAAGGAGATTCTACCATGATATGTGATACCTCCAGCCTCCCAGCCTGCTGAGCTTGTGCACCATAAGAACTCTAACCAAGCATCACTGTCTGGAGGTAGCTCCAATCCTGAATAATCCTCTCCAAACCCTAAACCTGAAATACCAAGTTTGGGTCGAGCGTCAGGTCAAAAATCATGGCACCAACAAGCATTATACACTACACAAAAAATCGATACAACAAGATTCACAATTCATATGGTCGTAGGAAAAGACGCACAGAAGTCTTCATAATCTAGTCAAATAAGAAATAAAAGACGGTCCCAACTGAGCCACAGGAGGGCTTGCCCAAAACATGCTAGCTGAAAAATGCTCGGGTCTACCGCGATCCGCGCCCGGCGTCGAGCCCGCCGCGTGATGCTCAACAAGTGGGAGGGCAAGCGCCGCGGATCGATCCCCGAACTTCGCCGGACCCATCACCGGTGGCCAAGTTCCACGACCGCCGTCAATGGGGTGCCCTCTCCGCACCGGGACACCGCGGCGGGAGCTGTTCCCCCTGATGAAGCCCGGCTCGTGGGTGGAGCCGGCTGAGGGCATCTGAGCCCTGTGCCAAGAACAGTCTCACAATAGTTTCCCCCTTTAGTACAACTTTCTAGCAGCGCCGTTGAAGCCGGCGATTCGTGTTAGTGTGTTGTCACTACGTCTCACGGCATCTCGCCAATGAACTAGTGATTGTATTGCAAAACTCTATTTTCTCTTAATGCAGCACGTGCAATATGCACGCTTTCAAAAAAAAATGCTCAGGTATCAATAACATGTTGCTGGCCTGAGCCAATTGAATATAAGAACACTTTAGGCAAGCAAGCCTAAATCCAGAGACAATCTGGGTTTGGTAATCCTGGTCTGCATTTGTTCAGCTCTAATTGCAACGGGTACGAGGTTATATAAAGTTATAAGTTTATAATTTACTCTCTGAAGCAACAGATGAATGTCATTATATATGAAATTAGATATGCAAAAAATTTTCAGCAGCATGGTTGAACTATACTGAGCTATAAATATTTATATGGTAGAGATAAATATGAGATATGCAAGAAGTGCATAATGGTTGGAAGAAACCCGGCACGTACCATTCAGGGCCAACTCAAACATTTGCATCCTCCATACGATGCTGTTGTTGCCGCTGCACCTTCCTCAACCCAACTAACGACTTGAGCCACTTCGCCGAGATGCCCATCCCGCGCCAACACTCCAGCTGCCTCAACCGCAGTAACCTAAGGCCTCGTTCGTTTCGATCGGATTGAATTCGGTCCGGATTACTTCGGACCCGGATTGAGTGAATCCACCTGTGTCACTCAATCCGGTTGTTTTCGTTCCGGGCCTCAAGAGTTGTGGAACAAATCCGGGTAGTTTGGTATACAAAATGAGTGGATTCAAAACTAGACTAGTTCAATCCATCTGGAACCATTTCTTAACCGAACGCATATTTTTATCATGGACCGGATTCACGCCGGATCAAATCAATCCACCCGGAATGGAGCCAATCCGATGGAAACGAACAAGGCCTAAAGACACAAATTTTCCGGGGTCTGTTAGCACCAGCACAAAACTGCAGCACAATATCACAGGACAGAGGGGAAAAAGGAGTGCTTGCATTTCTTATTGAGTCCAAATTTAGCCAATAAATCTACCCACAGATCAGGGGAAGGCCAGGGGGCACCTGAGGTGCATCATTTTTAGCATCAGTTGTATACTTGTATCACATGAAATTAATGGCTTCCTTGGTCCTATAGAATGTTTGTTGGAAGTGACGCCAACAACACCTGGTAACAATATAATTGCAGTAGTCAAGGTCCAGTTAATGATCCCATCCTGATAGTAAAAAAATAACTTAGCAATAGAATATTTAGAAATAACATTTCAGCACAAAAGCATATATAGTTGTAAGTAGAGAGGCAGCATAGAATGCAGGGTCACGCCGCTGCTTTATGTTGCTGTAATGAATTATATGATTAAACAATTTGTTTTCCTCATGCAGGTTCAGCAGGAAGATGCAGAAGATGGCTACCCCAAGGATCTGGCATAGTCTTGTCTGGTATTATGAATGAAATTGATCTGTTATGTACAATTTGCAAAAAGTTTCAACTTTATGATATTACGCTCCTTTAGATCGTCGATGAATGTGACTCGGCCAGTGTCACTGGTTGCGACTTGCATCTCTGTGTGCAGGACGTTTTCTCCATCCGCTCCGGCTGCGACCGTGAAGATGGGGACCGTAGTGACCCCCCAAGATTGTTTTCTGTGTTTCCCCGCACTGTCATCCGCCCCCACTTGGTGTAATATCAGATCAATGGATCAAGAGCGCTTTAATTATTCTCTGATGTTGTGGAATGTGGTTGGCCTTGCCTCCCTGGAAAATGCGACGTCGTGCCCCTAGATGGAAGACCAATCTAATTTGGACATCCATGTATTTTGACAAATGACTTAGAAATTCAAATTTTAGTGGGAACCACCTCTTTCTAGTTTATTTTTTGAACTAGAGGGTATCCATGGACGTGCATAGACATCCAACTCCCTATCATGTCCTCACACTGTGTCTTCAAGAATCCAAACTGCACACGATCGACCTTAACAAGAGTAGGGCTTTCCTCCCGGGCTTCCTGAGCTCCTTCTACTTCCCGGCCGATGGTTCCAGGGGGAATTGTCACGGCCTGGGCCTGGAACTCTGTCTCACCGTTCTCTTCACCTAAACATCTTCATCCTACAACTTCACTGTCACCACTCACCGACATCTATGCCCCGGCCGACCACCGGGATACTCACCTTTCCTTGATGGAGCTACAGGCCATTGCCCAGCGGACCACCGGGATAAGGTTAACTCGGTGATCGATAGTCTATCCCTGAATCAGCTTCCCTTACTAGACTGCCTTGGCGCTTTTACACCTGGTCCAACAGAAGGGACTCGCCATCATTGATGAAGTAAAATCCTTGGTGGATTCGAATTTTCTTGTTTAAGAGATTGTAATAGGGGTGAGCTAGCCGTGTTGTGGTACCTTTGTACTGAGGGTGAGGAGGGTATCAGTCACTGTGGCTAACGATATGTTGCAGATGAGTACTGAGTTTTAAAAAGAAGAACCGTGCTGGATCGCACGTTCATCAACAGCACTTATGCCTCAGTCTCTTCCCTAACGCCTCCCTCACCTCTCGCATTGCTTTGATATTACGTGATGTCCACTATTCTTTTCCGTGGCGGGCCCAAAACTCGCCTGCCACGGAAATTACGGCGGCGGCGGCCGCCGCCACGGTAGCTTTTGAAGGCATTTCACGTGGCGGGCGCCTTGCGCAGGTCCGCCACGTGAAATGAAGATTAACCGTGGTGGGCGCCTGCAACGCGCCCGCCGCGCGTAATCGCCATTTTACGTGGCGGGCAAATTATGGCGCCCGCCACATAAAATGTCGAGCAATATAAATACTGCACGACCGCCCCCTTGTCTTCTCCACGGATCTTTCTCTTTCAACTTGTGTGTGTGTGTGTGTTTGTGGAGGGGGGAGGTTTTGACCCAAAAATTGACAAAATCTTTGAGTTGGGACTTTGGGCTTGGATTTGGGGGAGGAAAAGACACTAATTGGTCCGTAGAGACCTCTCTTCATCTCATTTTTGCATCCCCCTCTAGATCTATGGAGGAGAGAGAAAACTTATTTTCTCTGCTCTCATCCTTTCTTCCTCTATTTTTTTTTCGCTTTGAGTACTATATAATGGCACTTAGCTTTCAAGGAGAGCAGGGAGACATGATGGAGAGGCGTCGAGCCGACTGGATGTATGGGATGAAGAGGATTGGGGATGAATACTATGATGAAGTGAGAAAGTTTGTTGCTCGGGCAAAGAGACACAGTGGGATAAATCAATAGAAGCTGATTATTTGTCCTTGCTCTCGCTGCAAGAATCTCAAAGGAGACACTAACACCAGGGTGCGATCTCACTTAATCGTGCATGGTTTTGTCAAGGACTATTTGGTCTGGACTTTTCACCGCGAAGAAGTCCCACCCTTAGATCCACCAGCCGATCCAGTAGAAGGAAATCCCCCGGCCGATCCAGTACCAGGAAGTCCACCAGCCGATCCAATTGCATATGATATATTCAAAAGCACGGCTAACGTCGATGACGACGACGACTGTGGTGGTGGAGGGGATGGTGAGCAGGAGACTCTTATGATGCGACCGAGGATGTCTAGGTTTTTGAAGATTTGGTGAACCGACTCGATGAGGACGACATTTTATGAGGACGACATCTTGTTTGGCTGCCCGAGATGGCTGGAGAATTTCAAACAGATGAAGCAGGCAACAATTGATCCGCTTTACAAAGACAATCCGAAGGGTTGCACGGCGCTGAGTTTTAACCTTAATTTGCTGATGTTGAAGTCTCGCCATGGTTGGTCGACACTAGCTTCAATGAGCTCGTAAGTTTCCTTGCTACCACGTATCCAACGCCTAACAAGGTTCCTGCTAATACGTATCGTGCTAAGAAGTTGATCCAGCCAGTGGCGATGAAACTCAAAAAGTTCGATGCCTGCCCTAACCACTATATCTTATATCGGGTCGATCAATATGAGAATTTGACGGTTGTCCGCGACTTGTGGCGCTAGTCGATACAAGAGGAATGTCGGATGTCGCGTGGGACGATGAGCTCGATGAGGAAGGAGGGCGGCAAAAAAAAAGAAGACGGGGCGAAGAAAACCGGTCGGCGGCGAAGAAGATCATGTCAACGGGGAAGGTTACTAATTTGAGGAAACATCCAAGTGTTGTCAATGTGGTACCTTCCCTCATCCTTGTCGCTGTGGGCTCTCTATGGGAACCCCGAGGATGCTAAGCACATGACTGGCATGCATCTAGCGATCGTCTAAAGGATGACAGGAAGCTATGACACCCTTCGGATGCTAAGCAATGGCAAGACTTTACGTCGCCTACCCCGACTTTTTGCGGAGGAGCCCAGGAATGTTAGGTTTGCATTGAGTACCGACGGAATGAACCCATTCGGTGATCCGAAAGCAAAGCACTCACGAGATGTGGACGGTCGTCCTCACCATGTACAATCTACCTCCACATCTTTGTCAAAAGTGGAGGTATGTTTTTCTTGACCATGCTCATTTACGGACGCGGCGGCCCGACAACGATATAGATGTGTTCTTGGAGCCGTTCATGGAGGAGATGCGAGGTACTATTTGATGATGGGGTCAAGATGGTTGATGCGCACCGCAGCGAAGTTCACTCTTCGCGCCATCATCTTTGTCACCATCAGCGATTACCCGGCTTTGTTTTTTCATTATCGGGCGATTAAAGGAAGACCGATGCGTGTAGCTTGCATCGAAGAAACCTCGCTCCACTTACGAAGGGATCCACCAAAATGGTGTACATGGAACACGAGACGTTTTCTCAAAGAAGCATAGGTACGAGAGATGAAAAAGTGAATATATACTTTGACAACAAGGGCGAAGTCGAAACCTCGCCCAAGACCGACTAGTTATGGTTCGAAGGCGTTTGACATGGTGAAGGACTTGGAGTGCGAGTTTGGAAAGAAGAAGAAGAAGAAAGATGAGGAAGACAAAGACCAACAAGACAATGAAGAGAACGAGGGATAAATTGGAGGAAGAAGCGCCTCCTGCCGTTCCTTTCAAGAAGTCAATTTTCTTCAAGTATCTAGAAGATACGCGCATACACCCCATGCGATCGACTCTATGCACCTTGAGAAAAATGTCTTCGTAAGCACGATCGGTCTCCTGATGGATATCAAGTTGAAGATGAAGGATGGTATCAAGATCTTGTTAACATGGGCATTCGACCAGGAAATTCACGCTACACACGGCTTCTAAATGGTAAAGTCGAACTCCCAGTGCGCGCCTACAACCGCGAGAGATGAAAAGTTGGCTATGTGTTGGTTGATTAGGGGTATCAAGGTACCGAACCGGTTTCTCTTCCAACATCAAGAGTCTAGTATCCATGAAAGACCTCACAATAACAAACTTCAAGGCACACGATGCTCACATCATGCTGACGATGTTTCTTCCAATTGTGATCAAAGCTATTCATCCAAAATACGTGAAGATGGTGGTCACAAGGTTGTCATACTTCTTTAACCAAATCACCCAGAAGGTAATTGTCAAAGCAGTCCGCTGCTTGTTGAAAAAGTTCATCGTGGAAACAATGTGCGGATAGAGATGTGCTTCCCACCGTCGTTCTTTGACATCATGCCACACCTGATAATGCACATGGTTGATCGGATAGAACAGCTAGGACCCGTGTGTACCTACAGGCGATGTGGACCACCGGCGACTAATGTCTACCCTCAATCGATTCAATCATAACCGCGCTTACCCAGAGGGGCTCTATGATCGAGGCATACACAAGCCGGGGAGGTCGTGAACTGGTGTATGAAGTACATAAAAGATGGGAGGGCTATTGGGCTTCGAGTACATGAACATGAAGGAAGAACCTCGGGGATGGGGTGTGCGGGCGAAAAGCACACACCGACTTATCTAGGCAAACAGTGCTAGAAGCTCACTACAACATCCTTCATTAATTGGTGATCATGGACAAATACGTTAAAAAGCACCTCAAAGAGATCCACCAGGGCAAATAGGAAGCGCACGAAGGAATGGGTCGAGAAGGAACACAAGAACTGTTCCCTCCAGTGGCTCGGCGCGTAACATTCCCCGGGAGATGATGCGAGAGGCGGTGAAGAAGCTTGTCATGCCCGTCCATGTAGATCACCACGTGGCAAGGGTATGACGTCAACGGGTACAGGTTCCACACAAAAGAGAAGGACAAGAAGAGCGCATCACAGAACAACGGTGTTCGATATGAGGGCATCAACAATGAGACAAGGGATAAGATGACATGCTTCGCACAAGTCGAAGAAATATGGGAATCGGACTATGGCGGTGACCTCAAAGTAACCAGATTATTCGTTGTTAGTGGGTCAAGCTACGGGGCTAGTGGACGATTATGGGGTAACCACCATGAACCTTCAAAGTGTGCGGTACAAAGATGATCGGTGGGTACTTGCATCCGATGTCGCACAAGTAGCCTATTATATGAACGCAGAGAACATAAATAGACATATTGTTGTGGCAGAAAGCGGTGGATCGTGGGAGCTGATGGGGTCCACAGTCCCAAAACATACAACAACTATGATGAGTTCCATCTCTTTACAGACTTTCCAGAAAAGATAAAAGCCATTGAGTACAGAATCAATCCCGTCAAGTCTAAAATGATGCCCTAGACACGCCCGAAAAACTATAGTTTTAAAAAGTCAAAAGTTTGACCTAGTCAAACATTGGTCAAACAGAAAGCACTAAATGACCTAGTTTCAAAAAACTTTGAATACAAAGGAGATAGAACTCATCAATGTGTTGTGTATAGGTCATTTTTGCATTTAAGAAAGTGTTAGAAACAGTAGTCCTAAAATCATATATCTCAAAGAATCTTAGAAACTACGGGGGGGAGACTAGTGCTTTTTGAACTACACGTTCGTAACACTTTCTCGTATGCAAAAATGACCTATATATGAATTGTAGATCTTGATGAGTTATGAACTTTTGGTATTCATGACTTTTCAAATCTAGGCCACACTGGGGCTTGAAATATCGTTCGAATGTGTAAGAAATTCAAATTTTGAGTCGTCAAAAATTCAAAAATGAAAAGTTGACCCTAATACCAAATGTAGATCTTGGAGAGCATAACAAAAAGCGGTATTTATGACTTTTCAAATGGAGTTCGTCTAGGGCTTTGAAAAACTACATTTTTAAAAGTCAAAAGTTTGACTGGTCAAACGGAGCACTAAACGACCTAGTTTCAAAAAACTTTGAATACAAAGGTGATAGAACTCATCAAGATGTACACTTGATGTATAGGTCATTTTGCATTTAAGAAAGTGTTAGAAAACAGTAGTCCTAAAATCATATATCTCACGAGAGAATCTTAGAAACTACGGGGAGAGACCAATGCTTTTTGAACTACACGTTTGTAACACTTTCTCGTATGCAAAAATGACCTATATATGAATTGTAGATCTTGATGAGTCATGAACTTTTGGTATTCATGACTTTTCAAATCTAGGCCATTCGGGGCTTCAAAATGTCGATCCAAATGTGTAATGCGAAATTCAAATTTCAAATTTTGAGGCATCAAAATTCGAAAATGAAAAGTTGACCCTAATACCAAATGTAGATCTTGGAGAGCTTAACAAAAGTGGTATTCATGACTTTTGAATGGAGGTCGATCTAGGGCTTTGAAAAACAATAGTTTAAAAAGTCAAAAGTTTGACTGGTCAAACCTTGGTCAAATGGAGCACTAAACGACCTAGTTTCAAAAAAAATGAAAATACAAAGGTACTAGAACCATTTTAAGATTTTTTTTTCTCAATTTATAACAATTTTTAGAATTTTATCTCATTTAAAATCAAATTGTTCTAATTTAAAACATTTCTTCTAAAATTTTCTAAAAAATATTTTGTGTGGCGGGCCCTAACC
Organism: Hyparrhenia diplandra; assembly: GCA_015847255.1. NCBI lineage: Eukaryota > Viridiplantae > Streptophyta > Magnoliopsida > Poales > Poaceae > Hyparrhenia > Hyparrhenia diplandra. The sequence goes on from JADLZK010010322.1 coordinate 198,248, forward strand.
CGCCCGCCACGGTTAATATTTTACGTGGCGGGGCGCCGCGTCATAAGGCTCCCGCCACGCAAAATCTCCACTATAAATATGCGTACGTCGGGAAATCCTAAGTCTTCACACGGTGTTCGATTCACCGAAGCCGCCGTCGCCCCTGTCCTCCCCCATGGCGCGCGCGGTGCCGCCACCACCGCTACCTCCGGCCTCCCACGCCTCTCCGTCCCTATGCGTTCCCGCGCAAGACTCACCTTCGCGCCTTCTTCGCCACCCTCCTTCTCCTCATCCGTCGCCGTCGGCTGAACCCTAACTCCGGCCGCCGCCATACTTGCCGGGGGTGGCCTCAAGCCGCCGGGCCGCCGCACTGTCGGGCGCCATATCGCCGTACCGCCGCCGTGTACTGCCGGGCGCCATCGCTCCGGCCACCGCCATGTACTGTCGTGTGGTAAATTGCCGCCGATGACCATCCCCGACTCCATTTTGATAGTGAGATTTTTAATTATTACCCATTGATCGCATGTGATGCTTTGCTACTGTGATGCTTCGATGATTCCCTACTTAATTGGAATGGATAATGGTTCCCTATATATGTCACTACCCATGATGCTTAATTGATCCCCATCTGCAGTTTATTTTTTGTGCCCACCTCACCGCTTGTGATGCAAATTAAAACCAATTAACCGAGCATACGTGCTCTCTCCCGTGATGCTATAGCAGCTTGGATAAACCGAGCATATGCCCGGCCTAATCCTCTATTTTTAAATTCATGTATGTCAAGGCTTGTGTTGGATGTTGGCTAGATCTCCCCAACGAGCATATGATTGCCTCTGTTTTGCCTCTATTTTTGAATTCCTATATGTTTAGCCTACTGTGTTGGCTGTTGGCTAGATCTCACTACTCCTTTTTTTGTTCATATGTGCCTATGAAACCTGATTTTTGTTCATGCTTATGAATTGGTGTACTGTCATTAACTTCCATATACTACACATATGTCTAGCTAGTGATTTTTTCCAAAAAGCAATCTGCCATTAACTCTGCTTGAATTATAGTTCAACTCGATTTTTTTGAACATGGCTAGTGCTCTAATTTAAAACTATTGGCCTAGTTAGCTTGATTTTGTACATGGCTAGTTAAGGTAGTGCTACGATTTTATATATGTGTTGGCTGTTGGTTCCCTATTGGCTACCTATGTTGGGGTTGTTGGCTACCTATTCTCATTCTATATATATGTCAATCTTTGGTTGATCTTATATATGTCAATGTTGGGGCTGTTGGCTACTTACTCTACTACTATTTGAATTGATTATTGTCGATGATGCAAACTGTAGTAAACTGAGGTGGCTATGTTTGTCTATGTTCATTTCAAGGTAGCCATCAAGCATGGCATACCTCCCCTCCCAAGCAACCAAGTGGTTACTCACCTTCTGGATGGCTGGGAGTGGAGGATGCCATGTCTCCATGGCTTCTTTGAGCTTGCAAGTTGCTTGTTTATGCCACCAATGATGACATTTCAGAACCAAATTTGAATGTTGAGGCCTATTTTTTTACTTTGAGCTTGCAAGTTGCTTGCATATTTTTTTTACACATATGCAATGATGTGAACCTTGTTTATCTTTGAGGCGGTGACATATATATGCAATGATGTGAACCTGTTTATGTTGAGGCAAGCAGCTATGATGATTGAATGCCCCCTACTTGGAAGTTGCTAAACTAGGATGACTTGTACAAGCAACCAGTTTAGAAGCGATGTGATCGCAAGGGGGCTATATCTGAGTCAACATTTTTGTTTTTCTCTTTCTGCAATTTTGAATTGAGCTTGTCTACTCCTCCTTTACACTAATACTATTGCATTATGTATTTGTAGATTGACATGGCGAATCAACAGGACCAAAACCCTAACGGTCTTGTATGGGAGTCGCCTAGCTCTAGTAGTTGAGCCGGATCATACGCGCAGCGGAGCGCGTATAGCCCGTCAGTGGTAAAAGGAAGAAACTTGTAGAGGAGGAAGTTGATCCTAGTTACAACTATGTGAGAACCTCCTAATTATTGGGCCCATCTCGCTTTTGTCATGGTCCCAAAGACCTTTGACAGGAGTGCAGATGCACCCAATAACTCAAGAAGCACTGTCGGGTGTCATCGGAAACCCCGATTACACCTCATACCGAGATCAACAAAGGAGTAGCTACAACATTACAACATTTGTTACAAAAATATAGATCGAGTGCGGAAGAATAATAATATTAATTTTACAAAATGTGAATAGGTTACGTTTGTGTAAACTTAACTTAAATTGCGGAAGTAGAGCAAAACTATAGGGGACACCCGGACCATGTAGAGCCCACCGACATAACCCTGTAGCAAAGCACGACTCAAAGACTGCAAACAAGGGTTAACAAACCCCGAGTACACAATGTACTCCGCAAGACTTATCCGACAAAAAGAAAAGACTCCAAGGATATCTTGGCTTAAGGGAAGAAGAGCTAGAAAAGGAGAGTTTTGTAGAAAAATCTTACTAATAGTGGATCCTTACTTTCAATATTTAACATCTTTTTGGGGTAAACCTATTAGAACTAGATTTACATTTGCTCTATCTCAACCACTTGTATTAAACATTACATCTCAAATTCATCTCTTGTCCATGATCACCATTGTTCCATCATTAAAACTACGATGTATGGTCAGAAGCATGGGTCTCTATATCCGAGAAGGAACGGCGACCGCGAATCGATTAAAACCCAGCAAGGGATCCCTAACCACACGACATATGTAGCATTTAAGCTTGCATATATCAAACCTCACTCGGTTCGGGTCCAAAATAGGAACGAGGTCTACGCCACTCGAGAGTACAGTACACCTCCAATTCGGGACTTTAACCCATGAGGGTAACATGTACTCCCGCCATCTCTCCACTCCTAGTGCGCGGTTGCCATTCTCGATTTGGCACACCTCTAAGATTAGGCTTAGGGGCATGTGGCTAGTTAGTTTTGACTGACCTGGGGTGACACCCAGGCAGCCGCACCCTCACCCATAAGGCCTCGAGCGCAACTTGCGTTCAATAGTCCCAAACTTAACAAGCCAAATAACGGATGGTCGTTAACCGACAACGGGACAAGCATGACCAGGGCGAACACGTTCGGCTTAACCACCATAATATTTTTCCCATCGTCCCGCCCCGGTCTCATATTAAACATTATTATGTCCACCAACATGGTGGAGGAACAAAGGTAAACCTATATCTTGTGAATGATGAAACCATCATCCGACTTCTAACCAAGTCTAAGCATTACTAAGCATAAGAGATCGACCTACACGTACTAGTGGGATATCATCCGGAATAGCGTAGATCAAGGTAGTCGTGCAACAACGGTATCAACTAACTCCTACTAACTTAATGCACATTATGCTAGACTTTAGGTGTAATAAAGATTTTCAAAACATAGAAGGGTTTATGCTCGGGGGCTTGCACGTGTTGAAGGGAAAAGCTTGGTCATCGTAAACCACATCACTCTCGTTTACACTACACGTAATAATGATGCATGTTCAACATGATGCTCGATGGGTGCATGAAATGATAAATAACTTGAGTTCTACATTTTCTCTCGGCATGATCCGGTTATTTTGGTGGGCTCGATATGATCTTGTTATCTCTTATAGTTCTACACATTATCCCAATTAAGTTGAGTTTATCAAATGTAACTTATTCACATTTTGTAATATTAACGTATTCTTCCGCACTCGATCTTTATATTTTTGTAATAAATATGGTAATATTGTAGCTACCCCTTTGTTCATCTCGGTATGAGGTGTAATCGGGGTTTCGATGACACGACAAGCTTCTTGAGTTATTGGGTGTATCCGCACTACTATCGAGGTCTTTGGGACAATGACAGTGCGGGTGGACCCAAGTAATTAGGAGGTTCTATCACAACAACTCGTGGGGTGAAGCACGAAGCAAGGTGCGTAGGGTTCGGGAAGTATAGGTGAACAAACCCCGCTACCTCCACGGGCACCTCGAGCAACCCCCTAGGTCCACGGCCACCTCTTCGAGGCAAAGGAAAGGGAGACAAGCCGGCCGAGAAGGGGAGAACATGGGAGGCACAAGAAGACCGGTGAGGTCCATGTCATTCAAGAGTTGGGGCAAGCCGGGGCAAGCCATTGTTGCCCACTCAAGTCATCGCTTGAAGAAGTACAACTCTCAATGCTCGTGTTTTGTGAAAGATAAGGTCTCCATTCTTTGGGAAGACTAGAAAGCCATCCCCGCCATTGACAAGTTCTTTTTTTTTTTGAAACCGCCATTGACAAGTTCGGGTGTGTGGGGTGAGATGCGAGAAATGGTTCTCGTATCCGCAAGGCGATATGAAAAGGTAGAGCAACATGTTTACTACCTCACAGGAAGAAGCTTCAGGAACTGGAAGTACAGGCTGAACAAGGACTTTATGCAGAAAGGACGATCACCCTTCACCAAATACACCATGATCTTAGAATAAGTATGGGAAGAGTTACGCAAAAGAAAAACCATGCCCGAAGCAAAGGCGAAGAGCGAGAAGTTCACGAGAGCTTGCACAAAGGAACCGACCGCCCCACCACATGGGCAATATTGGGTACGCCGGACACAAGCCGGCGTGGCAGGCCCAAGAAAGGGCTAGAAAGGAAGCTGGGGAGCCAAATCCGTATGAGGGTTGTGATGAAAGGACCCGAGACTTCCTCTACGGCCACAAGCCTAGGAAGCCACAGGCCCGCACCGTGCCTCAGATCAAGGAGGTTGAGAAGGCTATCATAGTGGCCACTACGGCTAAGAACGGCGGGAGCCTCGAGATTCGTCAGGGACATGATGCACTGACCTTGGCCTTGGGAAACCCCGAGCATCACAGCCGTGTTCGTGGCATGAGCTCCACGAAGAGTTGGGCGACGGTGGACTCGTTGCAGTTAGATGCTGCCTTGTATCATACGAGGCAGAGGTACTAGGAAGCTTTGAGATAGGAAGACCGTGATGAGGCCTTGCAACAAATGATCAGGCAGTCCATACAAGAGGCTTTCACGAGGAACGACCCCAAGATGGTCGAAACCCGGAACCAGATGTTTCGCCCAGTCGGTATGCCGCTGATGACTCGACCGATGCGATTGACACTATGTAAAAAAAAGGCCTCTATAGTCGCGGTTGAGGGCTTCTACGATCGCAGCGTCGCTGTCCGCCCGTTAGGGTCTCTAAATATCTAACTTTGTAGACCAAAACCTTACCAAGGGTCAAGTAACACACTTTATCACAGACGGTTTTCTACGGTACGTGGCCGTTTTTTGCTTGATTTGTAGTGAAGCGGTACCCTACGCACAAGTTTTCCTATAAAGCGGCGTGCTTTCAAGAACGTTACGAACCGCAAAGCATGAATAAGCGACTGTATCCCTTCCAAAGATACTGACACACGGGCCCAATGTGTGATTGTAATGGCTTCGCATGTACAGACCCCTGTGTACCGCCAGGAACTCTGCTGCAGGGCAGCAGGGGCAACGGTCACAAAATGAGTGATATCTCTTTGCTCTTGGATTGTTTGGCAAAACCGTTTTGCAGAGACATGTGCAACTACAGGAACTACATCATGATCGTTTGGCTTGATGACAGGGGTGCTAGATCACTGGGAACATGGATGACAACAGAAAGCAGTGTTGCTGTCCGCAAAGGACAGAGACAAGATTGTGACGAAACTTCATTGGGATTTGACCATGCATATATTGTGGCACATATTCTACAGCGTGTAACATGTAAAAATAAAGAAGGAGATCATGATGGGGTCCTCACATCGTGGATGGCAGTAGTTGGTGATGAAGGTGATGCCAATCGGCATCGACGCCGGCTACGCGATAGGGCCTGCGATCAACGGAACAGCGCCAATTCCACATATATCGGAGCTGATCTGCGCCATATGAGAGACTGAAGAGATGGATGAGAGATTAAAGGGCATGAAGATCAGAGGGGAGAGAGGGAGGGGCATCCTCACCATGCGGTACAGAAACGGCAGCGAGGTGCTGCTTCAGGATCAGGGAGACGGCAAGGCACACCACGGTGGGCTCCATGTAGTGTTGAGGTTCTGGGCATCATCAAAACAGAGAGGAAGCGCTGCAGATCAGTTCCATGGCGAAGAACATGGAAGGAGAATCTCCTTACCCCCAACATGGTGATGGATACCAGCGACGAGGTGAGACATGCAGCGGTAAATTGGAATGGCTGCTGCGTGGGGGTCCAATTTCGTGGAGAGAAAGGGGAGGAAGGAGGAGGAGAAGGTGGGGGCGTCCATGGCAGATGGGGAAGGAGAGAAGAGGAGGAGGCGCCTTGTTCTGTAGGGAGAGGGAGAGGGAGAGGGAGAGAGAGATAAATATGCATGGTTGTTTACTCTTGCAGTTAGGGAGTAGTAAGGGAGAATAAGTCGAGGCTTGTAAAGGGAATTGAATGAGTAATACTTGCTGCAATTCCTGCACGAGAGGAAGGAAAGGAGGCAGCAGAATGAGGACAGAATGGCGCTGGTGTTTTCTGCATGAGAGGAGGAAGAAGTTGTGCCATAGGGAAAAGATGTGCTGGTGTGTTGTGCATGCGAATTGAAGAGGAGGTAAATGGTGAAGTGATTAAGGAGGAGTATTATGTATTGCAATTATTTTTGCATGAGAATGGTTGGTCCTGAGCAGCAGGAGGAGGGATGACGACTGGTTGTGCATGATGGAAAGAATATATATGGCTGCTTTCATTTTACATGGGGAGAGAGGTGGCGTCATGCAAAAGAGAGAGGAGAGTCTTGGCTGCCATTGCATGCAATTTTGAGAAAGAATAGAGTAAAAGGTTCTATTAATAGAAGGTGAAAGAGAGGTGTGACCAAAAGAAATTAAGATAGGAAACTTTATGTGCTGCTTATTTGTTGCTTGAGAGAAAAAGGGAGCAGGTGACAACAAGATATTTTTGTATTTTGCATGAGGAAGGGGGGAGAGAGGCCGACATTGTTTAGGGGGAGGGAGAGGATGCGGCATGGAGGAGAGGGACAACATCTCCACGTGAGTAGCATTGGCCATGAGAAAGGACTAAGTCCATTAGCGAAAATAGCAAGTTGGGCAGCTATTCACGATGAAAAGAGAGAGAGAGTGGATCAGCATAGGCTTAACCCAAATTAATCAAGATTCTTTTGTATAAACGAATGGGATGTGGTAAAAGATTAGCCCAAAGAATTCATTGACACCAAGTTGACTGAGAGGTTGAGAAAGAAAAGAAAGGAAAGAAATAGGTCATGCTAGATTATTGTCAACAAAAGATTTGATCGGAGTTTAAGATATTGAATTGGTATTTGGAGAGACGAAGATAGGATCAAACCCTAGGCGCATCTTGAAAACATTTAAATTCATTTTCCACGCATAAACACAATGCAAAGCCATGAATGCAACAAACCATTAAATACAATAAAACTTTTAGAAATTCACACTTTTTCACTATCTAAAATATCAGCAACTTAACTAAAGTTTACAAATTTTAGGAAATAATAAAATCATTTTTTGTTATTTAGTGTTTTATACGTCACATCCCAAAATAGAAATTTTGGGGTGTCACAACAACTTTATTCTAGTTCTCTAGTATATAGTTGTTATGATATTATCTAGCATATAGGTGTCTCATACTTAGTTTGTGGTTCAGTCTTGGTTCATATCGAACCCTAGCCTGTATTTGATCATCGTCTCATAAGAGGTGCTCTAGTTGATCTGTGTAATTACATCTAGAGCAGTGAGAGAGAGTGTAGGCGTGGTGCTTAGACTCGATCTTGCACGTGGTTGCCGCTTGTCGCACGGATGGATTGTGATAGCCAAGTAAGGTGGTGTGACCCTTTTGGTCTCTGTATAGATCACCATGTGTTTATAGGCAAGTTCTTAAAAGGTAAGGCTCTAGTAAAATATTGGCTTGATTAGTGGTGGATCCACGGTGGGGTCTTCCTTGGCGCCCGGCGACCTGCCGCCGTGTCCCTCAACTACGCATCTCGGCGTAGCACATGGCCTCCGGATGACCGGCCTCGAGGAAGCGCTTCTCCAATTGCTCCACGGCTCGAGGACTTCCGGCGTGGTCGCCCCTACCGCGTGAGATCACGAAGCCGACGGGCGACACGAGCCGGATCATGTCGCCGCGATCGGTGAAGAGGATCCGCAACTCCCTGCCGGACTTGACGAAGATACAAGTTGAGCCATGGAGAAAGAAATGTCGCGCTCCTTGCAAAGGCGCGAAGATCTTGTACAACAGATCATCTGGCAGCATTAAAAGGAAGCAAGTCGTTGTCGCCACGTTGTCTTGCCTAGCCTTCTTGCGTTGCCTTTCCACCATTCTTCGATCGATCGACTAGCTGGCCCTAGCCGGCTTCACTTCCGCGCCCTCTCGCTCTATTTTGTGCCCTCGCTGGTCGCCCCGCCCTCCCGCCCGTTCTTTTGTTTGTATTACATCTACGAAATGGCGCCTCCTCCGAGAACGGCCGGGAGGTGTGCGTTCAAGCGAACGGCGGCCTTATTACGCGGGGCAACCAACCCGGTCAACAAAATTGGATTTTTTTTATAATAAATAAGAAACGAAATACTACAAAAGGAAAAAATAAAGTAAAAAATAGTTGGTTCCCATCTCTACACCATGTGTTTACAAAAAAATAACCGTCTCTCTACTGTCATGTTTTGGAAACGATTGCAACACGTGCATCCCGTTCTAACGTGCATCGTAAAGAAAGAAAGAGTGATGTGCGTCGGTGTAACACATCCCTCTCCACTCCAAACTCAAGTCGTGCCCGTGCTTATTCCCTCCGTTCCACAAAACATGCAACTATGGGTTTTCGCGTCCATAGAAACGGTGAGTAGTAAGTATGTTTGACCAAATTTGTACTCCCTCTGTTCCAAAAAGCTTGCAACTATGGAAAGCATGTCACCAAACTTTCTCGGCTTTGACTAGGTTTATAGCAAATACACCCTCCGTCCCACAAATAAAAGTTCGTTTTTTGACCTTTACAATTTTGTTTAATCATTCGTCTTATTTTAAATATTTATCCAATTAATAAAATAAATAAATTATTATAAAAATATCTCTAATGACAAAACAAGTCATAACAAAATAACAAAAAAATTAATTTTTTTTGAATAAGACATGACGATCAAACAAGGATTCTCGAAGTAAAAAGTGGACATTGTACGTGCAACATTTATATCTTTAAATAAATTTATTTAAAACTAGACTTAAAGATCTTCCGATTATACTAATTACTTAGTAAAATATTAATATATTTAATATATAATTGCCGGCATTTTAAATCCATTGACTTCTCGGAAAACGAGAATTGCATTTTTTATGGTACGAAGGGAGTACTAAATTACTACTCTATTGATCACATTTCTGACTTAATTAATTTATTAAAAAAATACATCTCATAATCAATCTAATGATATTTATTTCATAACATAAATAATAACAGTTTGTTTGACCGACCGATCTTATGCAGATGGATAGCTACCTCGATCTCTAAATGGTCAGATTAATTATTTATTAAAAATACACATCTCTCCTTCAATCTACCACGCCTGCCTGGTCTAATGCTTGGGTCACGGACGAACCAGCTGGCGTACTTGTGGCGAGGATTATGGCCTACTGCAAAAGCCTGGTCCCGCAAATACTTTGCACTCCCATTTGATTTCCACAATGCATCTTTTCGTTATCCTAATGCGGGACATGTTAAGGAAACTCATGCTCTCCCAACGCAGGGAAAAGGTGCAACTCACAACGCGCGGCGTACTGGAAGCAAAGGGGCAAATTTCGTGCTTTGAAGGAGGGAGATGCCATGCCAATATACAGTTTTTCCATGCCAAGGTGTCCCATCCATCTTGCCAGAACGCCGTTCTTGCCCTGGTGGTCGACGGCGGTCGCCCACGACGACAAGGTGGCCGTGCTCACCGCGTCGCCTACTACTCCAACATTCAAGCTGCAAACGGTGCGGTTCGGGGCGCGCCGAATCTACACCCTTCGCTCCACCTCTAACAAACGCGGTTCAGGGGTCTGCTGGTCAAGGCGTCAGGATGCGGGACTGAGACTGAGAGGATGCCCGCGCCCCGCGCAAGGGCAACCCGTCGCGAGCACATCGTCTTCCACCAATGCTGCTCTCCTTCGCGTTTTGGCTTCGCCTTAATACCATGTAGCTCGTCGGCTTGTCCGTTTCACCATTCGTCCACATGTTACGCCAGAAAGCGACGCCGCCGCCAGTTCAGGCCGCCGCCATCGTCGTTAAGCTCGGCAGCACCCTCCGCTTCTTCCCCACCTCAACCAGCATGAGCATCGGAGTCGCGGTGAGCTGCCGATGCTTTTCCCTCCGTCCGCCTTTCCTCTACTGGGCCCTAGTGGCCGTTGCGCGCCGGCGTGCTTTGCTTTGCTGAGCCGCTGCCGTCATGGTCGAATGCGCTGCTGACCTCGACTCGCCCAACCGACCCTTGGGCGAGTTCGCGTGTGTGGTGAGTCTCGGTGTGTTTGGTTATAGTGCCAATTGTAAGGCTGGCTAGCCCACCCTAGCATGGTCAGGAGTAGCCAGGCCAAATGTAGCATCCATTGTTTGTTTGGTTGAAATTAGTTTTAGTGACCCACTGTAGCTTGGTTTTGAGATGGAAGTGTTTGGTTAGGTGGTGTGTTTTGATAGGGTCACCTCTTATCTGATTTGATAAACTTACCCTATGGTGCAACCCAAAACCGAACTACAGCGACAAGGTGAGAGAAAATGTTAGTTTGATAGTGCAAATAGTTTGATAGTGCAAATAATGCAGCCTCAAATACCAGATCACGAGGGGTACTTCGAGAGGGCAGGGCAACGCAATCATGTTCTTAGACCAACACAAAAAAATGTTGCCATATTTCTATAACCCAAAAAGGCTTGAGCTGCTAGTAAGCTAACAAAACCTGAAGAAAAACTTTAGAAGAAACCTGATGGGCAAAGTTCTGCAGTATGACTGATATGACTTTGACAAATGATATCGTTCCTCCAGCTCATAACAATTCATTCAGTTCATGATGCTTTGAGTTTCCAACCGGCCAATATGCAGAACATTGCCGATCAACTATTTTAATACGCACCTCAAGCAGTAACATCAACTGCAACCTTATCTTACCCTGCTCCTCAACTTCTTGATCTTGCCATCCGATTTCTCCCCCTTAATCTTCTTATCTTCCTATATTTCAACAGTACCGACTTCACCATCCCCCTTGATGTTCAGGCTACCCACCCTGATCTCTGAGCAGGTCCCGGTACGCAGGTACAGAACAGCAGAACACTCTGATGAAGCTGCGCGTGGCGTTGTTCATGTCCATCTTGCCAAGGAGGAAGACGAAGCACCGTGTGCACTCGCGGGGCTCCAGGTCCCCGGTGCACTGTGCCAGACCGTACACCCGTTCCGCGCGGCCGTGTACTCCTGGCTCCCGTAGGCGAACCGCTGGTCGTGGCCGGCGGCCCTCTCCGCGAGCTGGCTCAGCAGCCGCCACTGCGTCGTACGCCGTCGACGGGCCTGTAGTCCTCGAGGAAGGAGCCCACATGATTAGCGCGAGGACGGACGGGTGCGGCTGGTTGACCATGCGGCGCTTGGCAGCGGGGAACGCGGAGATTGGCTCGGCCGACGGCAGCACCTCGGCCTCGCGCGCGAGGTCATCGGGGTCTCGTCGTCGTCGGCGGCGGCTGCCCCGTCCCTGTCTCCCGCCTCCGCCATGGATCCACTGCAGGAGCCACCGCAGCACCACGCTGCCACCCGCACGGGCGCGAGCGCAGATCCACCCGCATGGCGCGAGCGTAGATCGACCCGCACGACCACAGCAGCGCCACCCGCCTTGGCCACCCCCACGGCGCGAGCACGAGCGGCGCGAGCCTCCCATGTCCCTGTCCAGACGCCGGCGGTGCTCATCCCCTTGACCCTGGCGGCGTTCCTCCGACGTCGGCGGTGCTCGAACCCCTCCTCTGTCCCTGCTCAGACGCCGGCGGTGCTCGAAGGTAGGGGAGATGGAGGTGCACGGTGGCGGACGTGAGCATCGCGAGCGCGGAGGACGCGAGCGACGCGAGCGCTGGCCCAGTCTTTGGAGAGTTAACCAAACACACTCTTAGTGGCCACCGTTGGCCGCTGCCAACGTGCCGCCAGCTTGCCGCTACTCACGACGAAGGGATGAGAGACGCGGCGGAGGTAGTTGTGGACGAGGTCCGAGCCAGCGATGAGAAGGCTTGGTTCGATCCAGGTTCAACGGGTCACGATCCTGGCCTATCCATTCCATTGAGTTCGCCATTTCATCCATTTTTTTCTTGGTTTATAATATTTTTAAATTTCAATCAGGTCTACAGTGTCAAGACAACGGATGCTTCGTTTTTGAAAAGCAGGGGCAAATGCCTTTGAAAAGATGGACAACAAGGCCGTTACCCCTAAAAAGATCCGCAATTGTGAATCAATCAGTGCACGCTATTGATATCCTGGCCAGGCTGTGGCACAAACAGGAAGGACAGCTCCGGACATGTTTAGATAAAATTACGCCAAGTAGCAAGAACAAAGCATTCTGTGTACGTCAACAAAGCAGAACATGTCTTGTAGCTAAGGTCCCAAGGATGAGCAACGAAATATGAGGTGAAGGCATAAACATTAATCTCATGGTGGAGTAGCATAACTTTTTTTCTTCATATGGATTTCAGGGCGACTCGTCATTTGTGAATCTCCTGAACCATACTACTCGCCATGAGTGATTTCTGTCACTGATCTGGCCATCTGTGTTCTCTGCATTACGTGTCACAACCTTGGCACCAACAGCAGATCCAGCTGCACCTGCTGCACCTGATATTGCGCCCATGTCTTCCCCTGCAAAATACCAATCAGATTTCAGTTCATAAACAATGGCTTATATACAGGGAACAGAATAACTTAAAGATATCGACAAAAATGTTTTCTAATGTTCCTAGTCAACTAGATTGGCTTGTCAACTACTTATAGTATTGAGTGCCAAATTGCATTTGAAAATTCAGACAGAAGATCAAGTAGTGTTTATGGCCCTCATATAATAGAGAAACATAATAATGTCAGCTAACCATGACATTACAAAGGTCCTTTTCCCAATTGTTCATCCACTATCAACATACAAGGTAAGCAAATCTAAAGGGCCCTATCCACATTGAGGGGTGAGAACAAAATCACAGTACAGCAGGGCCCTCAAACCTCCCCTTATTTTGAGCAGGCCCTCAAATCCCACCCCTTAGTCCTCATTCTGAGAGGCCCTCGGCATTTCCCTCAAATTGAAGGGCACACATGGGACCCTCCTAACTCCGCCCATGCGCTACCTGATGGCGACTGGACCTCCACACCGCCTGCCCCTGCCTCATTCACCTGGAGCTGAAATCAGAGGGGCTACTGGAGCTGAAAGCAAATTATGAGGGGCTGAAATGTGAGGGCAGCCCTACAATTCCATTTGAGGGCTCTTAGTTGAGGATGCTGCTAGATTAGCTCTGAGACATTAGTTAGTATAGCTCAACACTATCCGAAACTAGAGTATACATGCTCAAACAAACATTTGCTTCTTTACCAAACTATTTACTTATATTCACAGGACTACAATAAAAACCAACATGAAATGCAGTAGGCAAGAACATCCACAAATTCTCACCAGCAATAAGAATATGATGTTCATCAACATTGTCTGCACCATTAGAGATTGCCAGATTAGCTGTTAGAGAGATAGAGTCAGGTTGCTGCTGAGGTTTGACACCATGTGAGTGGCCTTCTGCACCAAATAATTCATTTTTATCAACGGATTTAACAGTATTGCTCAAAAAAAGAAGATTTAGCAGTAGAACACTCAAAAATGCTCCTCAATGTTAGGAATATTCTCAAATGAGTCAGTTAACACATGCTCGCTGTGACTGTGAACAGAATTAAGATTCTTGTCAAATGCATCTTTCCATTGCTCAGAATTTTCTTACTGTGAACGGCATTAAGATTCTTGTCAAATGCATCTTTCCCCAGTACAGTACTCTTACTGTCACCCACTGGTCCCACTCATATCTTAAGAGGATAGACCAAACTCATGACCAAACTCATCACCTTGCATGGCTTTGTTCTCACTAGGTTTGCTTTTGCCTAATATGGTGTTGGTCATACCATCTTCCTCAATCACAGCAACCCATTCTGTTGACTGACTACCACATTTGTCTGTTCAGAAGTTCCACCTCCAGTTGCACGCAATAAACCCTCACTCATGTTAATTACTAAAATACCCTAGTAAAGTTGCCCAAAAGTATCTAGAAGATATTTTATAAGGGCAAAATTGGAAACTGCATCTCAAGAAATGTAAGTGCCAAGTAATTGGAAAAAAAGGAAAGGTGGTCAAAAGTCATGTATTTGGAAACGGAGGGAGGTAGCAGTGAAATATTTAAGTTGTTCCGGACTAACTGCTAGTGAAGTAATGTTAAGCAGCACATTAGGGAGACAAGCAGGCAGAATGGCTGTAATAAATAGAAACAAGTGGCTGCCTCACTAATTTACTGCACCAGATTATTATACCAACTTGAGGTGTACAGTTTGGAACAGCAAAGCAGTTCTGAACCATTAGCACAGGGGTATCTAAACCAAAGATAACAACACATTATGTTAACAAAAATGATAAGAACATGACTGACTACAATGCTTAACAAACAACTTCTGCTTATACCAAACTAATTACTACTTTTCACAAACTTGCAGTAAAAAAACAACGTAAAACACAGTACAAGAACATCTAGAAATCCTTACTTGTTGCAGGATAATGATGTCCTTTAACTGCCCCTCTTGCTGGGTGATCTGTTGTTTTAGATGTAGTGTCAGTTTTTCATTCCAAAAAAGATAAGAAAAGAAAAAAATCAGGTTTCTCTTAGGCTCTTAGCAGTAACTGCCCATACCAAGTTTAAGCAAATTATCATCCGTATGAACAGATTTCTCATTAAAATACCCAATAAGCTCTTTAACTTTTGAAACTTTCTCAGATGAGGTCAGCATAGGCTTCAAGAATTCTTCGTTGTGAATCGCATTATGATTCTTGTCAGTTTGAAGATTATCAGCAGTCTTTTTGTCCTTCTGAACCACACCAACTTTATCTCCCAGTTGATCAGGCACACTGTCCAGATCATCATCTGACAGAGTAACATTTTGCAACATTAACCATTCTTTTAGTTTTGTGTCATTTTCCACATCAGTCAAAACTTTATCCTCTAATTCCTGTAAGTCTCCTTCTGGACACCCAGAATTGAGAAACTGCAGGCAATACTGTCTCTTTTCATCAAGGGTTTCATAAAAATCAAGGACTAAGAGTATGGCTAGTTCATCAAGAAAATTGACAGACTTCACAGATTCCTTTAGACTTCTATCTGCATCAGCTACCGTTTCTGCCACACCATCTGAAAGCATCTGTGATAAAGGGAGTAATAACATTTATTAATTGGCAATTTACCACTGAATATGCAACTTATATTAAATTGGAGATATTCACAACCTTCAAATCAAATTTATTCCGGCACTCAGGAACAAGAATCCATGCAATCACTTTTGCATAGATCACATCATCTTTAATTAAGTCACCAATCAGAGGAACATGTTGACTGAAAACCTTGGGAAGATGATACGTACAACTTTTGAAGCGTGGGTAAGATGCTCCAAGTAACCAAGAATGTAAATAAGATTTCTATCCACCTGAAATTTGAAATATTAGCATGAATTCGACACAATTTTGCAACTATGGAAGTACTTGATCAGTCTACTAGAGTAAATATGACTGAAAACTCAAAAACGTAAAGATGGCTGAAGAAACTCAAAATACTGAAATGTCTCAAATATCAACAGACTGCAAATTATACCAATAACCTCCAGAAAAGTAAGAGCACATGTTAATTAACATTAAAATAAGTGCATCCATGACTTAGACAACACTTTGGATGGCATGGACAGGTATCAGCGAATCCAAGAACAAAGAGGCACACACACTACTTATCAATGTTTGGTGTAAGATGTGACAGTCTAGTGCATACACTTGGCGCAACATGTGTTTCTTGGTCTCAAAATTGAAATTGTGACAAAAATGTTTTTTTGCATGAAATTGCCAGCAATAGTAATACAGGTAAATCAAATGGAATTGCTGCCAGATGTTGGTTAAACAGTAAAAGGCTTAATGTTTCAAATGTCAATCCGCTGCCTCCTGTGGTGCTTAAAGCAGTGGGTACTTTGTCTTGCACCAACGATATATAAGTTGAGAGTTAGGTACCCAGCTACAGAATTCTAGACGAGGAGATTATCAAGTTATTTAATGCCACCTCCATCTACTTATACAAAAAGCATAGTAGCCTGGGCTGGATGAGTAGAATTTTTTTTCCTGCTTTTTTTGCTGCCATGTGGTGGCTTGGGAAAGTATAAATGTAAAGAGGATCTGGCGTAAGCTGTCTGCTCAATATTTGTATGTTTTTTTCACCTGGTTATATGGTTATGGGATCTGTCAATTCATAATGTAGATATTAAAGCACCCTTTTTACTCGCCATTTAACTCCAAAGAATGTGGTAGCGCCAGATGAACTATTTACAAGACACAGCTCGGTAAATTATCAAGGGGAAAATCCTTACCAGCTCTGGTGGAGCAATATGATATGATTGTAAAGCCTTTTGCAACCCCTTGCTCAGTGGCTCATAATATTCCTCAGTTAAATAAGGCCATTCTTGGGGAATAAAAATATGCAGGAAATACTTTAGTCCCCACATCAAATCACCAGTACAATCATCACCATTTGAGCATTTAGTGGAACATTTAACCTCCTGAAACGATAACAAAATATTATAATTCATACCACATAGATCATATGGCATATATAAATATAATGATTAAGGGAATATACTAACCAGTTTTTCCTCAATGATAGATTTAAGAGCATCATCTTCAACAATCAATGTATTTTTCAATGTATTTTTGCGTACATAGCTTTTGAATAATGCTGCTCAGCTCCAGGCCAGGACCATGAGATTCCCGGGCAATTGATTTGTCATCAATCTTTACTGAAACCAAGGGCTAAGACAACCTGACAACCATGATAACATAAAATTAGGAAAGCATGGCCCACAGAGTACAAAAAGCTTATGAACACACACACAAAATGAACAATGTGGCTCCTTTTCAAGCAAGAGAACACAAAATAAACTAAGGACAAGTAACGCATAACATTAGATTTGGAAATTAGGGGACCAATAAATGCAAGTTTAGGAGAGAACTGACAAACCTTTCAACAGTAATATATTCAGTAAATCCCTTTGATTTGAACTATTAATAATTATTAATATATAGTATAGAGTGTGTTTGGTTCATGTTTTAGAGCAACCCTGGCTATAGCTAAGCTGGGGCAACTCAAACCTGGCTCCACCAATGCAAGAGGCTTGTGTTTGGTTTGCCTGTAAGATATTGTTTGGTTCCCTAACTGGCTTGGATAGAATCACCGCATCTTAGCATGGGTAAGCTTACACCCATTGGAGCAATTCATGGACCAGGTGCAGAGCAGGCACCTCCACCGCCGCCATGCCTCTGCCTCCTCCCATGCGAACTCCGCCTCCTGCTGGTGGATCGAAGCCACTGGTGGCAGGGTCAGCCACAAGACGACCGCAGCGCAGGGAAAGAAGATTATAGGGAACTCCAGCCGCACCAAATCAACCTCAGCATGAGATCCAGCCAAGAAGAGAAGACAGCGGAGTGGTGGGAAGAAGACGACACCTGACAACAAGCTTGCTGGGAAGCTAGTGGCCAGCACGCCGACGAGCATGCCCGGGAAGTGGGTCGCTAGTGTGTGCGGAGGCAGCTGTGACGACGATGAGCTAAATACCAGGAAGTGAGGTACTGGGTGGCCGGCACGCAAATGCGGAGAATGATGGTGTGTGGATGCGGAGGCCTAGCTAAGCAGAAACAACTAACTCGTTCGTTTCCGCCACGTGGCTAAGGCCTGTTGGTGGCCAGCAGGAGCATGGCTTGCGAGTTCAAGGAACCAAACAGATAGGAGCTGCATTAGTGGAGCTTCATTAGTGCAGCCCAGCTAGGGAGAGATGAGCATGTAATGATGTAACCAAACAAGCCCATAGTGCTTCTAACAGGTTGCTAGAAGATGTTGGCCTAAATTTTTGTTCTAAATGCCTAGCTGCAAGGCGGCAATACTTCTGAGCTAATGTGGCCTAACTTCCCTGGCCCCACAAGGTTATTTGTGCTAGGGATGTAAGCTAGTCGATCCATGGAGCCTTGTGCAAGAATAAACTAACATCAGGCAAATTTCAATCTTTAATTCCATGTATGATTTAGTCTATAAGCCCACGTTATTTCAACATAGCAGCTACTATCCAGCCACAATGAGGGGAGCTAAAATTCTATTTCTTAGTGGAGTGGGTTTTGGTCAACCCATTTGCATTCTACGGGACACTAGATGGAAACAAAAGTGTTTGTACCAGTGTTTCAGAATAGCACCACCTATCCTAGTGCTAAGGTGGAAGGCAACACCAACCCACCTAAACCTTCCCAGACAATTTATCCCACACAGGCCGTCAAAATTGCAGATTAGGAACTTATGTGGGATTAATAAAAAAAACTGTAGCAAATAAGGATACCTACTATCTAGTTGCACTTGCATCCTCTGATGGGATTAAACATCTGAAGAAAGGTATATGACTGAACACAATTCTTTAACTACCCGGAAGCTAAGATCCATCTAGGATGGAACAAAATTTTTTCAATGAACAGTAGAACCAAAAAAAACACTATAAATTTATGATGTGTACCTCATTTGCTTCCTTTGAATTGCTAAGGTCTGCCCATATAAGCTGGGAAGAGAGAGAGAGAGAGTGTGTGTGAGAGAGAGAGAGAGAACTTTATCACTGAGTCTCTGAAAGGAATGGAAGAAAAACTGATGTAAGTGCAGGACAAGTACCTTATGCCATGCAAACACTCTACGGTGAACACCAAATATAGCAAAACCTGAAGGTGTCTCAAGTAGTACCCTCCTAAATGTCAAATGCTTCAAATTCGAATAATGTTTCCTGCTAGCACAAATCAATGCAGAAGTAAAAAACTGATGCTCCAAGAAATAAAGGAAGACTATTGTGTAGGTTTGGGTAAGAAGAAACAAATACTCATACAAAATGATTTTACTTAAAGTGAGAAACATATAGCAAATTGCATCTAGACAGAACAAAAGTGGCAAACACATGCATCACAAACCTCACAGATATGTCAAATTCGTATTCATCTTCAAGAATCTTTACATCTGTTTTCCGGAGTTTTGCTTCCATAAGCTTGACACGAATCATAAGGTCATCCCTTTGTTTAGGAACAACCAAAAGGTGACTAAGAGATCCCATAATGAACTCCCTGTCACTCATGCTAAGCTTTTTATTTCTATATGGAATTGCACATTTATAAGCTTTGTGGACCTCCTTTGCTAAATCGGATGGAAACATCTATATAAGTAGAAGTGAATATTAATATAATCCAATGACCAGGTTATCAAATGCATATAAAATATTCAATGACTCATTTACCTTTCTGAAATTAAATGTTGGTGACAACTCAGGGACAAGAATTTTTGCAAGAACTTTGGCATACTTTAAGTCATTCTCAATTGTTTTACCAATTTCACAAACATGCTGATCGAATTTCTCCCTCAACATCTTGGGAACTTTCTCTAGAGTTATGTCTAGATAGCGCAAAAAGACCCACATCTGATATGAAATCCACATGAAGCTGAAATGAACAGATGAGAATCAAAATAATGATATGCCTCAATATCAAGGAATTCAACAGATTAAGATGGTTGCTCTACTAATAATAATGAGTTTTTGTGGTGGATGAGTTAGCAGCAGGAAGAGTTACCATTTTTTCTGATGAGACTTGGATTAAATAATCCTGTAAGCACTGTTGCAATCCCTTGCTCGGTGGTTGACGATACTCCCTTGTTATGTTGTATTTTTCTTCGGGTATAAACCCATGAAGGACGTTCTTTATACCCCAAATGACTTCATCATCGACGTTAGGATCATATGAACATTTGACATCCTGAAGAAACAGAAAGAGTTAGCGTGAAGCGCTTTGAAATAAACAAAACAATTAAGGGGATATACCAACCAGCTTTTCTGTAACAATGTGTTTAATCTCAGCATTTTGAACAAAGAGACACTCTTTATCAGTGCAGAAACGTCGAATAAGCTTGATGAGGTACTTGCTGGCTTGTGTCCCACCATCCCAAGCAATACTTTTGTCATCAAACCGCAAAAACCAAGGGCAAACAAAGCCTGTCCAAGGAACCAAAAATCAAATGAAAAGGAAAAATAGTGTGATCTGCGGAAAATAGAGATATCCAGAATTCCAGAATGTACATTTTGGGCAGTATCTACATCCTTAAAATACACCCAGATATCCTGCAAAAAGAATATGAAAGAAACAGATGCAGATCTATCAGTAGTTAGAACAAAAAAAGGACAATGACAAAATAAGTGGTAAAGAAAGAGAAATGAACCAAGACATTGTCTTCTTTGAGTGCATCTGGAGAAACATCAAACAGGGCGAAACCAGATGGTGTCTCCAGTAGCGTTTTTCCTCCACCCTGGACTACTATACACGCGTTCGGTAACGTTCCATGCCATGCTCCCTGACAGAGCAAATCGATACAGAAGCAAAAACTGATATTGTGTGAGTCGAAGAAACCAAAAAAAATAAGTGATGTGGACATGACTGTTTTGACAAACTAATTGACAGTAAACTCAAAAACAAAAACAAAACAAAACAAAACAAAAAGCATCAGATGGCCTACGCCCTAGGCTTTTTTTACCATGTGCTACACAACCACTCAGCTATCCCATTCCCCACGTCATGAGGTCATAATTTTGTCTCCTGGATGCAACAAGACTCAACTGGATTCAATCGGCTTCTTTTGGTCATAATTTTGTCTCCTGGATGCAACAAGACTCAACTGGATTCAATCGGATTGTCCTTTCGCAGATAAGGAAAGATAAGGGGACAGGACTTTCATCATCAATCAACCAAATAACAATGAGAAGAACGTTATTTCGGGGTAAAAAAAAATCTCTGTGGAATCCTTACGGAGCTAGGGTATGTAAGATACTCAGAGCAAAAACTAAAAAGAAAATTTTCTATACGCAGATGGATTGTCCTTACCGCGAGGCGGCGGCAGGCTTGCGGTGGGGAGGGAGGTGGCGGCGGGGGCGAGTCGGCTGGTGACGGTGAGGAACCGCGCGCCGCCGGCTGGATCTATGCCACGGCAGGCGGAGGCGAAGACGGATAGAGGCAGTGACGGTAGGGTCGAGGGTGGCGGCGGCGGGGATCTGGAGGGAGCGAGCACGGGGAGAGGGTGAGTCGATAAACCTTTAGGGCTTGTTCGGATAGAAAGGATTGGGGGCTGGAATTAATCCAGGCCATCGTTGCTATAATAAATAGACTTGACATTCCACCTGGAACGGTTCCAACCCTCTGTTCCGTAGGAAACGAAGGCCTTAGCCTGGGTTCGCACCGCACGCACACAGGACCTAGCGGGGGCTGGTTCAATTTCCCTGAATCGCCTTCTCTTTTTTTTTTTTTAAACCGGATGTATCTATGTATTTTCTATCTTCTATCTTCCATCTTGTGTCCTACTCATGCACCAACTAGTGTTAATGTCGCGCGAGTTGCATCACGAGAGCAGAACACGTTTGGGAATGCACGTCTACGATTACGGGCGCCGGAAAATGAAGGTACGATGTTCAGGGTACATATTACAATACAATAACAGTTCTAAAGTCTTGGTTACGACTAAATGTGTAAATTTGCGTAGTATATAGATGTGCTAAACGCTGTACACGACTGCATCGCACTACAGGCTTAGTTCTTGCATATGGGTTGGCACATGGGTTGGCACCACATATATAAGGTACATAAACAGAACTTTCAAAAAATTTAAAAAAATGAGTGTAAAGTACACAAGACATTGAAGCTTGTTTCAGACACTACTACATGATACAACGTGGCAGTCCAGGCACCATCTAAATGTTTGAGGAGGGATAGCAATGATTAGGTGCTAGATGTGACCCAGAATCACACAAAAAAGTGTTGGCGACAATTTGGTGAGAATAGTTCATGTTCAAATAGAAGACCAAAGGAGTTGGTGATGTCTTGCAAAGTTTCATCCATCCGTTTTGATCTGAATGGGTGAGGTTTCTTCGATCCAGATGGCTCTAAGAGTGGTGCCAGCTCCTATCCGACTCCAAGCTATCAAGGGGCCGACAATCTGGGAAATAGCATATATAGATGTCAGCATAGGCTACGTTTTGTAGCAAACAAGAATTAATTTAGACCGAATTTACAACACGTAGATGGCTGAAAGCAAGTGACAAGCATAATAATTCCATTTCAGTTATTTCAGCCATGGCCGAACTACATATCAGGCAAACATGAATGGCAAGGTAAATATAGAGCCACAATCTTATATCTAATCTTTGAATTAACAAAGTAAGACAAACAGGTGACCTAAACAGGAAACACATACAACAGGAGAATGGAGACATATAATACCTTGAAGTAGGTAAAATGGCTCCTGAGAGGAAAAACTATACGATGAAGAGCAGTTGTCAGATGTATATCTGTGGTACCTTGCACGTTTGAGTCTTTGATTGACTGCGTGTTATACGAAAGCATTATAAATAAATTAATTAATGAGATCCGAAACATTCAGTTTGTGATGAACAACACCTCTATGCTGTGAATCATAGCTCTCCATACAAAAGCATTATAAATAAATTACTGAGATTGGAAATAATCGCAGGCAAAGACATACGTACACTCCAAATCATGTCTCAAACCATGAATGTTGACTTCTTCAGCACTAAAAAAAAAGGAATAAATCCCTACTGCAGTTTACAGCAGACATAATATGATGAGGGCATGGCTAGCAACATCTTATTATATAAGGTGGCTCAAGATCGAAATCTCTCTAAAAAAGTGTTCACACTGCAACGCTAAGTCCATTTGGTATCCCAAATTACTCCCCAACGTCATCCAAAACCAATCTTGGCAGACCAGCGGCCCTAGCAGCAATAGAAAATGATGTCTGAGTAACTCCTCTACACAGCATAGCAGCGTGAAAACTGTAGTGTATAACAGCGGAACCATAGATACTCTTTAGGAAAGAAATTGTCTCCAGAGCAGCCTCTTCATAACAGGCCAAGGCAATGGAAGCTGGTGATGCCTATAAAGAAAGGTTCTCCTTAAACATGCAGTCTCCGGAGAAGGCACCTCAATTTCTATCCCGTAAATAACATCACCTTCTCCACTCACTTTAGTAATAGAGACATAATGCCAAGGCACACCTAACCTCAACACCTTGGAGAAGGGACAAATAGGACGCTCCATTGGTAAACATCCTAACTTTCGCAGTTTGCACCTCTTCATAAACCAACTCTAAGGATAAAAAATAACAAAGAGCTCTCTTTTGACTGCAGAAATCAAAACTACACGAACCCAAACTATTCCTAACCACACCAAAGAACCCACTCACCCTCCCTTCTCGAAACCATGTACCATGTTAGTTGGACCATTTTTTGTGTATGCAAGTGCACGCATACAAATGAGCAGTAATACACGCAAACCAGGTACAATACAAAGCAGTTTCATTTCCAGAGACAAAGATGGCAAGAACCAGAGAGAAATCATATTGATTAACTGTATCAGACTAACACGGCATAAGAAATCACATAAACATTAATGGTTTTTCTAGAAGCTGGTTGGCCTCAGCTCTATGATTACGGTGGTTGTAATCACCAGTGTAGATCATCTGTGCCTGCTATAAAAATCGAAATCGACAAAAGAAGATGAAGACAGGCATGGAAGCACCAAGCCACAGGATGCAGGATCGGACGGCACACAGTATCAGGTGACGCGGCCATGGCTAGCCATGGTTTGATGGCTGTCCTGAGAGAAGCATAAAGCTCAGCAAAGGCAAGAAAACATGAAAGCAGGCACCTCATAGGCCAGTAGGAAAGAAAGAAGAGATCAGAGAAACGGGAGAGTAATAGAGGTCAGACTGTGCACACTGGAAAATCTGTTTGCCGCCCAACAATGACACAGCCTTTCTGGCATTTCATAATAGCTCTAGACGGTACAGAGATTCACTGCAAAATGTTATTCAATCGTTCCATGTAGTGGTTACAGACTTACAGGTTACAGCCGTATAAAGATAGGTGACTTAAAAGGCACAAACTCATATTATACCCAAGGGTACCATCCTACTGATCTGTATAGTAGCTAATCAACTACAACACATTTATTTGAGACCTAGTAATTATGCTTCAGCATGAGAGCTGAACTGTTGTTCTTTTTGCGATAAAACCAGCTGCAGACCTATAAGTAAACCAACGTAAGCATGTAGCACAATAGAAATTCCATCATAGCAGCCTGCATAATTGCTTAATCGGCCATTTAATGGGATGGTTCTGCAACTTACCTAGCACTATTCAATACGATGACAACACATAGGCTTGCTGTTTCACAAATTTTCAAGATGTCTCAAGAAACATTCATGAAGTCAGTTGTATCCAGTCTTCCAAATGAGATTACACACAAAGCTGAACAAGTCTGTAGGAACATGAAATTTCAGAAGAAACATACCACGGTAAGCCTGGCATTGGAATGGTGTGGAGCCTCCGATTCCCTCTCCCTTGCAAATAAAGAAGACAAAAGACAAAACAAAGCCGTAGCTCAGAATAGCAAGCA
Source organism: Hyparrhenia diplandra (assembly GCA_015847255.1). NCBI lineage: Eukaryota > Viridiplantae > Streptophyta > Magnoliopsida > Poales > Poaceae > Hyparrhenia > Hyparrhenia diplandra. The sequence continues at coordinate 223,026 of JADLZK010010322.1, forward strand.
GGATATGTGCAGCGTGAAGGCACATGAACCCTCAAACATAGAGGCTTTTACCTGTGTACCATTATGATAAAAGCTTCTGACCTGTGTACCACTAAAATCTTTGGCCGCACTTGTATACTATCGCCCAAGTTTGACTTGTCCTCTATACCACACTGTTCGTGTTCCGTCCAATTCGTAACGTTTCAATGACGACAAGTGGGAACTCGTATTAGAAATGCCCATCATACCCTTTAGAGATGAGAAAAAAAAAACTTACCTTATCCGACCGGCGTGGGAGGCTCGGTCTCTGCTCGACCGGCGCCGCGCCGCGGCCGACGGGAGAAACACCAGCGAGGAGGCCTCCCGGCGATCCCGACCGCCGACTTCGCATCAGCGCCCGCCCGTACGAAGAAGGCCGCGCGCCCTTGCCCTTTTTGCGCCCAGCCACTGCCGCCGCCCCGCCCCGAGCACAGCACCGCGCTTGGCAGATCGGCCCAACCCGCGCCAGGCCGGCCGGCCGGTGGCGGCCATGAGGTCGGCGCCGCCCCCCCACTCGCCGGGGAGGCTAGTTCGCCCCGCGATTTCCCTCAATCTTGGCGATCTGCTCCAATCCCTACTGGTGAGAACTCGATCCCCTCGATTTTCGTCACATTTTTGTTAGCTTTCTCCCAAATCCCTAACCCTAACTTTACTGTACCTCATTTGATAGATAGTTTTTCTTTACTTTTTGCTAGATTTAGTTCAATTCATTTAGGATGGACGACGACAATAGCTTCAAACTAGAAATTCGGATTATTGCTCCCAATGCGCGTGGTCCGTGGTACTCCTTGGACATGGTACGTGGATCTTGACCGGACAAATTTCAAGGATTTGTTTGAGTCATTTGTGGACAAGTGTCCTCCTAGCGTATGGTGATGTTGCTCGAATGTTTTATTTCTGCTTGGACAAGAAAGTACATGTTGAAGTTTGCACTGACCAAGATTTGGTTGACATGTTCGCCAAAAACAATGCTTCCAAGTGTTGCTACTTGTCATTTGTGTATTGTAGCCCAACCAGCGAGCCTCACCTTCCTGATTGGGAGATTGGTGGCAATGCACTCTCTGTTCAAATCCCAGTGACACCTGATCCTAACATATTTGGACCAAGCAAAAAAAAACCCGAGTGAATCTGTAGAGCCCGAGCGAGAACCGCTTGATAACCCAAATCCATCCTATGAGCATGGCGTAGATGATGAAGGATTGTATACGGACCTTGGTCCTGATTATCCCAAACCTTCCAATCCTCATAAGCCAAGGCAACCTGCTAGCCCTGAGGCCTCTGAATAAGACACTGATGATGATGAGGAGGAGTCTGATGATGATAAAGACTACGAAATAGAGGATGTAGATGATATGGTCAAAGATAAAGAACCTGAAAAATTGCCTGAGGATGATTATGACAAGAGAAACCCTCCTATGGATGTAGGCACTAAGTATTCGGACATTAATGCTTTTAGGGTGGCTTTAGCTACTCATCTTTGTCCGAGGTGAGAGACATTATATCATTGACCATAGTGATACATCCAGGTAAGGGTGCAATCTGTAGTTTCAAGGAAGAATTGGGATGCCGGTGGAGAATTCATGCATCAACAAGCAAGGGTGGAGCAAGCTGTGCAGGTATTATGTTTTACCAAATGTGCATTCATGTTTTATCAAAATTACCTTTTTATTGTACTAATAATGGTATGGATTGTTTCTTTTTTTAGGTGAAGAAGAATCCATCCGCCCATATTTGTCACAGTGCTAGGAGGTTTGGAATTTGTAGGAGTTACACAATTTTGGGTGTGCCATCACGTGATTGATTGGTTGAAGGAAGATGGGACTTTGGGCGCCAAAGAATTGCAAAAAAAAATTAAAGGCTGAATTTAAGATCACCGTGCCCCTCTGGGGAGAGTGTATAAAGGTAAAAATCTTGCCATGGATAAGTTGTATGGGCCTTGGGGCAAAAGCTTCAACAACCTATTTAGACTTAAAGCTCAGTTGGAGGAAAGCGATCCTGGTACCTTTTTTTGTCATTGATCACCACAAAATCAACGGCAAGATAAGGTTGAGAAAGGTTGTTTTTGCATTGAAGGCTTGTGTTGATGGCTTTCTTAGAGGATGCGAGACCATATCTTGCTTGATGAAGCCAGTACATTTTTGACAGGTAGGTTTAGGGGCGGTTGTGCATAGCATGTGCGAGTAGATGGGCACAACCTGGATGTTCCCGATTGCGAGTTGGTGTCATTGATTACGAGACTAATGAGAATTGGGAGTGGTTCATGGAGAGGTTGAAGGAAGCAATAGGCACCCCAGATGGACTTACTTTCCATACAGATTGTGGACAGGCTGTGATGCATGGAGTGAGTGAAGTTTTTCCTGGATGTGAACATATAGAGTGTATATATCATCTAGTACAAAATTTCAAGAAGAGGTACAGTGGAAAGATTTTTGATGATCACTTATGGGCATTTGCATATTCATGGAGCCCATACATGTTTAATAAACACTATCGGGACATGGCTCATGAGAAACCGAGAGGCTATGGTATATCTCAAAGAGACTCACAAGAAGAAGTGGACTAGGATCCAGTTCTCCACTAGTTCAAAGGTAGACTATATCACCAATAATTTGGCAGAGTCCTTCAATAATTGGATAAAACCTGAGAAAGGGAAGCACCTAGATGACTTGATGGACACCATTAGACAGAAGATATTGATCAAGTGGAATAATAGGAAGAGGGTGGCAAGGGTCTTTGAAGGCAAGATTTTACCTCATATTGTGAAGAAGTTTGAGAGAAGACGGTTTCAACCTTGACATAGAAGTGATCACAAGCTCACTTGACGGTGTTGCAGAAATTTGTGCTAAGGGAGGCAGTTCTTTTAGGTTTGTTGTTGACTTAGCTAAAAGAACATGTTCATGTAATGCTTGGCAAGGGTTAGGGAATACCTTGCAAACATGCTATTGCCTACATCACTTCAATTCACTCGAGAAAAACTAGAAGACCATGTAGATGACTACTATTCTATCGAGAGATTCAAACAAGCTTATGCAAGCTCTGTCCCATGTATTCCGACAAATCCATGTGGCCCAATGCCACACATGGGTTCTTCATGCACCCTCCATTGCTTAAGTCAACAAAGTGGTAGAAGGAAGAAACGAGGATAAAAGGGGCTTGAGAGGGTGGAAATGGGAACAAGAAGAGACATAGGTGTATTGTATGCCAAGAATTGGGGCATCACTGGAAGACTTGTAAGAATGGAAATCCAGATGACATAGCTGCATTGATGGCGAAAGGTACTCAAATACATATATATAAATAAAACTATCATTTAATTAAACTATATTTTGTACTAACAATTGCCTTTTCCGGAGGAGTCCCATACAAAAGGCAAAAAAAGCGCTATTACCAATACGAGGAGACTAGCCTAGAGGACTCCCTCCTCAAGAGATGCTATTCCCACACAATGAAATTTGTGTCCAAGGCTGTAGAAAAGAAGAGGAACAACAAAGCATCTTCCTCCTGCAACTTCAAAGAAAAAGGGGAAGAAGGGATCAGCTAGCACTACACCATCAACAACTCCGGATACCCTATCGGACGGGTATCTCATGTTTAACTTCTATAGTTTCTCATTTTCCAATTGAAGTGAAGCATGTTCCAATGACTGATAATTAATGGTAACAGGTCGGGGCTGGTTCTAGTGAACTAGTGCCCCTCGAGGCAGTACCTCCAATAGTGGACAAGCCATCGGAGGCCCAACGCTCACCAAGGATAAAGATCTCCATGACGAAGAAGAAGTTGACACCTAAGAGGCCTCCCGTGTACCAACAAGCCCAACCGACCCAAGTGCAAATACCGAGGAGCAAGAAATTGATGATGGAATGATAGGTGTCCGATTTTTGTGGCTTCACAATACTTTTGTGGCTATTTTGCTAAACCTGTTGCTTTTTGGATGAGTAGCACATGAGTCAGCGCTATTTGTTGTGCATGGTGGCAACATTTTATTTTCACTAGAACTTGATGTCTGGATGAAGCACTTCTATGCATGTTGTCTTTGTTATGTTAGACACATGTTGAAACTATTGTTGAAACCAAATATTAGTCTATGAACCGTATTATTGTTATATATTGTGTTAAATATTTTTTATTATATATTGTGTCAATTTCTTGTCTTCAAAACAAGTGCACATATATGCATACGTGCTGCCCTTTTTTTTATTTTTTGACAAGTGTACATCCATATGTAGATAATACTAGGGAGTGGTATAGAGGACAATGGTAATTTTAATCGGCTACTATGGCACGAGGGAAAGAATGTCTTTTCTCCGGGCTATTTAACTTGATGTTAGTGTGTAAAATGGACCGAGTGGTATAGGGGACAAGTCAAACTTGGGCGATGGTATACAGGTGCGGCCAAAGATTTTAGTGGTACACAGTGTCGAGCTTTTATTATAATGGTACACAGGTAAAAGCCTCTCAAACATATGACACATGTGTAAACTATTTTTACCGATCTAAACACCAAACGTGTAGATAACCAGGGGGACAAAAAACACAGACCTCAGGTCTTCTGATAGACCACCTCGGCACTCCAAAGTCTTCGTCGATTCAGATGGTCGATAGGCAAACCAAAGCCATGAATAGCCGAATGGTGAACCCGACCAACATGAAACGTAAATCAGGTCTTAGCTATTGGCCAAAATGCCCTTTGCAGGTGCGTCCCCCACGACCAACGCGACGCGAGGCTATTTAGTAAGGCAAACCACCTCCACCAAAATCTCCAACGCCGCCCGGCGACAACCATGCCGCGTCGGGCGGGCACAACACTCGGCCGCCGTCCGCGAGCCCTCTGCGCCTCATGCCCCAAATTGAGATCCACCGCCCTGCGCCCCGGCTCACTTAGCACCCAACGGGAAAAACAGAAGTCACGACGAACAACGGAGGAAGAAAAAACACGACAAAAGAAGCACATGCATGCGGCAATAGGACAACACACTTCATCAAGCACCAACACAGCGCGGCCAATCGTGCGAGCTTGGCTGCAGATCCAATAGAAAGAAAGGCTCTGCCCTTTTGCATAAGCGATTTGGGAGCCTTCTGGCCTATGGCCCTTGCTGCCTAAGCAGCATCGGGCCAACCACGTGCGGACCAACGAGACATGAGGGAGAGCGAGCTCGGCCGCCTTTGCGGCTACCGGCCGGGGCGGGCCGCGGGCGTGGGCAGGCCGTCACGCTAGGGCGGCGGCGAGCGGCCTCACCTAGGCACCGCGATGCGCGCCGGGGGCCTGCCCAAGCCGCCGCCGCCGCCCGTGAGACATGAGGGATCTTGGGAGAGGAGGCGCGGATGCGGGCGTGGCGGGCGGCGGGCGGCAGCGGACGCCGCGCCGCCACACCAGGGCCGGGCCGCCCAGAAGGCGCCGCCGCTAACCGCCGCCCGAGAGAAAGAAAACCGAGAGAGGAAGGAGGCCTGAGCTAGGGTTCGAGCGGTATATATTCGGCGAGGAAGCTCGGTGCGTACTGGCGGCGACGAAGCTCTTGGATCGAGGATCCGGGCGGCGGTGCTTAGACCGACGCCAGCAGACGGAAGCCGAGAGCGTGTGTACCGCAGAACGCTAAAGTACGAGGGCCCACCACGTGGGGAGGGCGAGAGTGGAGATGAGAACAGCAGCGTGTGTGCGTGCATGGAGAGATGCGCTAGGCTGCTGGGCCCCACTATTTGAATTACAAAAAAGATACTATAACTTCATAAGCAGAAAGAGCCAAATTAAATTCCAATTACACCATTGAATTCGTAATGATTTATACTTCAAAACTAGATCTCACATCCATGTTTAGATAACATTACAAATGGGGCCCATTGATAATGGTTGGGATAGAGTATCTTTCAGAAAGAAATCTTTGGAAGTGCGGCAAAAATGTAAATAAAGCGTAGAATCTTGATGATTAGGATAAAATATTCCTTTTAGAGTATGAAGTTAAAAAATACGACGAGTGCGGATAGTCTTAGACTATCCGCGTAACGGGGATATGGTACTAGAACAGAGTTTTTTGCCGTAAAATGAGCTACAGCGGTACGGTAAAAACATCGCTATCCTACCGATTCGATTGCTTTCCCCGGTATTTCCGGCGTGCTTCGGGGCTGCTGGCGTATGTACTTTCTGTCGGGTGCATGGGAGAGAGGGGGGGAGAGGGGAGGGTGCAAGCATGCAACCGCGGGTCCCACCATTTATGTAACTAAAAAAATGTCATAACTCACAAACGAAAAGACCAAATTAAATTTCGATTGCACCATTAAATTCGTATCAATAAATCCTTCAAAACTAGATCTCACATGGATATATTTAGTTAACATTATAAGTGGGGCCCATGTTGGTGTTTGTTAGCTTACAGAGAAATACTGAGATCGTCCAAGCTCACGGATGTCCAAAGTGAGCATTTTACCGAGGGAGGGTTTTAAATATATATCGTATCCACAAGGAAGATATGACAAACAATTCAATTGATTAAAGACGGTGATAGAAGACTAATGAGATTTTGGGTGGTTTAGCATTTACTTAAACAGGGTAAGCCAATAATGAATAGTAATTAAGGTATATGAGACAAAGGGGGCACACACGTGGTGAGTATAGCATAAGATTAATTCCTAGTTAGATTAGGATTGGATTTAAGACAAAGGTACAGTTCTTATGTAGCATACAAAGATTCTATCAGATGTTTAAACAGGCATAGCATAAGATCATATATAAATCAAGACCATAAATAAGAATGTGCACCCCAAAAGATTACTTAAGAAAATCGGGAGAACGAAACAAGATAATCCCAAGAACCATTATCGACTAGTCTTATATACGGGGGATGGATTGCAAAGGACTCAATAGTCTTTGTCACCACTACGATCTACCACCACGACCCGGCATATAAGGTGAATCCGCAAGTAAATTATATCTAAGCACCATGCTTACATACTCTCTACTACCTAGCACACTCGAGAAATATACTAGGAGCTCTACTGAATAAAGCGCATTGAATTATCATGAATAATGATCATATCAAATATGCTATGACTAGAATAAAGTAAAAATAGAATAATTGCATGCATAGTAATGAAATAGCATGAAGGTGTATGAAAACAATAATATTGACTCATAGTGTAACTTATCGATCTAGAACAGGAGCAGATGCTCTCTCTTCTCTAAACTCGACTTTCTATCTAAACTAGGCTCTAGATCTAGAGCGATGAATTAGCTATCCTATCTCTTGGTGGCGCCTCCTCCTCTGTCTTGGCTTCGACTTGATCTTCTCTTGATGATGACTTGAGAGCTTGATGATCCGGAAAGGGGGTCTAGGGGTCTTTATATATGGGTCTTCATACGTCTCTTCTTCGGCGGGGCGATGTGGTATTAATCCTTGATTCATCTCGCGCTTCCACCGTCACCCTCGGATCAAACCGACCTTAAACAACCGGTTTTGATTTAATCTCGAGGCGGTTTAGGAATACTCCGAAGCCGGGCTGACTTGGCCGCCACGCCGGGGCCGCTCGGCCCCAAAACATGGGCCGCTCGGCCCGGGGTGGGCCCCACCCTAGGCCCCCGCGATGCGTCGTGGGTTCCGGAGTCTTCTAGATGATGTTTTTCTGGGTGCTAAGTCTTGATCACGTCGGGAGTAATCCGGAGCCTTCTAGACTTGTTTCGGAGTTGGATTGCATTACGTTGCGTCAGTCGTATGACACGCCAATTCTGTTGTTTTCCTGTTAAGTCCCTGCAAATCACAACTTTACCAAAACCGGTGGAAATATGTTAGTGACACCCTATTCTAAGTTGTTATTATAATTTATGCCCCTTTCTCATGTTTATTTGATTAATAAATTTATATGATAACAAGTGTCAACAAACTCCCCCAAGCTTACCCTTTGCTAGCCCCTAGCAAAGCTATATGCTATAGTAGGATCAGGAGTTGCTACTACGCTTTCATACCTCGAAATACTGTGTTTCTCGAGAAATAAATTCTCCTCTTAACCGATTGCTCTTTTCATACCGCTTACCATGGGGCGTAGCCTTTTCACGAATCATAAGCAAGATAAAACAATCAAGTTAAGTACCATGTCTCAAGTTCTTTGATCAACTATCATCCCGAGGTTTTGCAATATTTTTAAAAGAAACTCAGAGATCCTATGTATGACCCTCTTAAGTAGATGGTGGTAGTGAAGTTACACATGTGGCAGGACATACATAGTGGGATGATAGTGGTGAAGTGGATGAGGATGAAAGGTAGTAAATAGCCTTTAGCCTTTTCTAGTATTTTTCTTCTCAAGCATCCTGGACTATATCTCTCTTTCTAAAAATTGCTAGGATCCTGGGCTGTCCATTCTTGGAGAGGTGGGCTTTTGCCCCGGACTTATGTCCATTTTCTCTCTCCTTAGAGATGTGGGCCCTTCTCACCCCTCGGACACGTGTCCATTATTCATCTCTAAATATATATTTTTTTATTATTAGGGAGGTAGGCCCTTCTCGCCTAGTATGACTTTTGTCAGATTACTCTCCCTCTCTCATCTCACTTTTCTTTCTAAATAATTATTTTTCCTTTTTCTCTTTTTTTTTTTCTTTTTTTTTTCGAATGTAGCCCAGCCTCTATAAAAACACTAAGAGAGACATATCCAAAGATTGCAAGAGTTTATATTTTTTATAATTATGGTCGGCAAGCTTGATGGAGTATGGGGGGCGTACTTCGAAGTTAGAAGAAGCGTATTTAGTGGAGTGGGATGATCTTGATGCGAATGATAAACTCTTAAGGGTCATAGCTAAGGAACTCATCATGTAATGTTTTATAATTTTCAAAGATAAACCGGGAATCAAGTATCTCTAGGAATATGATAAACAGCAGACTCAACTTTTCATGTATTGTTATCTTTCAATGCTAAGACTCAGATTAAGCATGTGCTTCCCACAGTGTTGGGTTTAGAGCAAATTAAGCATTTAAAGCTCTAGGAGAATCTAAGTCCGAAATGTAAGTACTTTAAGAAGAATTATGGCGGAGCAACTATTCATCATTTCCAAGCATATTCCACCAAGATCATAATTAAAGAAAGATAGCTAACTCACAAGCATCTAACATTTCTTGGACTCTTAACACTAATACTTTTATTTAAGACTCATTAACTCTAAGAAAATATACTAACTAGCTAATATTTAAAATAGATAGGATAATAATACTTATCGTGATAAGCGAGGGTGCTCTCCCCAAAATTTGGATCATGAAGTAGTCTTTTTATTCGTCCTTGGAACTTGTTCTTTTCGGGGTTTTCCTTAAATGTTCTCCCTGCAAATATTAATTTCAAGCACATACCGAAGGAACAAATTCTAGGATTATGTTGTGAGCCTTCATGTGCTCATACATTTTTATTTTTTTTTTTTTTTTTAGAAAAACGTGTGGACCTTCATGTGCCCAAATATTTTTAAGAATTTTTCTATGCAATAGGGATGCTCATGCAAAAACATATGAGTGCAATATTTTTGTATTTTTATTTTTATGCCGCCACGGCAAGGAGTGCTTGCATGGGGCTTTAAGAAAAAGCGATGCAAATGCAAGCAAACATATTTTTATGATTTTTTATGCAGGTGTAGGAAAGTAAATATGCTAAAGGAAACATGCTAATTGAAATATGCTATGCGAGAAAATTAAATATGCAGATAAATACCGAAGTTACCTCTCGGCGAGAGTTTTGAGTACTTACTCTCGTGGTGTCTTTGTCATCTATGGAATCTCGTCGGGATGTCGTGGTGCAGTGCGGTGCCCTCAATGATCTCGATGAGTGGCGTAGATGAGGTAGCCTACGATGTTTGATTAGTCAGTGACGCGGATGGTGGTAGGTCTTCGAAGGTGTACTCTTGTTGTCTCCCCTTGGTAGGCGTGTCTTCTTTCTTTCCTCCAAGCTTGTTTCTTCGGTGGAGACCTTTTCGGAGTGGTGGTTCGGCGTGCTTGGTTGGTGGGAGCTGGGTGGACTTTTCTTGAATCTTCTTAATGTCTTCCTTGTCCGTCACTCCGTATCCAACTTGTGATTTCTCCGCGTCTTGTTCTTCTTAGGCTTCTTTGATTGAGTGCCGTCCGATCTTGAAGTTGCGTCTCTTAGGATTGTGATCCCGAGGATGGCATCATCCATGTTCCTTGCTCATTGTGCATGTTGTAGGCGGGACATTAACTAGTAGAGATTTAGAGAAGTGGCAACTCCTCCACAATTGGCGCAAAGTGTGTCCTGCTCACAAAGTCAAGGCAGAGATCAAGTGCATGGGCTCTGGCGGTGGGAAAACACCAATGAGAACCAAAATTGTATTCATTCTACTCTAACCTTGAGCACATATAACCATGGTAGCATAATGTGTTTCATTTATCAAAGGTGATAAGATCGGAGATGACGGGTATGAATGTGGCATTTATAGCAAACTAAAGAGTAGAGAAAATAAAACTAGAGAGAGGGGGTAAAACAACTAAGAGCTAACATGTTAAGCTATTCGGAGTAATCTAAGTGAGGTTGTGAGCTAACATATTTAACTCCTTAGTAAGCATGCCATGATTTAGAGTAAAGCTTTATCAATTAGGGCACTTACCTTAAGATGTTATCGTAACACCTCATGGTGGTTCTCTCGTGGCATGTGTGGTAGTTGAGTGTCTTGGCCTTTTTCCCTCATATCATCTTCTCTTCATGTTTTTGTGTCGGAACGGTGGGAGTCTGGGAGGAGGGAGAGCCTTGTCGGATCATCTTCTCGTGGAATTGGTCTTCCTCCCCAGAGCTCAAACTCGCGTGTCACTCGGTGTTTAAAGTCAGGTTTTTTGTTCATCATCTCCTTGAGTGTGTTGTATTTGTCGGTCTTGATGGAATCTTATTGTGTTCGTCCTCTCCCTTGCATCAATCCATTTTCTTTTCTTCTCTCTTTTTTTTTTTTTTTTAAATCGGCCCAAGGGATGAGGATGCCGACAGCCAGTTGATCTTCTTTTGTCAATTCTTCTTCATCTTCCTTTACTTCTAGTTGACGAAAGGATGCTCATTTGAGATGTAAACTTGGAGTCCTCCTTGATTAGCTTTGTCCTCTAACGGCGTGGTGTGGAGTGTTCTTCTTGATGGTGTGTAGCACACTTTGGTCGTCTTGATGATCAAGGGAGAAACCTCATTGGTAACAACTTTGTCCTCCGGGGCATTTATTGTGACTTCTCTTTGTACTGGGTGGGTCATTGATTGGAGCACGTTTCTGGGTGTATTTCTTGTGTAGGTGATGAGAGCAAGCAAGTATTTGACAAGATGATGTAGGTTGATGTTGATCCTGCTTCTCATCAGCCTCCTGGCTTGGTACTCCTCTGTTTTGTAGTGGAAGTGGTAGTGAGGTAGGTCCGTGCTCACCACGCATTCTTTCTATAATGATTAGTGGACATATATCCGAAGGATAGCAATGATATTTGAAAAAAGGTTATTGTCCATATGGTTTATTTGTGCTAACATAATGATGGTTCTTTAAAAACTTAGCACGATATTATTATATTTTTCGAATATATATATATTTAATCCTTTTATTATTTATATTTTTTATGAAATTTACTGCACTAAAGCGTGGCTAAGGCAAAGGTAACTTGCGATAAAAAAGACAAATTGAGTATTTAGGCACTTACAGTTCGTCCTTTCATAAGGAGTGAGTTGAGTTTTCTTTGCTTGCAGAGTTGTTGGAGTTCGTCACATACCTACCGTAAGCTAATTTCTTTTTCCCAAATTGGATTTGATAATTTTTTCTGCAGGGGGTTAGTCTAACAAAGATAACCAAAATTTACTAGAGTATACTATCGGTCCAAAAAATCAATCTAGACATAATGTCCAACTCAATTTAAGAAGGCAATTTAATCTAAACACCACGTTTAATTTAAAAGCCTTTAGAAACGAAATCAACACACCTTACGGTTTTAGGAATCAAACTAAACACCATGTTTAACTTGAGCCATGAAAACAAATTAAACTAAGCATCATGTCTAAGGTGTATGAAGATGCTTCAAAACTTAAGCATACTATAGCAAACAGAGGTAGCATAAAAGTATTATAGAGATGAAGGGGTATGATCATGGTGAGACTAATATTTTTAATTTCTCTTTTTTTTAGATGCAATAGGTATATAAAGGCGAGGAATTTAAACATGCAATAAATTTACTATGGGGACAACATGAACAGATGGATTGAATGCATGGATGAAAGTAAACATGCTATGGGAATTTTAAAAAGGATAACTACTCAAAAGTTTAAAGTCCATGAGCAAGACCGTCTCACGTTCGATCATACTTACCTTCTCTCACAAATAGAATTTGTGAGTTGTGCAGCTTCTTTATCCGTCACTTGAAGATGTGATTTGAATTCTTGTGACGACGACTTGGGCAGGGTTCCAATGTTAATGGTTCATGAAGCTCAGGTACACTGGATTCTCTTACCGTAGGTCGCTTTGGAAGTTTTAATCAATTACCCTGCATAAGATAGACTAATAGACAATACACGGGTAAATCTGTTTAAGCAGAGAGGTGCTAAGTAGCAAAATCCACACTTAGTATTCATCTATCAATAATCAAAAGAATAGTTATCAAAATCTTCCCCGCAAACTTGGCGTTTAAATGCTTGTTGGTGTTTGTTAGCTTACAGAGAAATACAGATCCGCAAGCGCACGGATGTCCAGTGAGCATTTCACCCGGGGAGGGTTTTAAATATATATCGTATCCACAAGGAAGATATGACAAACAATTCAATTGATTAAAGACAGTGATAGAAGACTAATGAGATTTTGGGTGGTTTAGCATTTACTTAAACAGGGTAAGCCAATAATGAATAGTAATTAAGGTATATGAGACAAAGAGGGGCACACACGTGGTGAGTATAGCATAAGATTAATTCCTAGTTAGATTAGGATTGGATTTAAGACAAAGGTACAGTTCTTATGTAGCATACAAAGATTCTATCGGATGTTTAAACAGGCATAGCATAAGATCATATATAAATCAAGACCATAAATAAGAATGTGCACCCCAAAGATTACTTAAGAAAATCAGGAACGAAACAAGATAATCCCAAGAACCATTATCGACTAGTCTTATATACGGGGATGGATTGCAAAGGACTCAATAGTCTTTGTCACCACTACGATCTACCACACGACCCGGCATATAAGGTGAATCCCAAGTAAGTAAATTATATCTAAGCACCATGCTTACATACTCTCTACTACCTAGCACACTCGAGAAATATACTAGGAGCTCTACGAATAAAGCGCATTAAATTATCATGAATAATGATCATATCAAATATGCTATGACTAGAATAAAGTAAAAATAGAATAATTGCATGCATAGTAATGAAATAGCATGAAGGTGTATGAAAACAATAATATTGACTCATAGTGTAACTTATCGATCTAGAACCCGGGCTTGGATGCTCTCTCTTCTCTAAACTCGACTTTCTATCTAAACTAGGCTCTAGATCTAGAGCGATGAATTAGCTATCCTATCTCTTGGTGGCGCCTCCTCCTCTGTCTTGGCTTCGACTTGATCTTCTCTTGATGATGACTTGAGAGCTTGATGATCCGGAAAGGGGGTCTAGGGGTCTTTATATATGGGTCTTCGTGACGTCTCTTTTGGCGATGTGGTATTAATCCTTGATTCATCTCGCGCTTCCACCGTCACCCTCGGATCAAACCGACCTTAAACAACCGGTTTTGATTTAATCTCAGAGGCGGTTTAGGAATACTCAAGTTGGGCTGACTTGGCCGCCACGCCAGGCCATTTGTTGACACTTGTTATCATATAAATTTATTAATCAAATAAACATGAGAGAGGGGTATAAATAATAATAACATACTTAGAATAGGGTGTCACTAACATATTTCCACCAGTTTTGGTAAAGTTGTGATTTGCTGAGGGACTTAACAGAGAAAAACAGCAGAAATGGCGTGGCATACGACCAACGAAGCATAACGCAATCCAACTCCAAAACAAGTCTAGAAGGCTCCGGATTAATCCCGACGTGATCAAGGCGTGTCACCCAGAAAAATATCATCTAGAAGGCCCGAGAAGACACGACGCATCGCGGGGCCCAGGGTGGAACCCACCCTGGGCCGCTCGCCCGAAACAGGCCGCGCGGCCTCCCGTGGCCGCCGCCACGCCAGCCCGCTTCGAGTATTCCTAAACCGCCCTGAGATTTAATCAAAACCGGCCGTTTGAGGTCGGTTTGATCCGAGGGCGTCGGTAGAAGTGCGGGATGAATCAAGGATTAGTACCACATCGCGCTGGGTGAAGAGACGAGAGGAAGACCCATATATAAAGACTCCTAGACCCCCTTTCCGGATCATCAAGTTCTCAATCAAGTTAACAACACCTCAAGATCCAAGTCATCATAGAAACATCGCCTTAGGAGAAGTAGCAATCAAGATTAGAACTAGTAGGAAGGGAGAAATCCGCTCCGGATCGTCGGGAGGCCGGCTCAAGATCAGGCCTCGTTCTTGTAAGTTCTTCATTGTAAGTAGTTTCAAGTTCGGACACATGCTTAATATGAATATCTTGATCATGTTTATATTCGAGATTATTTGTTCTAGTATTTACTTTAATTACACATTTAGCATAGTTGAATTACTGTTATGTTCATGCATGGATTCAGTATAGCGCTCATCCTTTAGATCGAGGGTGAGTGGTAGAGATGATGTAATCATGGTGATTAGATCTTATTTACCTGCGTTTGCACCCTATATGCCGGGTCGTGTGGTAGATCGTGGTGGTGACAGCACCATTGAGTCCTTTGCAATCCATCCCCCGTATGTAGGCCTAGCGGATGTTATTATTCAAGTTGTTCTAAGTTTCGGCCTTAGTCTTCATGGATTCTGTCCCTCATGTATGGATTTAATTAGTCTTTCTTCAATGATTGTTAGATGTATTGCACTAATTAGGTAGATCCTAACTTATAGTTTAGAGTTACATATTGGAGTTTCTAATGCTAGCTAGCCTATGAATTGTTATTATCCATTGTTTGACACTTTCTATATGACTTGGTTGAATCTATTTATCAAGAACTTTATCATTATCTTTATTGTGAACTTTGATCCTTGTTTAAGTAAAATAAGTTTAACACTTACGATTTGCCTACGAGAGATGATTAAGATGATTAAGATGATTAGAGATGATTAATTAAATGTTTAGACACATTCATGCATAGTTAATTCTTGATAAATGACTTCTTTCCCCTGTGGTAGAATATAAATTCAATACGGATCTTACTCGGTTAAAATGCTACAATAGGTATATTCATATCTGGTAAACTGCGGATACCCGATTATAATTGTTTATTTACTTATTAAGAAGTTTATCAAAGCATAATATGAATATTAAATTCCTTGCAAATTAGTAGTTTAACTATAGGGATGACAACCTTTCAGATATGCTATGAACTGCAATGAATTATTCTTTTAGTTTTATCTGAAGCAACATCGATATTCATTTTAATGCCATTGCTAGTGATAGGTTTATATCTGTTTCTAGTTAGTGACATTAGAAATACCAACAAGCATTTTTTATTGTTTCCGGGGAAAGAAAGTCTTTAAATCAAGAAAATTTAGGAATAACATGCATGCATCTCTCTCACGCATCGTAAAGTAGTAAACTTATCAATTGCTTAAACAAGTATACCCTTGTTATTATTCTTCCTATCTATTTCGAGGGTAATGTATGAAAAGGAATCTTCACGAAAACTTCCAGTCCGATCCGAGAAAAACTTTTGAAGGAGGCAAGATCCAAGTTGAAATCTCAACCTAAGAACACTACCTCGGAAGACTCCTCCCTTTGTGTGAAGCTTAGCACCCGTGTTTGAAGTCATGGCAAACAAGACCCTCCAAGGCGTACTGCGCACCGACTACGGCCAACATCCGCGACCGGGCCGGCAAATCGATGTGGGAGACAAAGCTTTTGAGCTCAAGCCCTGCACTCATCAACATGGTACAAGCTAACCAATTCTGTGGAAAAGCTCATGAAGATGCCAATGCTCACCTACAACACTTCCTAGAGATGCGGCGTGGCACCTTCACCATCAAAGATGTTCCAAATGATGCAATCCTACTTCGTACGTTCCCATTCTTACTCTTGGGGACGAGCAAGCGGTGGTTCTACGCCAACAAAGACAAACTCACTACATGGGCACTTTGTTCTCTTTGCCTTCCTGGCAAAATTCTTCCCTATAGGCAAAACCAACGCCTTATGAGGGAAAATCTCAAGTTTTCAGCAGCAACACGACGAATCCGTTCCAGAAGCGTGGGAGCGCTTCCAAGACTACATCACTGAATGCCCACACCATAGAATGGAGAATTGGCTACTCATGCAGACCTTCTACCACGGGCTCAACAACAACACCCGTGAGACCATGGCCGCCGCTGGCGGAGGTGCTTTCCTATCACTTACACTGACTCAAGCTAACGACCTTGTGGAGAAGATGGCGTCAAACCAAGCTTGGAATGAGGACCGTCAACCCCGCAAGAAAGAGAGGGAATGCACCAGGCTGAAAGAGGTAGACATGCCTTTGTGCGCTAAAATGGACTTAATCATGAAGAAGCTTGAAGGCCAAGCTCCACGAGAAGAAGGAAGTCATGCAACTCTTCGATTCCCGCATGACCTGTGAAGAATGTGGCAACACTGGACACTCAGGCAACCAGTGTCCCGAGCTGGAAGAGGACGTGAACTACATCAACAACAACAACAACCAGTATCGTCCCCCGAATCAAGGTTGGAATCAACAGAGACCCAACTACCAAGGTAACTACTCAGGTAACTATCAAGGTAATAACTCTTTCAATAATTTCCCACCATTAAGAGAGTTAGTACAAAACCAAGGTAGACTTATGGATAATCTGTCTAAGAAGTTAGCTTTCAATGATAAAATGCTAGAAACTATTAGTACTAAAATGGAAAGCTTTTCTTCTGCAATAAAGAACCAGCATAGCTTTAATAAAATGATAGAATCTCAGATATCTCAGCTGGCTTTATCTGCTCCTTTTCCTAACCAAGGTAAGATTCCGGGCCAGCCGGAAGAATTAGAATCTGCAAATCTTGTCGATGTCTATTATGCAGGTATTCAGACTAAGGATACACGAGAAGAGCTGGATTGCACTGCCTGGGGTATGCCCGCCAAAAGGAGAGACCCAGGGAGACCAGTCATCCCCATTGAGATCGGTGTTCGTACTTACGACGCACTCTGCGACTTTGGCTCAAGCGTCAACATCATGCCTAAGGTACATCTTCAGTCAAGCTCAGATTTAGTATACACAAACATGTGCCTACAACTTGCAGATCAGTCGCTACGCTACGTCGAAGGCATCATAAAGGACGTTTGTCTTTACATCGGTACACTCTATGTGGCCGCCGACTTCGTGGTCCTGGACACGGGCGAAGGTGAGAACGCCTCAATCATACTGGGACGCCCTTTCCTTGCCACCACCAAGGCCATCATGTACGCAGACACCGCAAAGATCGTCTTCACCGTCAACAAACAGAGGGAGAGATTCAACTGCAAGAACAAGACCCTAGCTCCCCCTGTTCCACCTGTACCACTACCGTACCCTGAAGAACACGCGTCAGCTGTCGAGGAGAAGACAAAAAGAAGAAGCAAGAACAAGAAGAACCGTCAACCTCGACCACAAGTGAAACAAGTCTTGATGATCAATCAAGTTGCAACAGAACGCAAGACTCGGCGCATCCCACCTCCATTAGAGAAGCTAGACGACCCTGGAGTTCCATCAATCCATTGCTCCATCAATCAATTGAACTTCCAGCAAGTTGTCTGCGACACGGGATCAGGCATCAACTTAATGTCAAAGGTAACTTATAAATTGATATATGGTAATCTACCTTTGTGTTCCACCTATGTAATGTTGCAGATGGCGGACCAATCATACCGACTTTCGGAAGGTATTGCACGCAACGTCCCCGTCAAAATCAGAGACTGTTATGTCCTCACTGACTTTTTAGTCATGGACATGGGAGAAGAAGAACAAGATCCTCTCATAGTACTTGGAAGACCGTTCCTGAACACTACAAGAGCCATCATCTACATCAGGACGGGCGAGATCCATTTTCAGCTTCAAGGTAAAAAGATACGCTGTTTCTTCAATACTTACACTAACTATGAACAGCCCCCGAGAAAGACCAAGGGACAGAAGCGTCTCCTGAGACTACAACAGAAGCTGAACTCGAAGATGGAACACATCGAGAGGATAGAAAAGGACATCAAGGAAAAGTACACTCAACTCCTACCCATCTTGAACTCCGCACCAGCTACACCCGAGAGGTCTCCACCCAAGAAGCAATCTTGGAAAAAAAGAAGCTCGCCAAGAAGAGCAACAAGAGTACACCTTCGGAGACTCGACCAACGCCGGCATCATCAACTGAACAATCGACTTCCACGGCCACTTCGTCCGAGCCACCCTTTGAGATCATTGAAGGAACCCTACCAGGTACATCATTTATACGAAGGCCCATAGACGACACCACGCCATGGGAGTAAGTGCTCTAAACTCTCGCCGAGAGGTAACTCCGGTATTTATATCGCATATTTAATTTTACGCAAAGCATATTTCAATTAGCATATTTCTTTTAGCATTTTTACTTTTCCTAAACCTGCATTTTGAAAATCTCAAAAAAATATGTTTTGCTGCATTTGCATCAGTCTTCTAAAGCCCCATGCAAGCATTCCTTTGCTGTGGCGGCATAAAAATAAAAATACAAAAATATTGCATTCATATGTTTTTGCATTAGCATCCTTATTGCATAAAAAAAATTCTCAAAAAAATATGTGGGCACATGAAGGTCCACACCCTTTATATAAAAATCCAAAAATATTTGGGCACATGAAGGTCCATACGTTTTCTAAAAATATAAAATAAAATCCAAAAAAAACGTGAGCACATGAAGGCTCACACTAACATCCTAGAATTTGTTCCTTCGGGTATGTGCGAAATTAATATTAACAGGGAGAACATTAAAAGGAGACCCCGAAAGAGGAGCAAGCTTCAAGGATGAACAAAGGACTACTTCAAGATCAAGCTTGGGGAGAGCACCCCCTTTTACCGCGATAAGTATTACTATCTTATATTTTAAATATTAGCTATATATATATTTGCTTAGAGTTAATGAGTCTTAGTTAATGAGTCTAAATTAAAGAGTCTTAGTGTTAAAGAGTCAAATAAATGCTGGAACTTGCTAAATTACTTTCTTCCTTTTAATTATGATCTTGATGATATATGCTAAGGAAATGATGAATAGTTGCTCCGCCTAATTCCGCTTAAAAAAGTAATTACACTTTGGACTTAGATTCTCCCAAAACTTTAAATGCTTAAAATTGCTCTAAAACCAAAACACCTGTGGGAAGCACATGCTTAATCTGAGTCTTAGCATTGAAAGATAAAAGTATATGAAAAGTTGAGCTACTGTTTATCATATTCCTAGAGATACTTGACTCCTGGTTTTATCTTTGAAAATTATAAAATATTACATGACGAGTTCCTTAGCTATGACCCTTAAGAGTATGTCATTCACATCAAGATCATCCCACTCCACTAAATACGCTGCTTCTAACTCAGAAGTACGCATCCCCATACTCCATCTAGCCGCTAGCCATAAAAATAATAATAAACTCTTGCAATTTTTGGATATGTCTCTCTCAGTGTTTTTATAGGCTGGGCTACATTCAAAAAAAAAAAAAAAGAGAGAAAAGAAAAGAAAAAGAATTATCTAGAGAAAAAGTGAGACGAGAGAGGGAGAGTAATGGACAAAAGTCATACTAGGCGAGAAGGGCCTACCTCCCTAATAATAAAAATATATTTAGAGATGAATAATGGACACGTGTCCGAGGGTGAGTAGGGCCCACATCTCTAAGGAGAGAGAAAAATGGACAAAAGTCCGGGGGAAAAGCCCACCTCTCCAAGAATGAACAGCCCAGGTCCTAGCAATTTTTTTTTAGAAAGAGAGATATAGTCTAAGATGCTTGAGAAGAAAAATACTAGAAAAGGCTAAAGGCTATTTACTACCTTTCATCCTCATCCACTTCACCACTATCATCCCACTATGTATGTCTTACCACATGTGTAAGTCCATCTACTTAAGAGGGTCATACATAGGATCTTTGAGTTTCTTTTGAAAAATATTGCAAAACCCCAGGATGATAGTTGATCAAAGAACTTGAGACATGGTACTTAACTTGATTGTTTTATCTTGCTTATGATTCGTGAAAAAGGCTACGCCCCATGGTAAACAATCTGGTTAAGAGGAGAATTTATTTCTGAGTAACACAGTATTTTTGAGGTATGAAAGCGTAGTAGCAACTCCTGATCCTACTATAGCATGTAGCTTTGCTAGGGACTAGCAAAGGGTAAGCTTTTGGGGAGTTTGTTGACACTTGTTATCATATAAATTTATTAATCAAATAAACATGAGAGAGGGGTATAAATAATAATAACAAACTTAGAATAGGGTGTCACTAACATATTTTCACCATTTTTTTGGTAAAGTTGTGATTTGCGGGGACTTAGCGTAAAAAAGCCCGAAATGACGTGGCATACGACCAACGTAACGCAACGCAATCCAACTCCAAAACAAGTCTAGAAGGCTCCGGATTAATCCCGACGTGATCAAGGCGTGTCACCAGAAAAATATCATCTAGAAGGCCCGAGAAGACACGACGCGATCGGGCGGGGCCCGTGGTGGAACCCACCACGGGCCGCTTCGGCCAGAAGCGGGGCGCGCGGCCTCCGTGGTGGCGCCACGCCCAGCCCGGCTTCTGGGTATTCCTAAACCGCCCTCGAGATTTAATCAAAACCGGTCGTTTGAGTCGGTTTTTGATCCGAGGGCGTCGGTAGAAGTGCGGGATGAATCAAGGATTAGTACCACATCGCCTGCTGAAGCTGAAGAGACAGAGGAAGACCCATATATAAAGACTCCTAGACCCCCTTTTCCAGATCATCAAGTTCTCAATCAAGTTAACAACACCTCAAGATCCAAGTCATCATAGAAACATCGCCTTAGGAGAAGTAGCAATCAAGATTAGAACTAGTAGGAAGGGAGAAATCCGCTCCGGATCGTCGGGAGGCCGGCTCAAGATCGGGCCTCGTTCTTGTAAGTTCTTCATTGTAAGTAGTTTCAAGTTCCGGACACATGCTTAATATGAATATCTTGATCATGTTTATATTCGAGATTATTTGTTCTAGTATTTACTTTAATTACACATTTAGCATAGTTGAATTCTTGTTATGTTCATGCATGGATTCGTATAGCGCTCATCCTTTAGATCAGAGGGGGGTGAGTGGTAGAGATGATGTAATCATGGTGATTAGATCTTATTTACCTGCGTTTGCACCCTATATGCCGGGTCGTGTGGTAGATCGTGGTGGTGACGGCACCATTGAGTCCTTTTGCAATCCATCCCCGTATGTAGGCCTAGCGGATGTTATTATTCAAGTTGTTCTAAGTTTCGGCCTTAGTCTTCATGGATTCTGTCCTCATGTATGGATTTAATTAGTCTTTCTTCAATGATTGTTAGATGTATTGCACTAATTAGGTAGATCCTAACTTATAGTTTAGAGTTACATATTGGAGTTTCTAATGCTAGCTAGCCTATGAATTGTTATTATCCATTGTTTGAAACTTTCTATTTGACTTGGTTGAATCTATTTATCAAGAACTTTATCATTATCTTTATTGTGAACTTTGATCCTTGTTTAAGTAAAATAAGTTTAACACTTACGATTTGCCTACGAGAGATGATTAAGATGATTAAGATGATTAAGATGATTAGAGATGATTAATTAAATGTTTAGACACATTCATGCATAGTTAATTCTTGATAAATGACTTCTTTCCCTGTGGTAGAATATAAATTCAATACGGATCTTACTCGGTTAAAATGCTACAATAGGTATATTCAGTATGCGTGCGCTTGCGATACCCGATTATAATTGTTTATTTACTTATTAAGAAGTTTATCAAAGCATAATATGAATATTAAATTCCTTGCAAATTAGTAGTTTAACTATAGGGATGACAACCTTTCGGATATGCTATGAACTGCAATGAATTATTCTTTTAGTTTTATACGAAGCAACATCGATATTCATTTTTAATGCCATTGCTAGTGATAGGTTTATATCTGTTTCTAGTTAGTGACATTAGAAATACCAACAGCCGCTTCGGCCCCAAAACATGGGCCGCTCGGCCCGAGTGGGGCCCACCCCGGCCCCCGCGACACGTCATGGGTTCCGAGTCTTCTAGATGATGTTTTTCCGGGTGCTAAGTCTTGATCACGTCGGGGAGTAATCCGGAGCCTTCTAGACTTGTTTTTCGAGTTGGATTGCATTACGTTCGTCGGTCGTATGACACGCCATTCTCGCCATTTTTCTGTTAAGTCCCTCGCAAATCACAACTTTACCAAAAACTGGTGGAAATATGTTAGTGACACCCTATTCTAAGTTGTTATTATAATTTATGCCCCTTTCTCATGTTTATTTGATTAATAAATTTATATGATAACAAGTGTCAACAGCCCAACGATAGTAGATGGTTTAGAGTGAGATATAAAGGAGCGATGAGTGCGGAAGAATATCTTGAAAGGAGAGAATCTTGATGATTAGGATGTATAGAGATGGTAAATAGAGGAACATGAGTGCGGATAGTCTTATTCCGGGTGACGCGGGGCGGGCGACGGGCGGTTCATGCCCCGCACTCTAGAGCTCTAAAATTTCACCCTACTATCTATTTTTTTTTAAGATAAAGGATTTAAATAAATCCGGCTTCATCTATCAGAAGATAGAATCAGACCACTTATTACAAAGTAACACATGTAAGTTTCAGATTGGGCTATGAAGAAACCACCGCACACGTGGGAATGAAAAAGGATTTTGACTAAGCATAGCCAATGTCTCTGTGCTAGCCATCCGTTGGATCCGAAAAAATCAAGAGCCGCCGTTTCTAGATGAGAAGCCACAAAGGTCATTGGGTTCTCAAGATCTTCATGCCTTTGTAGTTTTGCCCATTGACGAAGCCAATCGTTCCTCGGAATAGAACCTGCAAAAGAGATTTTGGTCTACATTTGTCAAAAACCACCTCATTTCTGGTTAACCATATTGCCCAAAAAAAGAGCTACAAATGCAAGTAGTTAACAACAATGAATTATACTTCTTGTTTCCCAATTTAGACCAATTATGAAAGAGATCATATGTATTCAATGGTGGTGCAATACCAAAAAGTATATGAATAGAGCGCCAAAAGAAATTTAACATTAAAACATTGAAAAAAGAGGTGTTGGATCGATTCTAAGGAATGGCGAGAAGGAACAACTAATATCCCCATGCCAATTCCTCCTTACCAAATTATCTTTGGTTAAGATTACACCTCGGTTTAAATACCACATAAAAATTTTGATTTTCATTGGTAATTTTGTTCGCCAAATATCCTGTGACACTCTAACACCATTATTGATTAACGCAACATACATAGACTTGACTATAAAGCTACCCGAGGCCTTTAAGCCCCAAACAAACACATCTCTTTCCTCGCATAAGTTAATTTGTTGCATGGAAAGCAATATACGGTTCCAATTGATCATGTTTGCTCCCACTAAATTTCTTCTAAAAGAAATATTTCGTATAGGAGTGTTAATGATATTGGCTCTTGTGTCTACTTTTCTCCTTATAATATTAAACTCTTATTTGGAAATTTATCTTTGAGTGGTTCTTACCCAGCCAAGTATCTAACCAAAATTTGGTTTTGTGTCCCATCTTTTACCTTAAAATGTCCTAATTCCATAAAATTATCTTTCATATTCATGAGCCTCCTCCAAAAGTGTGAATCGGTTGATTTATTTGTACAACTCCCTAGTGTTTTATCCTTGATGTATTTATTCCTTAAAAGA
Organism: Hyparrhenia diplandra; assembly: GCA_015847255.1. NCBI lineage: Eukaryota > Viridiplantae > Streptophyta > Magnoliopsida > Poales > Poaceae > Hyparrhenia > Hyparrhenia diplandra. The sequence goes on from JADLZK010010322.1 coordinate 246,969, forward strand.
TCTTGTCATAATCCATCCTCATTTAATAATTTGAACAACCGATTTGCTAAGCAAACATTTATTTTGAATTTCCAAGTTTAGAATCCCAAGTCCTCCTTGGTCTTTCGGTTGCCGTAATATGTCCCATTTAACTAGTCTATATTTTCTTTTATGTTGATCGTTTTGCCAATAGAACCGTGATCTAAAGCAATCGATTTTATCCAAAACTCCTTTAGGTAATTCAAAGAAGGACATCATAAACATAGGTAAGCTAGAAAGCACTAAATTTATGAGTACCAACCGACCTCCTACCGAAAGTAGTTTGCCTTTCCATCCACTTAGCCTTTTTTCTATTCTTTCTTCAATGATTTTCCAATCTTTGTTATTTAACTTTCTAAGGTGCATAGGTAATCCAAGATATCTAAAAAGGGAATTTACCGATGGCACAACCAAATAGCTGCGAATAAAACTCCTCATGTTCTTTAGCTCGGCCAAAACAAAAACCTCACTTTTATGAAAATTAATCTTAAGGCCGGATAGTTGTTCAAAAGTGCTAAGCAACAGCTTCATGTTGATTGCCTTTTCAACATCATGGCTCATAAAGATAATTTGTGTCATCCGCATACTGTAAAATTGATAGACCATCTTGCACTAAATGAGGGATAACCCCTTCAACTTGACCTACTCCCTTGGCTCTGGTAATGAGTATGGCCAACATATCCACTACTGTGTTAAATAGTATAGGGGACATGGGGCCACTCGCGCTTTAAGCATTTCTTAGTTTGGAAATAAGGTCCTAGTTGATCATTAACCTTGATATCGACATTTCCTCCTGGGTAAATTGTTGTATCCACTCACACCATCTATTGGAGAAGCCTTTCATACGTAAAGCTTGTTGTAAAAAACTCCAATTTAATTTGTCATATGCCTTTTCAAAGTCGATCTTTGTAAGGTCCTAGATGGCTAGAGGGGGTGAATAACCTATAAAAATTTTTCTACAAGCTAAACTAAACAAACCGATTAGTATAAAACACGGCGTAAAGCGGTTTTGCACTAGCTCTAATGGTCAAGCAAGCCTTCTAGTGACAAGACTAAATATTTCTATGATCTCTAGTTCACACAAAGTCTATGTCACTACTCTAGCTAATGAGCAATCCTAGGTGTGTTTGGTTGGCCGTGGCTTTTGGAAAAGCCGCGTGAGTTGTGAGCTGTAGAAAAGCAGCTATGAGAAAGCAAAATGCGTGGAAAAAGTAGAAGGTCGTTTGGTTAGAGGTGCCGCGAAGCTATAGGCTGTAGAAAAAATATTTGTAATGCCCTATTATCTTTGGGACATGTTTATATGGAAATTGCTCGTAACACACTAATTTATTTACTAATTCACATGAAAATTACTATTTAAGCAAGATAAAAATAAGTTTTATAGTTTTTGCTAATTTTCATTAGTTTACATGAAAATGACTATTCCCTTAATTTTTCATAAAAATAATATTTAAGGAAGATAAAAATGCTATTGAAGCATGACTTTCTTATTCATCGATTCACTACAAATATCAATTTTGTAAAAGTGATTTTTTATGTTTTGTGCATAGGAAATGACTGAACTTTGCGGCTGCTTGTTTCAAGTAGCTCAGGAATCCACGATGCAACAAGAGGCGCCGCCTCCCCTAGCCCCAATGCCGTCCACGCTGCCGCGCGATATACCAAACCACCCCGGTTTGGACTTGCCGAGTACCTTTGTACTCACCCCTCATTTTTGGATATCGGCATATCCGAAGGTAAGTTCGTTGTCGAGGTAGGAGACCAACGATGTAGGAGCTTGCAAGACGTTGTTTAGGAGAAAGGCGTAGAAGTTCAGGAATTCCATCCGCGCTCAAGTTGCCTGTGGAACATGGAATTGTGCCGGGACGGTCTGGCACTCTATCGGACCTGTCACGGATAAACCACGCTTCACGCTTGTCTCTGTTGACACTTGTTATCATATAAATTTATTAATCAAATTAAACATGAGAAAGGGGTATAAATCATAATAATAATCTAGAATAGAGTGTCTCTAACATATTTCCACCAGTTTTTGGTAAAGTTGTGAATTACTGTGGACTAAACAGAAAACACCGTAATTCGCGAGCAATGCGACTACTACGCGACGTAACGCAATCCAACTCCGAGAAAGACTCTAGAAGGCTCCGGATTAATCCCGACGTGATCAAGACTTAGCACCCAAAAAATCGGAGTCCGAAGGTTCGAAGGCACCAGGCAGCGGGGACCCGCCGGGCGGGCCGACACCGGGCCGATCGCCCAATAATGGGGCCGACGATCGCCCCCTCGCCACGCCGGCCCTACTTTCTGAATGTTCCTCAACCGCCTCTAAGACGCAATCTAAACCGGTCGTTTGATGTCGGGTTTGATCCGAGGGTGACGGTGGAGCGCGAGATGTGTCTAGGTCAAACCCCGGGCGCCTCCTCAGGACTATATAAAATGGACCCCTCGACCCCCTTTCGGATCATCAAGTTTATCAAGTTCTCAAATCAGCAACAACGCCTCAAGATCCAAGTCATCAATCCCACGCTGTAGAAACACCGCTTTATGAAGAGTAGCAATCAAGATTAGATCTAGTAGGAAGGGAGAAATCCGCTCCTGATCGTCGGAGGCCGGCTCAAGATCAGGCCTCGTTCTTGTAAGTTCTTCATTGTAAGTAGTCTTCAAGTTCCAGACACATGCTTAATATGAATATCTTGATCATGTTTATATTCGAGATTATTTGTTCTAGTATTTACTTTGATTACACATTTAGCATAGTTGAATTACTGTTAAGTTCATGCATGGATTCGTATAGCGCTCATCTATTAATATTGTTGGTGAGTGGTAGAGACGATGTAATCGTGGTGATTAGATCTTATTTACCTGCGTTTGCACCCTATGTGCCGGGTCGTGTGGTAGATCGTTGTGGTGACAGCACCATTGAGTCCTTTGTAATCCATCCCCGTATATAGGCCTAGCGGATGATATTATTCGGGTTGTTCTAAGTTTCGCCTTAGTCTTCATGGATTCTGTCCTCATGTGTGCATTTAATTAGTCTTTCTTCAATGATTGTTAGATGTATTGCACTAATTAGGTAGATCCTAACTTATAGTTTAGAGTTACATATTGGAGTTTCTAATGCTAGCTAGCCTATGAATTGTTATCGCCCCTTTGTTTGACACTTTCTATTTTGCACACCGGATATGACTTGGTTGAATCTATTTATCGAACTTTTATTATTATCTTTATTGTGAACTTTGATCCCTGTTTATGCAATTGATAGATTTAACACTTATGCTTTGCCTACGAGAGATGATTAAATTGAGATGATGATTAAGATGATTAAGATAATTAATATTTAGACACACACATCCATAGTTAATTCTTGATAATAGCCTTCTTTCCCTATGGTAGAATATAAATTCAACATCTGGTTCTTACTCCTGGTTAAAATGCTACAATGGTATATTCATATCCGTGCGCTTTGCGGATACCCGATTATAATTGTTTGTTTACTTATTAAGAAGTTTATCAAAGCATAATATGAATATTTGATTCCTTGCATATTAGTAGTTTAACTATAGGGATGACAACCTTTTTCAGATATGCTATGAACTGCAATGAATTATCTTTTTAGTTTTATCTGAAGCAACATCTCGATATTTATTTTTGATGCCATTGCTAGTGATAGGTTTATATCTGTTTCTAGTTAGTGACGTTAGAAATACCAACAAGCATTTTTGGCCAAGTTGCCGGGAAAGAAAGTCTTAAATCAAGAAAATATAGGAATAACATGCATGCATCTCTCTCACGCATCGTGAAAGTATTAAATTTATCACTAATTGCTTAAACAGGTTTACACTTGTTATTATTCTTTCTATCTATTTCGTGGTAATGTATGAATAGGAATCTTCTGAAAAACTTCCTTTCCGATCCGAAGAAAAACTCTTGAAGGAGGCAGGATCCAAGTTGAAGTCTCGACCCAAGATCGCTGCCTCGGAAGACTCCTCCACAGGCGAAGCTTAACACCCGTGTTCGGAAGTAATGGCGAACAAGACCCTCCGCGAGTACTACAGACCGACTCACGGCCAACATCCGCGACCGGGCCGGCGGTCGATGTGGGAGACAAAGCTTTTGAGCTCAAGCCTGCACTCATCAACATGGTACAAGCAAACCAATTCTGTGGAAAAGCTCATGAAGATGCCAATGCTCACCTACAACACTTCCTAGAGATCTGTGGCACCTTCACCATCAAAGATGTTCCAAATGATGCAATCCTACTTCTTCGTCTGTTCCCATTCTCACTCTTGGGACGAGCGAAGCAGTGGTTCTACGCTAACAAAGACAAACTTACTACTTGGACACTTTGCTCTACTGCCTTCCCGGCAAAATTCTTCCCTATAGGCAAAACCAACGCCTTACGGGGGAAATCTCAAGTTTTCAGCAGAAGAACACGACGAATCCGTTCCGCAGGCGTGGGAGCGCTTTCAAGACTACATCACCGAATGCCCACACCATGGAATGGAGAACGGCTACTCATGCAGACCTTCTACCACGGGCTTAACAACAACACCCGGGAGACCATGGACGCCGCCGGCCGCTGGAGGTGCTTTCCTATCCCTTACATCGAATCAAGCTACCGACCTTGTGGAGAAGATGGCGTCAAACCAAGCTTGGAATGAGGACCGCCAACCCCGCAAGAAAGAGAGGGAATGCACCGGCTGAAAGAGGTAGACATGCCGTCCGCCAAAATGGACCTAATTATGAAGAAGCTTGAATGCCAAGCTTCCGAGAAGAAGGAAGTCATGCAACTCTTCGATTCCCCGCATGACATGTGAAGAATGTGGTAATATCGACACTCGCGCCAATGTCCCGAAATGGAAGAGGACGTGAACTACATCAACAACAACAACAACATGTATCGTCCCCCAAACCAAGGTTGGAATCAACAGAGACCCAACTACCAAGGTAACTACTCAGGTAACTATCAAGGTAATAACTCTTTCAATAATTTCCCACCTTTAAGAGAGTTAGTACAAAACCAAGGTAGACTTATGGATAACTGCCTAAGAAGTTAGCTTCCAATGATAAAATGCTAGAAACTATTAGTACTAAAATGGAAAGCTTTTCTTCACGCAATAAAGAACCAAGATAGCTTTAATAAAATGATAGAATCTCGCTTATCTCACCGGCTTTATCGGCTCCTATTCCTAACCAAGGTAAGATTCGGGCGGCCGAAAGAATTAGAATCGCAAATCTTGTCGATGTCTACTATGCAGGTATTCAGACCAAGGATGCACGAGAAGAGCTGGATTGCACTGCCTGGGGTATGCCCGCCAAGAAAGGAGACCCAGGGAGACCAGTCATCACCATTGAGATCGGTGCTCGTACCTACGACGCACTCTGCGACTTTGGCTCAAGTGTCAACATTATACCTAAGGTACACCTTCAGTCAAGTTTAGATTTAGTATACACAAACATGTGCCTACAACTTGCAGATCAGTCGCTACGCTACGCCGAAGGCATCCTGAAGGACGTTTGTCTTTATGTCGGTACACTTTATGTGGCCGCCGACTTCGTGGTCCCGACACGGGCAAAGGTGAGAACGCCCCGATTATACTTTGGGACGCCCCTTTCCTTGCCACCACCAAGGCCATCATCTACGCAGACACCGCAAAGATTGTCTTCACTGTCAACAAACAGAGGGAGAGATTCAACTGCAAGAACAAGACCCTAGCTCCCCCTGTTCCACCTGTACCACTACCGTACCCTAAAGAACACGCATCAGCTGTCGAGGAGAGGACCAAAAGAAGAAGCAAGAACAAGAAGAACCGTCAACCTCGACCACACGCAAAATAAGTCTTGATGATCAATCAAGTTGCAAATGTAACGCAAGACTCGGCGCATCCCACCTCCATTAGAGAAGCTAGACGACCTCGAGTTCCATCAATCCATTGCTCCATCAATCAATTGAACTTCCAGCAAGTTGTCTGCGACACGGGATCGAGCATCAACTTAATGTCAAAGGTAACATATAAATTAATATATGGTAATCTACCTTTGTGTTCCACCTATGTAATGTTGCAGATGGCAGACCAATCATACCGATTCCCAGAAGGTATTGCACGAAATGTCCCCGTCAAGATCAAAGACTGCTATGTCCTCACTGACTTTTTAGTCATGGACATGGGAGAAGAAGAACAAGATCCTCCTATAGTACTTGGAAGACCGTTCCTGAACACTACAAGAGCCATCATCTACATCGGGACGGGCGAGATCCACTTTAAGCTTCAAGGTAAAAAGATACATTTGTTTCTTTAATACTTACACTAACTATGAATGAGCCGAGAAAGACCAAGGGCCGTAAGCGTCTCCCCGAGACTACACAGAAGGTTGAACTCGAAGATGGAACACATCGAGAGGATAGCGAGAAGGACATCAAGGAAAAGTACACTAAACTCCTACCCATCTTGAACTCTGAGACCGGCTACACCGAGAGGTCTCCACCCAAGAAGCAATCATGGAAGAAAAAGAAAGCTGCGCCTGCCAAGAAAAGCAACATGAGTACACCTTTGGAGACCCGACCAGCGCCGGCATCATCAAATGAACAATCGACTTCCTCGGCCACTTCGCCCGAGCCGCCCTTTGAGATCATTGAGAGAACCCTACCAGGTACAACATTTATACGAAGGCCCATAGACGACACCACGCCATGGGAGTAAGTGCTCTAAACTCTCACCGAGAGGTAACTCGGTATTTATCTCGCATATTTAAATTTTTGCAAAGCATATTTCAATTAGCATATTTCCTTTAGCATTTTTACTTCTCCTAAAACCCGCATTTTAAAAATCTCAAAAATATGTTTGCCGCATTTGCATCAAGTCTCCTAAAGCCCCATGCAAGCATTCCTTGTCGTGGCGGCATAAAAATAAAAATACAAAAATATTGCACTCATATGTTTTTGCATTAGCATCCCTATTGCATAGAAAAATTCTCAAAAATATTTGGGCACATGAAGGTCCACACGTTTTCTAAAAATAAAAATCCAAAAAGACGTGAGCACATGAAGGCTCACACTAACATCCTAGAATTTGTTCCTTCGGGTATGTGCGAAATTAATATTAACGGGGAGAACATTAAAAAAAGGAGACCTCGAAAGAGGAGCAAGCTTCAAGGATGAATAAAGGACTACTTCAAGATCAAGCTTGGGGAGAGCACCCCGTTTACCGCGATAAGTATTACTATCTTATGTCTTAAATATTAGCTAGATATATATTTGCTTAGAGTTAATGAGTCTTAAAAGTCTTAGTGTTAAAGAGTCAAATAAATACTAGATCTTTGCTAGATTGCTTTACTCCTTTTTTATTATGATCTTGATTATATATGCTAAGGAAATGATGAATAGTTGCTCCGCCTTTAATTCCTCTTAAAAGTACTTACACTTTGGACTTAGATTCTCCCAAAACTTTAAATGCTTAAAATTGCTCTAAACCCAACACCTGTGGGAAGCACATGCTTAATCCGAGTCTTAGCATTGAAAGATAAAAGTACATGAAAAGTTGAGCTACTGTTTATCATATTCCTAGAGATACTTGACTCCCGGTTTTATCTTTGAAAATTATAAAACATTACATGGTGAGTTCCTTAGTTATGACCTTTAAAAGTTTATCATTCGCATCAAGATCATCCCACTCCACTAAATACGCTGCTTCTAACTCGGAAGTACGCATCCCCATACTCCATCAAGCCGCTAGCCATAATTATGAAATAATAAACTCTTGCAATCTGTGGATATGTCTCTCTCAAAGTGTTTTTATATAGACGGGCTACATTCAAAAAAAAAAAAAGAGAAGAAGAAGAGGAGAAAAAGAAAGAAAAAGAAATATTTAGAGAAAAGTGAGACGAGAGAGGGAGAGTAATGGACAAAAGTCATACTAGGCGAGAAGGGCCTACCTCCCTAATAATAAAAATATATGTAGAGATGAATAATGGACATGTGTCCGAGGGTGAGTAGGGCCCACATCTCTAGGAGAGAGAAAAATGGACATAAGTCGGGGGCAAAGCCCACCTCTCCAAGAATGGACAGCCCAGATCCTAGCAATTTTTAGAAAAAGAGATATAGTCTAAGATGCTTGAGAAGAAAAATATTAGAAAAGGCTAAAGGCTATTTACTACCTTTCATCCTCATCCACTTCACCACTATCATCCCACTATGTATATCCTATCACATGTGTAACTCCATCTACTTAAGAGGGTCATACATAGGATCTCTGAGTTTCTTTTGAAAAATATTGCAAAACCCCAGGATGATAGTTGATCAAAGAACTTGAGACATGGTACTTAACTTGATTGTTTTATCTTGCTTATGATTCGTGAAAAAGCTACGCCCCATGGTAAACAATCTGGTTAAGAGGAGAATTTATTTCTGAGAAACACAGTACTTTTGAGGTATGAAAGCGTAGTAGCAACTCCTGATCCTACTATAGCATATAGCTTTGCTAGGGACTAGCAAAGGGTAAGCTGGGGGAGTTTGTTGACACTTGTTAGCATATAAATTTATTAATTAAATAAACATGAGAAAGGGGTATAAATTATAATAACAACCTAGAATAGGGTGTCACTAACATATTTCCACCAGTTTTGGTAAAGTTGTGAATTGCGTGGATTAAACAAAAAAACAGCAAGAGTTCGCGAGCCAGATTTAACGCCGACGTAACGCAATCCAACTCCGAGAAAGACTCTAGAAAGCTCCGGATTAATCCCGACGTGATCAAGACTTAGCACCCAAGAAATCGGAGTCCAGAAGGTTCGAGAAGGCATTGGCTTCGGGACTCCGAGGAGTCTGGCCGGGCCGATCGCCCTATTATTCGGGGCCGATCGGCCCCCTTTTGGCGCGCCATGCAAGCCCGGCTTCGGAGTATTCCCTAAACCGCCTCTGAGATTAAATCAAAACCGGTTGTTTAAGGTCGGTTTGATCCGAGGGTGACGGTGGAAGCGCGAGATGAATCAAGGATTAATACCACATCGCTCGGTTGAAGAGACGCACGAAGACCCATATATAAAGACCCCTAGACCCCCCTATCATAGATCATCATCGGATCAATAGTTCATCAAGTTCATTAGCACCTCAAGATCCAAGTCATCAATCCCACGCTGTAGAAACACCGCTTTAGGAGGAGTAGCAATCAAGATTAGAACTAGAAGGAAGGGAGAAATCCGCTCCGGATCGTCGGAGGCCGGCCAAGATCGCCTCGTTCTTGTAAGTTCTTCATTGTAAGTAGTTTCAAGTTCAAGACACATGCTTAATATGAATATCTTGATCATGTTTATATTCGAGATTATTTGTTCTAGTATTTACTTTGATTACACGTTTAGCATAGTTGAATTCTTTGTTATGTTCATGCATGGATTCGTATAGCGCTCATCTATTAATATTGTTGGTGAGTGGTAGAGATGATGTAATTGTGGTGATTAGATCTTATTTACTGCGTTTGCACCCTATGTGCCGGGTCGTGTGGTAGATCGTGGTGGTGACAGCACCATTGAGTCCTTTTGCAATCCATCCCCCGTATGTAGGCCTAGCGGATGTTATTATTCAAGGTTGTTCTAAGTTTCGGCCTTAGTCTTCATGGATTCTGCCCTCATGTGTGGATTTAATTAGTCTTTCTTCAATGATTGTTAGATGTATTGCACTAATTAGGTAGATCCTAACTTATAGTTTAGAGTTACATATTGGAGTTTCTAATGCTAGCTAGCCTATGAATTGCTATCATCCATTGTTTGACACTTTCTATTTTGCACACCGGATATGACTTGGTTGAATCTATTTATCAGAACTTTTATCATTATCTATCTTGTGAACTTTGATCCCTGTTTATGCAATTGATAGATTTAACACTTACAATTTGCCTACGAGAGATGATTAGATTAAGATGATTAAGACAATAAATATGATTAATATGATTAAGATGATTAAATGTTTAGATACATACATGCATAGTTAATTCTTGATAAATGACTTCTTTCCCCGTGGTAGAATATAAATTCAACACCTGGTTCTTACTCCTGGTTAAAATGCTACAATGGTATATTCATATCTGTGTATTTTATGGATACCCATTATAATTGTTTATTTACTTATTAAGAAGTTTATCAAAGCATAGTTTGAATATTCAATTCCTTGCATATTAGTAGTTTAACTATAGGGATGACAACCTTTTCGATATGCTATGAACTGCAATAAATTATTCTTTTAGTTTTATCTGAAGCAACATCTCGATATTCATTTTTGACGCCATTGCTAGTTTCTAGTTAGTGACGTTAGAAATACCAACAAAGAGTCAAATAACTATTAGATCTTTGCTAGATTGCTTTCTTCCTTTTAATTATGATCTTGATGATATATGCTAAGGAAATGATAAATAGTTGCTCCGTCTTAATTCCTCTTAAAAGTACTTACACTTTGGACTTAGATTCTCTCAAAACTTTAAATGCTTAATATTGGTATTTATTAGCTTACAGAGAAATATAGATCCATAGCGCCGCACGGATGTCCAAAGTGAGCATTTCACCCGGGAAGGTTTTAAATATATATCGTATCCACAAGGAAGATATGATGTGCAGTTCAATTGATTAAAGACAGTGATAGAAGACTAATGGGATTTTAGTGGTTTAGCATATACTTAAACAGGGTAAGCCAATAATAAATAGCGTTAAGGTAAATGAGACAGGTAGAGATACACACGTGGTGAGTATAGCATAAAACTAATTTCTAGTAAGATTAGGATTGATTTAAAATAAAGGGACCGATTCTTATGTAGCATACAAAGACCCTATTAAATGGTTTTAAACAGGCATAGCATAAGATCATATATAAATCAAAACCATAAATAAGAATGTGCACCCCGAAGATTACTTAAGAAAATCAGGAACGAAACAAGATTAACCCAATAACCATTATCGACTAGTCTTATATGGGGGATGGATTGCAAAGGACTCAATAGTCTTTGTCACCACTACGATCTACCACACGACCCGGCATATAAGGTGAATCCATAAGTAAATTATATCTAAGCACCATGCTTACATACTTTCTACTACCTAGCACACGGTACTGTAATATACTAGGAGCTCTACGAATAAGCGCGTTGAATTACCATGAATAATGATCATATCAAATATGCTATGACTAGAATAAAGTAAAAATAGAATAATTGTATGCATAGTAATGAAATAGCACGAAGGTGTATGAAAACAATAATATTGATTCATAGTGTAGCTTATTGATCTAGAACCGGGAGCAGATGCTCTCTTCTCTAAATAATGACTTTCTATCTAAACTAGGCTCTAGATCTAGAGCGATGAATTAGCTATCCTATCTCTTGGTGGCGCCTCTTCTTCTCTGTCTTGGCTTTGACTTGATCTTCTCCTTGATGATGTCTTGACTTGATGAGCTTGATGATGAAAGGGGTCCAGGGGGTCTCCTTATATAGTCCGAGGAGGCGTCGTGGTTTGGACTAGATACATCTCGCGCTCCCACCGCGGCCCTCCGGATCAAACCGACATCAAACGACCGGTTTAGATTGAGTTTCAGAGGCGGTTTAGGAAGCTTCCGGAGGCCGGGCTAGCTTGGCCACCACGCCAGCCGATCGGGCTGGTTAATGGGCGAGCGGCCCGGGGTGGGTCCCACTCGGGCCCCCGATGCGCCGCGGGCTTCCGAGTCTTCTAGATGATGTTTTCTTGGGTGTTAAGTTTCGTGCACGTCGAGTAATCCGGAGCCTTCTAGACTTGTTACGAGTTGGATTGCGCACGTTGTGTCGGTCGTATGACACGCCAATTCTGTTTGTTTTTCCTGTTAAGTCCCCCGCAAATCACAACTTTACCAAAACTCGTGGAAATTATTAGTCCAAAGCCCTATTCTATTGTTGATTTATCTTTTTAGTCCTTTTTCATGAATTGTTGATGCATAAAAAATATGAGTTAGTGAGCATCAACAAACTCCCCCAAGCTTACCTCTTGCTAGTCTCTAGCAAGGCTCGCGGTGTGTTACCAAATTAAATCTCAACCAAGGTAGGATGAAAAATTCAGAATCATAAACTTGCTTGTATCTATTTGAGAACATGGGGTTTTTCATCATACATGAGTCTTGAACAATTGAAGGATAGAACAATTAAGTCAAACACCATGTCTCAAGTCCGTGGTTTCACTATAACTCGAGTTTTTACAAAAGATTTTTCAAAGTGAAAGCACCGAGTGTTCCCTGTATGACAATAATAAAAGTAAATATTTAATTTCTTAGCCTTTTTCTTTTGCTTCTTTTGTTTTCGAAAATATATCTCTCTTTACAGCAATAAAATTGAGAGAACCTTGGTTTATAAAACTATTTATTGGAGAGGTGAGCTCTTCTCGCTCGTATGACTTTTGTCATTCTTTTCTCTCTCCTTCTCTCTTTCTTTCTTTTTCGAGATGTGGGCCCTACTCGCCTCGAACACTCGTCCATTTTTCATCTCTTTTTATTAGGGAGGTAGGCCCTTCTCGCCTAGTAGAACACTTGTCCATTTCTCTCCCTCTTTCTCGTCTCACTTTTCTCTTATGTATATTTTTCTTTTCATACCCAAGTCTCTTGAAAGCATAGAGAGATATATATAATGAAGCAACTTTAGCATATTTTCAACAAGGCTTTTATTTTATTTTATCGGGCTTAAAAACTTGTGTCATACAGGAGACTCATTATTTAAGATTTTCAAAGATTAATTCTCGTAATTTAAGTGTCACGTATGAACAAGATAGATAGTAGTTTAACTTTTATCATATCATATCAGTCAATTGCCTAGACTTGAAATTTAAGATCATACTCCCCAGAACTCAAACTCAAAGCATGTTTTTAGAATCTAAACAATCATATCCATGTTCGGGAGAAGTAAAGATGGTAAGCTAGGCATTTATCACGAGAGAAGCAACACTATCTTGTTCTTGTTTTACAAAGATAATTCATCACTCTTTATTATTATTATTATTATTATTTTTATTTTTATATAGCTCACATATATATATAAAAAACCAAACTTTATCTATATTACCTAACTAAACAATCCTAGGTATATATATATATATATAGCTAAAAATAATCAAAATAATATATAAGTAGATACATAATTATTTACCTTGGGCACTCCTTCCAAGGGTCTGACGGTAGGTTGGTGTTGGTGTAGGGTTTCCTTTCAGCTGTGGTTTTTCACGGGGACCACTCCCCCAAGCCGCTTGTTGTTCTCACAGTGTCTCGGGCGGTAGAACATCCTTGCGGTTCTTCCGTGTTGTTGTCCACCGTTTCTCGAATTTCATCCGGTGATCCCCCTTTGTTGCATCCACTCTTGTTGTCGGTAGAGGAGGTCGGTGTGGGTGTCTTGCATGTTGATCATGGTGCGCATATTGGTGTGCACACCTTGGCGGAACATAGCCGGGTCACGGTGCTCTAAACCCCGCAAAGAATGACGGTGGCATAAAATTAGCACTACCTTCGGGCACTTCATGCGTGGGCGTGGTCCTCAGGATAGGCGCGGCGTGGGTATGGTGGCACAAAGCCCTCGTAGGCCTAGTATGCGGCGCCCTCCGGGTCCGGTAAGCTCCCCGAGTAGTGGGACGTTGAAGCTCGTTTGGACGGCCGACGGCGGACCGGGATGTGCCTGCGTATGTAAAAGGAAAGATTGCACAAAGATATATGTCCAATCCCGGGTTAGGAAGCGGGATTGCGTCTCTATTGTGGAGGTAGAAATATCGTTTCACGTTCTTTCTTCACCCATCGGCCCCGGTCGGAAGTGATCATAACCTATAATTTCTCGAGGGGTGGCTATGTCAATGATGGTGACATCATCACCAAGCATGCCGAGGTCACTGGCTATCCGTGTAATTAGTGAGGTGCAGCTTATGTCCCCAACTAAGTTGGGAAGTGATAGCCAGTGCTCTACTATCATCTTCACAGGCGAGACAGATGTTCTTGTAACAGCGGCATACATGAGTGCCAGTTCTGATGTTCTCACGGTGATATTGTCGTTACGTGGGAAGAAAGCAGGGGCCAACCATCTATGAAGAAATTTTAAAGTGGGTAGATGGATGTCATTTGTGCATGGCCGGTGGGACATGTCCTTCCCAGATATATCTTGCCAGAAAACCTCTCGGTTAAATTCGCTCAGAGCAGAGTTTACGTCTATGGGGCAGCTCGGAGCGAAGCCTAGTGCATGTGCTTTTAGTTGTTTCGGGTGACGTAGTGTATGTTTGACGGAATAACCGAAAGGTTACCCCGCGGTCCCGGTGGCGTTTAATGTGCAAAGAAACTCTAGTGTAAGGAGTCGACACCCTTTCTCGGTGGTGTCATAAAAAGATGTCCAAACCTAACAACCGAAAGATGAGCATGAATTCGGGGGAATATTCCTATCCGGTTCATAAAATCGTGATCGAGCATGGGTGTTAGAACAAATTCTCTCGTATTTTAATTTCCCATATCTACTTCTTTTTTTTTTTTTTTCTTCTCCCCTCTTAATTGGAGGTGCACATCTAAGGTTAGAATTTTACCTTGGGCTGTGGTGAGGCCGCAGGCGATGGAGAAGGGGCGATGAGGGGATGCCCTCGGTGTCGAGTGCTCATCGCTGCCGCCGGAACTAGCCCGAGAGCGAGAGCGTGTTCTTAATATTCTTCCTAACATGGCCGGGTGTCTATGGAAAAAGGATTTGGAAGAGGGTATTATTTTGGAAGGGAAGACTATCTCAAAGATTTTCCTCCTCTCCTAATTTTCTCCTCTTTTCTATTTCTTCCCCTCTTCTATTTACGCTCAAGGCGGTGCTTCTTCTCCTCGAAACCCAGAAAATGGAGTGTTTTGGGATGAGAATTGAAGGAGGTTGGCACCCCTTTTTATAGTGCGAGGGAGGCGGAGGCCGGCCGGCCTAAATGTGGGGCCGGTCGGCCCCCAAGTGGGGCCCCACTGGTGCCCCTCCTCCATCCATTCCTTCTTTGCCGAAAGTCCACGCTAGAATAGTGAATATTAGGTCAAGTGGAGAGTGCTTTGGTGGAAGAATGAATGGAGGGGAATAAAAGGAATAAAGAAAATGATGATTTGATGTTTTTCCCTATGACATGTGGGTCCCACTTGTAAGGATATATTTATTTTTGTATTTTCTGAATAAAATGAAAACATAATAGTAAAAAGTAAAAATTATTTTTATGCCACCACAGAAAAGTAATTATACGGGTTTTTACTCCGCGAAAATTATTAATCATGGGGCGTAATTTTTTCTTTTTAATTTCGGTAAATGTAAAAAAATGTAGGAAATAATTTTATGGAAATAAAATTTATTTACCAACTTACCCGAGGGTCCGTAGTTAAGGTCCTCGAGCGGGGACCTTCAGATCTTCTAGTCCTTTGGTGCATCCTCCATTGGAGAGGATGGTTCGTCTGTATCGTCTTCTCTTGATCGATCATGTTTGCATTGATAGCGAGTTCAGGTCTGGGTTTGAAGGCGAACTTCTCCTCCTTTCCATTGATCTCAAATGTGATTTCTCCAGCGCTGACATTAATGTGAGTGTTGGCGATTGCTTTAAAATGGTCGCCCGAGAATCGGTGAGACCTCGAAGTCTGGGGTGCATGTCCAAAGCACAACAAAGTCAACTGGCACAAAGAACTCCCGGATCCTTACTGGCACATTTTCGGCGATTTCGATGGGTAATCGAGGCGATTGATCGCGCTAGTTGTAGACACATTGATGTTGGAACCAAGGTAGGGTGCTTGATCTTGTCGAAGACAACCTTGGGCATCACACTGACACTTGCTCCAAGATCACAGAGTGCATTGTTGAAATATTGATCTCCGATTGAGCACTCTCTAGTGGGGCATCCTGGATCCTTTTTCTTGATAGGTGATGTATTTAGGATTGCCGCACTACACTCTTCTGTTAACTTGATGATCTCTGTGGTTGGCAGCGGTCTCTTCTTGTTCAGGATATCTCTTATGTACTTGGCGTATGTCGGGACCGCATGGCATTCGGTAGAGGTATATTGACATAAAGCTTCTGGATTACCTCCACGAATTTATCGAATTGATCATCAAATTGAGGTCTTGTCATTCTTCTTGGATATGGTATGAAGTTGGTGTCGTGAAAGTCTTGTCTTGTGGGTTCGTGGTGCACAACTTCTTCCACGTCGTCGATCCTTGTCTTCTACGGAATGTTGGCTCGGTACTACGAGGCGTGTCTGTGCTTATAGGTGTCGTAGGGTGTTCTAAGAAGGTCTTGCTGCGCTAGCGGGTGCCGTAGGTCTTTTACCCGAAGGTCTTGTCGCCCCGGGTGGGTATGGTGGATCGGTGGTTTGCTTACCACCTCTCGTTCGGATATTACATATCTGCTCATGGTTAGTGGCAACAGGCATAGCAGCGAACAATTTCGATAGTTTTGATTCTAATTTTATATTAAAAGCAACTTGTTCTTTTATCATAAATGTAAAAACTATCCATTTTAGCATTTATATTTTCCAGAATTTTATCATTAGCAATTAACTTCTTGGAGAAACCATCATTAATTTTAACTTGCTCTTCAATTAATTCTCGTAAAGAAGGTTGCTTGAATTTATTACCCGAATTAAAGTTATTACACGAATACTTACCGCGTAAAGTCGGTTGTGGTTCTTGGTCTTCTCTCGAGAGTCGGTGCTGACTTGTGAACCACCAAGCTTGAACTTCTTGAAGCATTCATGGAGTCTTGTAAAGCTTGTCGATCCTTCTTGTAGTTGGCTCGCTTTTCAAGCCAATTTAGTAGCACATCCATCGGTTGATCACGCCTTCAATTCTTCTTGTTCTTCTTGTACTTCTTCACTTTGGCGGCGAAGTATTGGGTGTTCTTTGGGATCCGACCTTGGTTTTTCGATATCTTGCACATTAGTATGTCGGCTTTCCCCGGTGTGAGTGATAAGAATGATCCTCCGGCGGTGGCGTCTAGATGCCTCTCTTGCTTTTTGATTTAGTCCATGATAGAATCCTTGTAAGAGCATCCATTCCTCCATTCCATGGTGAGGGCAATCGATATGTATTCTTGTAAACGTTCCCACGCTTCCGGAATAGATTCTCCCTTTTCTTCTTGAAAGTTGGCAATTTTTCCACGTAACGCATTGGTTTTGCACTGTGGGGAAAAACTTCGCTAGGAATGCGGTTGAACATTTCTTCCATGTGTTTATCTTTTGTTCATTGGAGTAGAACCATTGCCTCGCTCTCCACGATAGTGAGAAAGGGAATAAGCGGAGCGAGGATCGTGTACTGGGAATGTTCTTGATGGTGGCGCTTATCTCCATGAAAGTCCGGAGATGAGTGCTTGCATCTTCATGTGTTTTTCCTTCAAACGGGTTAGCTTGCACCATGTTGATGAGGCTTGCCTTGAGCTCAAACTCATGGTTGATTGGAAGTGTAGGTCCAGTGCGAATGTTCTTGATGCTCGGAGTGGAGAACTCTCGCAACGTCTTTTCAGGCATGGCTTCAGGAACTTGGTGTAGCTTCTTGGGTTTTATTTGATGTAGATGATTAAAGTGTAGTGAATCACAATCAAATCTGTTAATACCCTCGCGAATAAGATAGAAAAAGACAATAAACGGGTAAACTGTTTAAGCGAGAGGTGCTAAGTAGTAAAATCCACACTTAGTATTCATCTATCAATAATCAAAAAAAAAGAATAGCTATCAAAAATCTTCCCCGAACAAGCGGCCGAGAAATGCTTGTTGGTATTTATTAGCTTACAGAGAAATATAGATCCGCAAGCGCCGCGGATGTCAAATGAGCATTTCACCCGGGGAGGGTTTTAAATATATATCGTATCCACAAGGAAGATATGACGAGCGGTTCAATTGATTAAAGACGAGTGATAGAAGACTAATGGGATTTTAGTGGTTTAGCATATACTTAAACGAGGTAAGCCAATAATAAATAGCGTTAAGGTAAATGAGACGGGTAGAGGTACACACGTGGTGAGTATAGCATAAAACTAATTCCTAGTAAGATTAGGATTGGATTTAAAACAAAGGGACAGTTCTTATGTAGCATACAAAGACTCTATTAAATGGTTTTAAACGGGCATAGCATAAGATCATATATAAATCAAAACCATAAATAAGAATGTGCACCCGAAGATTACTTAAGAAAATCGGGGAACGAAACAAGATTAACCCAAGAACCATTATCGACTAGTCTTATATACGGGGGATGGATTGCAAAAGGCCTCAATAGTGTCTTGTCACCACTACGATCTACCACACGACCGGCATATAAGGTGAATCCGCAAGTAAATTATATCTAAGCACCATGCTTACATACTTTCTACTACCTAGCACACAGCTGTAATATACTAGGAGCTCTACGAATAAGCGCGTTGAATTACCATGAATAATGATCATATAAAATATGCTATGACTAGAATAAAGTAAAAATAGAATAATTGTATGCATAGTAATGAAATGAGTTTTTCTACAATGCTTGGAGATGCGTTGGGAAGCGTTTGAAAAATAATTTATGTGTCTATGAATAGTGGGCCCAAAGACGTCGGGAAAGCGTTGAGAAGCGTTAATGCGGAAGGCGTTGGGCGTTAGGATGTGTCTATGAGCGGTGGGCCCTACGCGACGTAGCGCTTCTCAATGCTTCCGAAATTGAGGTGGGTTGCAATGTCAAAATTGGGCGTGATAATTGCATTTTTTGTAATTCTTTTTTTTTTAACGAAGGGTATAAAAAGTACATTCATATTTGTAACATGTTTTTGACTAGTATAGCTATACCCATGACATAATTCAAGTAATATAGTTTTATTTCTACTGGGGTTCGGTTTGATTTGATGGATTCATTCTCGTTATCTCCCTCTCGTCAGCCGCCACCATCGCCGCCGCCGGTGCCGCTGCTGGTGGGGAGCTTCGTCAGCCGCCACTGTCGCCGCCACCGGTGCCGCTGCCGGTGGGGAGCTTGAACGCGGCCTGCACGGTGGGAGGGGCCGTCTGGCCGCTCTGCGCTCCTCGCGTCGATGGCGGCCGGATCTGGCCTCATCGCCGCCGTCCACCAGTCGCCACCTCCGCACGCGGCGATGGCGACGCGGCAAGGTGGTCAAGGTGGCGGCGGCCTTCGTCTTTGATTCACCGTGTTAGGGTTCATTCGCCGCCGTCTCTGTATTCTCCGTCTATGTGCCCCGGCCGCTGCCGTCGGTCACGGCGCCACAGCGCGCTCCCCATGGCGGAGCAGGAAGAAGGGCCGGCCTGGGCGACGCCGCCTGTCTCGGCAGCCCAGCGCGCTCGTCCTTCCCTCCAATGAAAGGACCAGCCGCTCCCCGTTGCCGATGCGGTTCCGGTGCCGCAGTTGGAGACAATGATTGGGGGTGGTGACGGCGGAACCTGTCGGTCAGAATGGAGGTGAACCAAGGCATGCAGATGGAATTGGTAAGATTAAGGTGAGGCTGCCTGTGCACCGTGACCTATTTCTTGATCCCCTTCGTCTTTGATTCAACTGCCGGTGCCAAATTGTTGCTAGATTCAGATGTTTGGGCTTGGGAATATTGACATCGGCTGTATCCAAATCCGAAAGATCACTGCTTTACTGAAAAATTGTGGAAAAAAATAAGTGCATTTTTTGTGTCACCTGCTTCTGTTTCGTGGGTCTCAATTAGCACTGCAATTTTTCTTGTTCTGTTGGTCTATTTTACAACTTGCCACTGGAGTTGAAAATATTTTACTGTAAATTTTGTGATAATTGTTAAATATGGCAGTATATGCTTATGAATTGAGACAACTAGCAATATAGTTTGTGTTATGTTGGTTCTTGAACAACCATTTCTGGCATTGAGAAGTTCTGGAGCCTCATGCTCATGTATTCCTGATACTAACCTCTGCTTATGCCAATGTATGAAATGAAATATAGCGCTCATTACAACTTGAATCTGGAAAGCATTTCTGTCAACTTGAATTTGACCAATCATGCAGATACATGAAGAGATGATGATTGCATTTGTTTTCATCATTGGCTGTCACATAAATTAGTAAAGACTTCTCTAATTTTTGGCCAGAGACTTGTTTCCTGGCTAGAATGAATTGTGTTATAAGCCTGCTTGTCCTCAGAATCAAAATAGATATCTTGTTTGGAGCTTTCATTGGCCAAAGTTTCATACTCTTTTTAATCTGAAAATCTGAAAAATTTGCGACGTCTGAAATTGTTCAGGTTTCATGTTAGAGTGAATTTCTAATTTTCTTGACTTTGTGACTTGGCCATCTTAGAATCGTATTGCAACCAGTATTTCCTGTACATGCTAACATCAATTGGATAGGGACATTATGCTGCTGCTGCACTTGAGTCAGGTACCTGTAATTCTTGTCTTTGCATTATGGTCTAGTTTCATGTACCTTTCCCATTATCATTTATGGATGCTTTTGTTGATATGAACATGACCTCAAGATTCCATTGCTTAGTATTCAAAGATAAGCCTATCTTTTACCTGCTTCTTTATGATTCCTGTTACGGCAACGTCACATCTTAATGTTTGCAATTGCAAGGCTTGTGCTGTTGAGAAGATGGTCACTCAGTCAGTCTGAGTGCATATCGAACTCTTGACCTCTGTCTTTCTGAATAAATAGTATCATGATTCTACAAACTAATTTGCTTCGATTCTTCTTCTTCTTGTGTCTGTGTTCACACTATTGCTCTGTCAGATTGAGGTGAGGCTGCCTGTGCACCATGATCTATTTCCTGATCCCCTTCGCCTTTGATTCAACTGCTGGTGCCAAATTGGCGTTAAATTGGGATGTTTGGGCTTGGAGCAGTGACATCGGCTCTATCCAAATCTGAAAGATCACTGCTTTACTGAAAAGTTGTGGAAAAAAATAAGTGCCTTTATGTTTGTCACCTGTTTGTGTTTCGTGGGTCTCGATTAGCACTGCAATTTGTGATCTTTTTATGTCCATACGCGAGAATGCTCATGCTTTCATGTTGTAGACTTGTATTTACTCGCACTAAATGTTATGTATGTTTGTAGGCAACAAGTTTTCAACATTAGTGTGAGTATGGCTGGGTGGTAGGCTCACAGTTCTATTATGGCCCTAGATATTTATTGCCATATTTCAGTATTGATTCTTTGAAGGTTATGTCGAGTCATGCACTTTGCCATTTGGTTAATCAAGTGATTAATCAGGGCTTTCTTGTTTTACATGAACCCTCCCAAAAATATATCATTTGGCAGTCATCATTCATAATTTGTTTTCCTTTGGTGTCAAGTATCTTCCAGCTTGAACGAAATATTAAATTATATTGCACTGCCAATATCTAGTGGTAACTTGACTATCCAAAGGGAGTAGTGTCATCTAGCTTGCCTTGCAACTAGTGGTGCTTATTAGACATGGAAAATCTCTTATTTGGTTTTCCATCACTGCAAGTTTGTCAGAGTTATGGAACAGTGTGCTATGTCTTAATTCAGGGTTTGTCATTTTCTCCAGGCTGTTACCCGGGAAGAGGCACTGAAGCTGTTGACTTATCTAATTATCTGCACTCTGTTTTTCTCTGTCAAAAGTGTGACTCATTGCTTTACTTATTCATTTTTGAATTATTGGCGCTAAGGAGTTAGTGTACCAAGATGTTCATGCACAAGGACAGGATAAGCATGCTCAAGCACCAAGTTGATATGTCATGATGTGGTCGATTCACTGTTATCTCACTAATGGCATAAAATAAAATTTCCCCTTCTCCTTCACAAAGCTGTGGTGGCCCAGATTCCCAACTTCGGCAGAGGCACCGGCGACAACGTGGGCCTCTTCATCGGAGCTCATGCCTTCAAGAAATTGTTCTTAAGCCACCTGCTCGACCCTCCAGCAATCCTATTTTTGTGCACCTGTCACCGATTGTATTTGTGATCTATGAACATTTGTTTTTGAGAATGGATCATGATCATGTTGAACTGGTTATGTTTGCTTGCACTTAGGCACTTGGAATAAATTAGCATGTGTTTACTCAGGTTATTCTGCCATTTGAATGATATATAATCGGTTGTCAAGGTTGCGACTTTTGGGTTGCAAGGGTTAAAGAC
This sequence comes from Hyparrhenia diplandra, assembly GCA_015847255.1. NCBI lineage: Eukaryota > Viridiplantae > Streptophyta > Magnoliopsida > Poales > Poaceae > Hyparrhenia > Hyparrhenia diplandra. The sequence continues at coordinate 269,039 of JADLZK010010322.1, forward strand.
CAGTCGGGAGTTATGACTGTAGAATTAGGAACCTACTGATGGATGGCCCCTAAGAATTTTGCCAAATAGCCTGATTAAACACTGAGAACCACCATCATTTTGTTTGGCGTAATGGTAGAGCAAACAGAGCATACATGTGGTTTTGCTAATTGTTAATGTGCACTAAGTGATTGAAAGATAAGTAAATGTCCCAAGTAAGGCTCAGTTTAATGGAGATTCAATTCAAAGTATCGGAGATGATATTCTGTTCCTTGTATATTAGGGACATAGTTTAACGAGATTCGATTCATATACGACAAGTAAATATTATTTTTTGGAATTAATGTATTTCTAGAAATTCGAAGTACTTATTTTTATTTTTATTTTAGAATTATGTGTTCCTAGAAATTTCATAAAGAATTGCGTAGTACAACCGGTTTCGCTGACAAACGGCAAAGAAATTTGAAAAGATTTGAAACAAACATGACAAATGACAAACAACATTCATGTTATTTCATAGTTTTAAATTAAAACATACTACATGACAAACAATATTTATATAGACCATTGACTCCATCTCTCCCATCCGTCCAAGCGAGGTGGAACTAAAACTGAGAAAGCGCGGGCGCTTGCAGCGTGTGTTCGCTGCTGCCATGGTGAGCAGCCATCGGGCCAAGTGGGCTGTTAGCCCAAGCGTAGGGAGAGAAGGGGAGGTAAGGTTTTTTGTTTTTTTGACAACTTCTAAAATTCCCAAAAAAATCAAGGTAATTTGAAGTGATTGGATTTGAATCCCAGAAATTCCCATTAACTTTTAGTGCAAGGTTAAAAATAGTTTTTAAAAATGTTTAAATTTGTGTAAAATTTAAAAAACATTTTTAGTGAATTTTAGCATGAGTAAAAAAACATAAGGGGTTACAATTTTTTAGTGAATTTTAGCATGAGTAAAACCATAAGGGGTTACAATTTAGTGCACTATTTGTGGTCCAGCCTGGCCAAGCTGTCGCTGGCCTATGGAACCTTTTTTTTTAAGCAAACCATTTATTCTTTATTTATTCAAAAATTAATTACGATAATAAGTAAACTTGTTCGAAAATTATGCAGGATGCACACAACACCATACTTTGGCTCCAAAACACCCTATAAAAGTTTCAGATGATTTGGAGATAGTGGTGATACACATATCTCACATGTGGGGATATATCTCACGTAGTCGCATTAGTCATTGTGAGACATGTATGCCTTTGTGAGAATGTGCACCACCACTTTGTCGAGAATCAATTGAAACTTTTTTTTTTTCTCATGACTATCCACCACAGTGGAGTGTTCATGCAAGTTTTTGGATTTTTCTATCTAGTATAGGGTATTTTAACATTTATTCTTTATTTAATCTAAAATTAAATACAGTAATAGGTAAACTTGTTCGAAAAATTGTACTGGATGCACACAACACCATACTTTGGCTCCATAAACACCCTATAAAAGTTTCAGATGATTTGGAGATAGTGGTGATACACACATCTCACATGTGGGGATATTTCACATATAGTCACATTAGTCATTGTGAGACATGTATGCCTTTGTGAGGATGTGCACCACCACTTTGTTAGAATCAATAGAAACTTTTTCTCATGACTATCCACCATAGTGGAGTGTCCATGCAAGTTTCTGGATTTTTCTATCTAGTATAGGGTATTTTAACATTTATTCTTTATTTAATCAAAAATTAAATACAGTAATAGGTAAACTTGCTCTGAAAATTGTACGGATGCACACAACACCATACTTTGCCTCCATAAACACCCTATAAAAGTTTGGATGATTTGGAGATAGTGGTAATATACATATCTCACATGTGGTGACATCTCTCACATAGTCACATTGGTTGTTGTGAGACATGTATGTTTTTGTGAGGATGTGCATCACCACTTTGTGGGAATGAATTGAAATTTTTTTCTCATGACTATCTACCATAATAGAGTGTCCATGCAAGTTTTTGGATTTTTCTATCTAGTATAGGGTATTTTTAACATTTATTCTTCATTGAATCAAGAAATAAATACAGTAATAGGTAAAATTGCTCTGAAAAATTACTTGGATGCACACAACATCATAGTTTGGCTTCATAAACACCCTATAAAAGTTTCGGATGATTTGGAGATAGTGGTGATACACATATCTCACATGTGGTGACATCTCTCACATAGTCACATTGGTTGTTATGAGACATGCATGTCTTTGTGAGACTTTGTCAAAATCAATTAAAACTTTTTTCTAATGACTATCCACCATAATGGAGTGTCCATGCATTTTTTTTTTTTTTTTTCTACCTAGTATAGGGTATTTTAATATTTATTATTTATTTAATCAAGAAATAATTACAATAATCGGTAAACTTGCTCTCGCAAACCTGCACGCATGCACACACAACATGGCAGTTTGGATCCATAAAACCCTAGATGCTTGCGAGATAGTGGTAGTATGCATCCTAGTGAAGCATATATGTCTCACATATACTCAATGTGACTAAGTGAGAGATGTAGTTCCACCTCCACAAAGTCATTAGAATATTCTTGCCATGCTCACACATTAACAAGTCAAAAAAAAAAAAAAATAAAATAGAAATAGCAAATAGTAGGGGAAAAAGAGTAAAGACAAAAAAAAGTGGCTTCCATTGGGTTCGAACTAAGGAGCTGTAATTTAGGAAGTGTTTTTTTTTTTTTGAAACCATAATTTAGGAAGTGTTACCATTGCGCTAGTGAAGTGTTTTGATCAGATGGGAGGGATCAATATCTTAAGGATAGTTCGTCAAAAGCCCTTTTCCCACGCTTGGGCCAAAGACCAGCAGACAGCAGGCCATCAGTGACGAGGCCCAACACCCTGTGCCCGCACCCTTGCCGCTGACATGCAGGACTCGCGTGTCAGTGAGTCTAATTGTAAAGATTTCCCGTTACCACTTGAACTCGGGGTTATGTGGTGCTCTGATTTTTGTTACACAGTTCGGTTCTGTACTGGCACTAGGTAGCGTAATCGCGGTTGTTTTATAGCTGCCATTACCCATGGCCATGCGACAAGTTTCTTCTCGTTTTTCAAGCAAGATTCCCAAAAAGAATGGAGTTCTATGGTCTCTGGAGCTTGCAAACCCTACTCGTTTTGAACTTCCACACTGGTATCTCGCTATCTTGTGAACTGGACTGTCTTCGGGGAGCAGGTTGATGAATTTCTTATTCAACCTACCCTTCAGCAGTAGTTTCATTTTTGTTTCGAGAACCTTTATTTATCCAATAGTTTAATAAGTCAAAGTTTATTAAAAAAATTTCGAGAAACTATGAAAAGCAGAGCTTATCCTAGTGCTAAATTTGTTTTGAACACATTCAGTTCTCTGAAACTACGTAAAGATTCTCCCAAATACCCCAAAATTCAAAGAGAGTTCTCCTTTCAGACCGGTCGCTCTTCTTGGCATTTCAAGCATGTACATGTGAAACCGTAATATGCAAGCTGAGCCTGCCTCTCCTCGTATGGAAGGTCTTCTTCGATGTAGGAGATGGTAATCTGGAATGTGCATTGTCAGATTGTTGGTATAGGTAGCAGCATAGCATAGCCAAAGTTCTCATCTTGATTGCGTAATTGAAATGAATTGACCAAAGAATAGGATACCTCTTCTTCCTTGCTGATAGGCCTAAGAGCAATCATCGCTGCATGGCCATCCTTGTCCTACAGGGTATTTCAAAAGTTCAGTTCTGCCTTGCTGATGGCGAATTGGCATGAAAAATGAACTGGTCTGCTCTGTGCAAACATAGGCAAATAACAAGGAGCTGTGCATACCCTCATAGGGAACTGAGTAGTCTTCACCTAAAGCATCAAGGAATGGCCCCGTTACCTACTCTGCTCGGGCCCACTATTCATAGACACAAGCCTTGCCATGAGAATGTCATTGACTATTAAAGAAAGTTTACATCCTTAAGGTTGTCAAATAACTGAACTACGGAAAGGCACATCCTTAAGGTTGAAACCACAATGATATTTTTAGGCAATCTCCACTTGACATACTTAGAATTATTAAGTACTCCATCTGCTAGCTGCAATCAATATAACCAACAGGCACCACAACCTAAAAGAAATTGGAGCATAACTAAGCAGTAAAAGAATTCATAATAATTGTAGTATACTTCAGTCTGTTATTCACTAAAATAAACTATTTGCCAGAAATAAGGAAGCATTAAGCAATTAAAAAGGATACAAAAGAAACTGCTTGCCCGTGTATGTCTTGCCATACTCCCACGACGTTGCAACTAGTAAGCGTCTTGCCATCACTTGAGCTGAGCTCAAAGGACAGATGTTGTCCCCTCATGTCACAGTTGATGTGCCACAGCCCCCAATTGCAAGCAGTGGAGAGATCAAATAACATAACCGCCCTTATTTAACACCACTGAGAACAAAGGCAGCAAAAAACATTGCAAGTAGATGATTTCAAAACTACTACTGAACAGAGATCGGTATACATACTCCTGTTAAACTCCATTGAGATTTGGAAGTGTATAGTGGAATAACCTTATGCACTCTCCTATGCAGGCAATAACCATAACATTTTGGCTCAATGCATATGCAGCCTTCTTCCCAATAAACTGCATTAGAACAACTTGTTATACTGCAATCAGAAACTATATATGTTTCGGGAAGTGTCAAAACCAGTAGCATATGCACAGAAAAATAATCACCTCGTCATCTTCCAATAATGCGTCTATGCTCACAGTGTCCAAGAATAACCCATTGACAACCAATGTCCACCAATTGGTCTGCACTAAATTTTTTAAAGGGAAATGTAAAAGTTCTATTAGCAAAGCCAGAAGTGAAAAGCTCCTAATCTTTGAAGCAGTTATGTTTTCTGTCTAATTGTGTTGGTCTCTTTTATGTTATATCGTGGCTGACTTGAGGTTAATTTTCCTTAACAAATACGCACATTAGAGATTCAAATAACTCCGAAAATGGGCTAAATGTGCCAGATGCAAGTCTTGTTCATGTGGCATCAACAATGGATGTCATGGAAGATAATCAAAGTGGTATTGCACTAGCAACCCCAATCCATATTCAGTCACAACCAAATGGAAGGCTCTACAACCATAGTTCAATTTTACTAGTTCTGATTTTTGTCAGCTGCTGAACTTGGGGCCAGTTTCAACTGAATGGATTGCATGGTTGGAATTGAATTGCTAGTGCCTGCTGCAAGCTGCTGGCTTGGTTAAGGAGAAGGGCTAAAATCAGTGCATACTGCTCACCAATGATACTTTAACTTAACATATGTTTTGCTTGTGCAGATAGATAGTCACACATAAAAAAAATTCAGTAGGAGAGCATGCAGTTGTATCTGTTATCTTGAGCTAAGTAAATGCACACAACTGCACCAAAATTACCAACGAAATGTTGGTAGAACCACAGTTTCAGCTAAAAGGATACTAAGGTGGGACCAAGAAGGCAAGAAAGCAGGATCATGGACTTAACAGTTAACACCGAGAACCACTGTGCTAGTCAAACAAGCATGGGGCGTCTAGCAGAATGAAGACTTTCTATTCAATTTGCTATTTTTTTAAGAATATTAATAATAGGATTCCCAGTAGATGATTCAAGGATTAAACCACTGCTATCCAACTCTCGCTTTGAGTATTCCAATTTCACAACTGGAATTCCATGAAACTCTATAAATGCTTATTAAATTTTCGAGATTGCGGATACAACAATTACAGGGAAGCATAGAACTGAGGGATAATTTCTTTACGATGAGGTAAAAATGTATTTCACACATAAAGATCCTGTGACCCTGTGGCGAGTAACTAACACCAAGTATGTTGTGGAAACCAATTCTAGTGTATGGATAGAGGACTACTAATAGCTAGTCTACCATGCCGGAGCTGCTGATCACGCATTACAGTCTTATAGACTTGCATTGCACATGAATTTCAAGAACGGGGTATTAACACGGTAATCACCTAGCACTGCTGCCCTTGAGCTGATGAACGAAGGCGTCAACCTTGTCAAAAATCCACAATGGGCTTCCCACTGCACAGGCATATAGAAACAATAAATTGCTGGAATCAGATTCAATCCGTCCAACCACAACGCAACAAGCCGAACACAGTAAAGACACCACACGTACAGGGGAGACCGCCGCGGCAGGCTGCGGAGAGGTACGGGAGGGCACGGAGGCGCCGTGCCACGAAGAGGGAGAGGGCACGACGGCGGCGCGGACGAGCGGGAGGCGGCCGGTTGTGCGAAGCCATGGGTGGCGGCCGGCGTTGCTGAGACGTCTGTGGTGGGGCGGGCCGGTCTTCCGGGCCCAGCCAGCTGGAGACGGCGAGGGAGGGAGGCTAGCCGACGTTGCAGCGGGGGTGAGGACAGGCCGGCGATGGCTAGGGCTAGACCGGCGACTGCGGACACTGCGCCTCGCGTGTTCCTTTCGCGAGAAGGAGGGGTCGGGCGCGCGTGGGTGCCGGGAGTTAGCCGGCGGGGGTGTGGTGAATTAGTTTTGCGAAAAGACCGTAATACCACTAATCAAATTAAATCAACAAAAATCGCTATTTTGAGGGAGTAACGCGGCGTTAGGAAGCGTTAGGAAGATTTAAGCATGGTAAAAGGGCTCTAAAATGAAATAGCACGAAGGTGTATGAAAACAATAATATTGATTCATAGTATAGCTTACTGATATAGAACCGGAGCAGATGCTCTCTCTTCTCTAAACTCTGACTTTCTATATAAACTAGACTCTAGATCTAGAGCGATGAATTAGCTATCCTATCTCTTGGTGGCGCCTCCTCCTCCTGTCTTGGCTTCAACTTGATCTTTTCCTTGATGATGACTTGAGAACTTGATGATCCGAAAGGGGGGTCTAGGGTCTCCTTATATAGTCCGGAGGAGGTGCAGTGTTTGACCTAGATACATCTCGCTCCCACCGTGGCCCTCTGATCAAACCGACATCAAACGACCGATTTAGATTGCGTCTTAGAGGCGGTTTAGGAAGCTTCCGGAGGCAGGGCTGCCTTGGCCAGCAAGGCAGGCCGAGCGGCCTGATAGATGGGCCGAGCGGCCCAGGGTGGGCGTGGCTTCTGGAGTCTTCTAGATGATGTTTTCTTGGGTGTTAAGTTTTAGGCACGCCGAGGAGTAATCCGGAGCCTTCTAGAGTCTTTTTCTGAGTTGGATTATGTTACGCCGCGTAGTCGCATGACTCGCCGCGATTCTAACATTTTTTCCATTTTAGTCCCCGCAATTCACAACTTTACCAAAACCGGTGGAAATATGTTAGTGACACCCTTTTCTAGGTTGTTATTATGATTTATACCCCTTTCTCATGTTTATTTAATTAATAAATTTATATGATAACAAGTGTCAACAAACTCCCCCAAGCTTACCCTTTGCTAGTCCCTAGCAAAGCTATATGCTATAGTAGGATCGAGTTGCTACTACGCTTTCATACGTCAAGAAATCGTGGTTAATCGTAAATAAATTCTCCTCTTAACCGCATTGCTCTTTCATATTGTTTACCATGGGGCGTAGCCTTTCATGAATCATAAGCAAGATAAAACAATCAAGTTAAGTACCATGTCTCGTGTTCTTTTTGATCAACTATCATCCAGGGGTTTTGCAATATTTTTCAAAAGAAACTCGAGATCCTATGTATGACCCTCTTAAGTAGACGGTATTTAGTGGAGTTACATGTGGTGGAACATACATAATGGGATGATAGTGGCGAATGGATGAGGATGAAAGGTAGTAATTAGCCTTTAGCCTTTTCTAGTATTTTTCTTCAAGCATCTTGGACTATATCTCTTTCTAAAAATTGCTAGGAGTCGGGTCGCCCATTCTTGGAGAGAGGTGGGCTTTGCCGGGACTTGTGTCCATTTTTCTCTCTCCTTAGAGATGTGGGCCCTACTCACCCTGACACGTGTCCATTATTCATCTCTAAATATATTTTTATTATTATTAGGGAGGTAGGCCCTTTCTCGCTTTAGTATGACTTTTGTCCGTTACTCTCCCCCTCTCGCCTCACTTTTCTCTCTAAATAGTTATTTATTTTTCTTTCTTTTCTTTCTCTCTCTCTTTTTTGAATGTAGCCCAGCCTCTAATTGGCATAAAAACGTTGAGAGAGACATATCCAAAATTGCTAGAATTTATTTTTTATAATTATGGCTAGCGGCTTTTATGTAGTATGGGGAGGCGTACTTCGAAGTTAGAAGCGGCAGATTTAGTAGAGTGGGATGATCTTGATGCGAATGATAAACTCTTAAGGGTCATAACTAAGGAACTCATCATATAATGTTTTTATAATTTTCAAAAAGATAAAACGAGAGAGTCAAGTATCTCTAGGAATATGATAAACAAATACCAACTTTTCATGTATCTTTATCCTTCAACGCTTAAGACTCAAATTAAGCATGTGCTTCCTATTGTGTGTTTGGGTTTAGAGTAAATTAAGCATTTTAAAGCTCTAGGAGAATTTAAGTCTGAAATGTAAGTACTTTAAGAAGAATTAAGGCGGAGCAACTATTCATCATTTCCAAGCATATACCACCAAGATCATAATTAAAGAAGGATAGCTAACTCGCAAGCATCTAACATTTACTGGACTCTTAACACTAATACTTTCATTTAAGACTCATTAACTCTAAGCAAATATACTAACTAGCTAATATTTAAAAATAGATAGGATAATAATACTTATCGTGATAACTGAGGGTGCTCTCCCCAATTTGGATCTTGAAGTAGTCTTTTTATTCGTCCTTGGAACTTGTTCATCTCTGGGTTTTCCTTAAATGTTCTCCCCCGCAAATATTAATTTCGCACATAGTCGAAGGAACAAATTCTAGGATTATGTTATGGGCCCCTTTACAATGCTTGAAAATGCTTCCTAACGCTTCCTAACGCCCCCGACGCTTCTTGAAAATAATCATTTGGGCTATTTTCATTCGTTCAAGGGCATTTTGGTCATTGTGCATCCGAAACCCAACCTAACCCCTAATCCACCGCGGCCCAAGACCCCCTCGCGGCCACCCCACGAGCGGACGCGTCCCTCGCGGCCATCCCACTAGCGGACGCCTCCCTCGCGACCCAAGGCACGAGCGCCGCCGCGCAGAAGCCACCATCGCCGTCGTTTCCCTCGTGGCCTCGTCCAAGCCACCAGCGCCGCCGTCTCCCCTGGACGCCGAGCCTAGCCGCTGGCGCCGCCGTCTCCCTTGCCCTAGTCGTCGCCGTCTCCTTTGACGCCACGCCACAGCCGCCGGCGTCGTCGTCTCCCCTCTCCCTAGTCCTCGGCGCCCTTGTCCGCCGCCCTTGCACGTCCCCTTCCCGGTCCGCTCGTCCCCAAGTCGACAGCAGCACTCAAGCGAAGTGCCCAAGGCAGCGGTGCGCACTTCAGGCAACGGCGGATCCGGCTTGTCTCCCTCATCTCCATCTCCGGAACGGCAGCCGTGGACGCATCACCAAGGTGTTGATCAGGTGTGTGCCCTGTAATCCTTTGCCAATTTCTTAGTGTAGATTTGAAGCAGATAGTCAGGGTAGTTCCTGTGAAAATATGATCTTGCATTTTTGTGCTTTGTAGCTGTGGCCTTGTTGATTCTGTTGCAGCATTATTTGGTCATCTCTGGAACAATTGTGCGTAGTATGATGATGTAATTCTGTAGCCTCTGATGTTAGCAGAACATTCCATGCTCACTGAACATATGGAAATAACTATTACAAAATGTTGCAAACGTACAGTCAGTAGAAGATGGGTTGCCGCTAACAATTTGATAACTCTGATATTGCTCTGAGGCATTTAGCAGTATTGAAGATGAATAGTGCAATAATTTTGTTCTGTTACATTCAGCCTGTTTTGCACACTCGTTTTGTTCTGTTATAGTCAGCTTGTTGTTACACGTCGATGGCGTTTATTCTTGCCAAAGTCGTAACAAAACACTTCTAAGAAGACTGGACCTGCTAATTCTTCCTGATGAACACAATGTGTACTCAGACTTAATCAGTATTCAGACTTATCTCTGAACCTTTCTTTCTCAGTATAACCTGTACTCAGACTGAACCTGCTAATTTCAATTGATGATTTTTATTTGTAAGGATGAATACCTATTGTCTCGGTTAGATTTTCCATTCTCGTACATGATGTCTAGTCTTTTCCTTAACGGTACACCTGCTATATGGTACTGATGCTTGGTAGTGGTAGCTAGTGCTAATCAGTATTCAACATGTTCTAACATTGGCTCTTGAAAACATGGAAGGTGAGGTGATCTCTGAGAATATGTCCTCGAAGTACGGGACTGATTGCTTAGAGATGCATGTTGGTGCTATTGATTGGCCCGGCGAGCATGTGCTGATCGTCGGACCAACCTGGTTGCAACCGAGGGACAATTTGTGCTGCAATCAGGCTTCTTGGTATGTGTGTGCTAATTTCAACTTTATGCATTAAACAAATTATTGACCAAGGGTTCCCCGTATAATCCTTACCTATGGATCAGAATTGTTGTTGCACGTCCCGACCTGCTGTTGAGTACTAGTGTTTCTTGATTGTGGCGCTTTGTGGAAACACTAAACAAATTTTTGTCTTAATGAAATTTCTTTTGTTTACTTCAATCATATCGCATGCACCCACCCCGGTAACCCCATATATGCTATGAGAATGAGATCCTAATAGCTGAAAAATAAATGTCAGTAAGGGGGACAAGTTTTCAGAACACCCCGGTTTTAAGAGCAAAACCAGATGATGCTATATGTGAGCCCCCGAAGTCAAATCTCACATATAGTTTACAAAAATAATGGTAATCAATTCACAATGCTTAAAACATATCGAACATGATATAAAAGACATAACCTCAAACTTGCGCAGCCAGAAAAGACACTCGATCTTCTAGTGTGGACTCCATGGACCGACCGACCGGGTTGACCACAAGCCTAAACTTCACCCGAGGTGTGTGGGGAATAGCAAGAGTGAGTCCATGTCGAACTCAACAAGAATGGCAAGACAATATCTTACCCAAATAACCCATGATCACTATAACATAATAATGTAGAGCATAAACGATAAATTATGAACTGTTAAACAAACATAGGTCATCATCTTTAATGCGAAGGTTCCAAGGCCGCTCATGACCGAGAGCAAGGCTGTTATAACAGTTTTTAACTCTGCGCAGAGGTGTACACTTTCACTACGAGTCATGGTTTCCACCAGAGTAGGTTCGCGACTCCCTAACCAAGTGAAGACCATATAAAAGTCGCTCAAAGGCCCTCCTAAAAATATTGAGTGGCCAAATGAGCTACAACCCCGTTTCTCCCAATTACGCAAACCACCAACAAAGTTAGGTAGACCCCTTGAACAACTAGAGTCGAGCCATGTAACCCCATAGTCTGCATCAGATATCCCAGGAGACTCTCGGGTAGACAAGTCCACATGTTGCTAATAGTCATGTTTAACGCTCATTGCATAAAACATCATTGTCATATGATCATGGTTAAAAGCTAACATATCCCAAAACAATACTTGCCTTATTTAGATATCCTTCTTCAAGTCCAAAGCTTCCATGTCAACCCCTTTCTTGATCACAAACCTCTTCTTGATCACCAACATAAAGTCACCGCCTACTCGATTCCAATCAAGAACACACAAACATATGGATCCAATCATGCATGGCAAACAAGACTACCATTAGAACAGTACACCAACAAATTGGGAAAACAGTTTGAAAAGCTCAGAAAAACTATTCTACATGTCACTACGATCACACAGACGTAAAGATCACCGGAAATCGGACTAAAACGGCGAAGATACACAATTTACAAGATGTGCATGAATAAAATAATAAATTAAATATGACTTCGAAAATTTAAAGTTGGAAAACCTACTAAACAAGTGGCAAAAGCATCTAGGTTATGGAATTACGAATCTAACGCAACTTGAACGGATCAAATCGAATTAAAAAAGAGATTTTATGAGCAAAACAAGGTAGTGGCAGTTTTGTAAATACAGTGAAGTTAATTTCTAAATAAAATGATGAAATCTGATTTTTTGGTTGCTGGATGGACTGCAATTTAGATATAGGAGGAGCTTAGGGTCTCTTTAACTAAAAGGATCTTCTAATCTGGACCATAGATCCGAGATTGGACGGTTGGGATGATAGCATGTATATGTGTATTCTCATCGTATTTTGACATTTATTTTGCAAAAGGAAAACGGCAAGGAAAACATATGATGTAAACTTATGATGTCATCAAGCTAAATTGGAGCACACTCCACCGTGGTTCTACCATATAAGTTATGCGATTTAAAGAGTAACTTTTGCAAAGCACGTGAAAAAAGAATAGTAACCTTTGGTAAAGATCTTGTTTGCTGATTGCATGTACATGTGTATTTGCATGGTAAATGTAGATTTATTTTTGTAAAGAAAAACGGCAAGGAAACCATATGATGCCATCAGATGATGCTATCAAGCTAGCAATTGGAGCCATGACCGACGATGGTGCTAGCTTTACAGTAGTACGATAAAAGGAACCTGAGATTAGCAAGATATATATAGAGGAGGTTGAGACCTCACCTAGGATTTTGAACTAAGATGAACGCATAAAGCAAGGGCATGCTGGTCGATACGGCATCAGCAGCTGCAGCGGTTATGCTCTCCTGCTCGGCACAAAAATGGGAGCAGCTGCAGCGGTTATGCTCTCCTGCTCGGCACAAAAAATGGGAGATGATGGCTGGGGATGACCATCAGCACGGCACAGACAAATTAAGCATGCAGATAGATGGTAGATCAACAGGGCAGGCTTGTCAACGCACCAAATTAATGAATGGTTGATCTGCATGCACTTCAGACAGTACATGAAGCTGATGCATGGTGACGGATCGATGTCCCCATGATGGTGGCATGCGACGGCGCTGAGATGGATCGACAGTAGGAAACGCACATAGCTGAGTTCACCGGTGGCAACCATGAGCACAGAACAGTTCAGGGCAGATCAGCTTAAACTTCTCCATCGATGGCATGGATGCAGGTTTGGGTCATGCGTTGATGACAATCTTGGATGATGCAACAGACCTCGTATGAAGGTATATTTTTTATAGGAAAAAAACTCTCCACGTTACATCAACTAACTAATTGATGTTGTAGGCTCCACCTTACTAACGGGTCTAAATAATCATTAAGCCCATTGATAAATAAATTCATAGGCTTAGTGAAAGAATGAGATATTTTATTATTTTCGAAATTAATTAATTTCAGGATTAAAATAATTCTAGAAAAGTCCGTAACACTTTAAACCATGAGAAAGTTCTCTCAATGCTCCGGATATTTGGGAAAAATTCCAGAGACATTGAAATGTGAGAAACCCAAATTATTTGGAGCTCACTTAAAAGATATTTGAGGGATTATAGAAAAGAAAATTCTCATAGAGAAAAGCAAGAAAACTCCGAGAGAATGCTGAAATAATTTTCGAGGGAGTTTACATAGATATTGATGAATTATGAGCTCAAGAAATAATTTAGAGTGGAAGAATAATGTTATGAGAAACTCCGCTTAAAGGAATGAGCGGTGAAGCAAGGATCCGATCGTTAAGATAAAGACAGAGATACACACGAGCAATAAACGACTTACTAGTAATTTCAAATTTAGCAAAACCGGACATCACAAAATAGAATAATGCACCAAAGATGAATGCTCAAACACGTTGCTACCTTACGATAAATTTTAAGTTGACGAAATATTTATTTTCCTATATTTAATGAGCACAAAAATTACATAATTAAAATCATTTTATTCTATTTTCAAAAGAGACAAAATTTGGGGTGTTACAAATCTACCCCCTTAAGATGAATCTCGTCCCGAGATTCGGAAGATAAAGATCGAAGAGATTGAGATACTCTATCTACCTAATCGTTGTCACCCCGAAAGTACTTCCATTTCCTTGGTAAGGATTCCTCTTATTTTGCATGACTATTAATCTTTGTCCGAAAAACATCTTTGGCTTATTCCAAGACTTTGGCAAAAGTCAACATAACTCTCGGCTAACTCCAAACCAAATCCCTGTTAACTTTCAACTATCAGGCCACCTCTAGAGCTAACTTACTCTTCACACCCACCCACATTTTATACTTCTCAGAGAGAAATCAAGATTGGGCAAGATAAATTTTTATCCCCATTGATTCCAAACTACATCGCAACAACTCTGGACATGTCCACCTCTATATATGTCTTCTTAGTCCATGATCTCGAATCTCCTACTTCATACATCCTTTACTAGTGGTAACACTCAAGTTCATACGTGTACTCCTAGGTGTCTGGATGCAACTCTACTTCACTATCTCTAAGCTCTTGTCGTCATGTGGTCAAGAATGGGAGCATCAACAAGGATAACAGAGGAGAATCCAAGAGACAAATCCACAACTTATGGATACCTTTGTTGAGAGAAACAAGCACACGAGATTGAGACACTACCCCCTTAAGATAGATCGACCGGGGTAACTAGGGAGGAACTCTCATAACTGTTTACATATAGACCTTCTCTTAATTCTAAGTAGATTCCATTCCAAAGTTTCCAACTATTAGTATCCTTACTATGGTTGAGCTTCTCAACTCTCTTATTCTCGCATATAGCTCAGAGGCTTTGGTGTTGTCCGATCTTCGTTAGCATAGTTGCTAAGCTAAGAGTATTGATAATGACATATACTTCATCCGCACAATAATTTAATTCCATGTCATGTACCTTTGGTCACTCCAATCCAATAATAATATCACATGCTCAAAATCAACTTAGTGAAGAAGTCCTTTGTGAAACTTTTATCCCAAAGTAGACTATTCATCCAACTTCAAAACATTGGTTGCTCAATCCTTGAATCTAAACTTTTCGCCTTTGTGGTGTCGTTCAATCTTCTCAAAGATAACTCTTCTTTGCTAAGGCATCGGCAACGACTTATACATCAATAGCTAAGCTAACATCACCTTTTCCAAGTCATAACACTTAATTAACCCAATTCATCTCGAACATGCAACTCAAGACCAAATTAGTAGTCATATAAATTCTTACAATCCAATGAGATGTAACCCTTTATAAACCGTAATCGCCAAGACTTTGGTGCCCAAAGAGAATAATACCTCCAAATCCATTTTCTTGACAATCGACTTTTCATCCAACCACACTTAATACCTTAACTTCTAATAATATCACGAGAAACTTGGAGAAACCTTCTTTCAACCCACAATAGAGTTGTATCATTCCATGGAAGCATCCTCGCATACTTAGACGACTTCTCCTCAACATATCACTCTTGTGTTCTTCATGCAAATCCACCACTTTGGAGACATCGTGCTAAGATTTCATCACTTAAATCTTACTTTCTAGATACAACATAGTGGTGACATCTCTAGAGTATCTGTGTAATCCAATGTAGATGTCCAATATGAATGCCAAATTATCTTGAGTTGAAAATTGAACTCCAAAGTGATAGCTTAAAACAACCCCGACTATTTATTACACTAAACCTTATACCTTAGGCCTATGAACTAAATGAACTTGTGGGCAAACCAACAAGATCATTGCACTCAATACAAAGATCCAAACCAAACATTATTCATAAGCACAAAGCAACTAAACATTTCAAATTCACAACCACAATGACTCAACTTTCGCTACTAACGTTTTGTTGCATGAGGGCATAAATTCCTACTTAAACGTGGTGTGACTGTAGTGACATCCGAGGGTACACCTTTTGCAGGTGGATGGTCGGAACACCTCCTATACTCCATTGATCCTTGGTAGTCTAGCATGACTTCTCCACTCATTAGTCTTCTCAAGAGCTTCCTCATGATGTTCCTTATTTCTACCAAGCTCCAGCTTGACTCTTATACTAAGAATGTGTCCAATTCTAACTAGGTTTTGCGTCCCTCTGGTCAAGACAGAGCCGATACCAATTTGTAACACCGGTTTTAAGAGCAAAACCAGATGATGCTATATGTGAGCCCCGAAGTCAAATCTCACATATAGTTTACAAAATAATGGTAATCAATTCACAATGCTTAAAACATATCGAACATGATATAAAAGACATAACCTCAAACTTGCGCATGCCAGAAAGACACTCGATCTTCTAGTGTGGACTCCATGGTGGACCGACCGACCGGGTTGACCACAAGCCTAAACTTCACCTGAGGTGTGTGGGGGAATAGCAAGAGTGAGTCCATGTCGAACTCAACAAGAATGGCAAGGCAATATCTTACCCAAATAACCCATGATCACTATAACATAATAATGTAGAGCATAAACGATAAATTATGAACTGTTAAACAAACATAGGTCATCATCTTTAATGCGAAGGTTCCAAGGCCGCTCATGACCGAGAGCACGGGCCGTTATAACAGATTTTTAACTCGCTTGAGAGGTGTACACTTTCACTACGAGTCATGGTTTCCACCAGAGTAGGTTCGCGACTCCCTAACCAAGTGAAGACCATATAAAGTCGTTCAAAGGCCCTCCTAAAAATATTGAGTGGCCAACAGAGCTACAACCCCGTTTCTCCCAATTCTGGCAAACCACCAACAAAGTTAGGTAGACCCCTTGAACAACTAGAGTCAGAGCCATGTAACCCCCATAGCTGTACTGTATATCCCGGAGACTCTCAGGCAGACAAGTCCACATGTTGCTAATAGTCATGTTTAACGTTCATTGCATAAACATCATTGTCATATGATCATGGTTAAAAGCTAACATATCCCAAACAATACTTGCCTTATTTAGATATCCTTCTTCAAGTCCAAAGCTTCCATGTCAACCCCTTTCTTGATCACAAACCTCTTCTTGATCACCAACATAAAGTCACCGTCTACTCGATTCCAATCAGCAACACACAAACATATGGATCCAATCATGCATGGCAAACAAGACTACCATTAGAACAGTACACCAACGGTGGGAAAACAGTTTGAAAAGCTCGTAAAACTATTCTACATGTCACTACGATCACACAGACGTAAAGATCACCGAAATCGGACTAAAAACGGCGAAGATACACAATTTACAAGATGTGCATGAATAAAATAATAAATTAAATATGACTTGAAAATTTAAAGTTGGAAAACCTACTAAACAGTGGCAAAAGCATCTAGGTTATGGAATTACGAATCTAACGCGACTTGAACGGATCAAATCGAATTAAAACAGAGATTTTATGAGCAAAACAAGGTAGTGGCAGTTTTGTAAATACAGTGAAGTTAATTTCGAAATAAAATGATGAAATCTGATTTTGGTTGCTGGATGGACTGCAATTTAGATATAGGAGGAGCTTAGGGTCTCTTTAACTAAAAGGATCTTCTAATCTGGACCATAGATCTGAGATTGGACGGTTCGATGATAGCATGTATATGTGTATTCTCATCGTATTTTGACATTTATTTTGCAAAAGGAAAACGGCAAGAAAACATATGATGTAAACTTATGATGTCATCAAGCTAAATTGGAGCACACTCCACCGGTGGTTCTACCATATAAGTTATGCGATTTAAAGAGTAACTTTTGCAAAGCACGTGAAAAAGAATAGTAACCTTTGGTAAAGATCTTGTTTGCTGATTGCATGTACATGTGTATTCGCATATAAGTTATGCGATTTAAAGAGTAACTTTTGCAAAAGCACGTGAAAAAGAATAGTAACCTTTGGTAAAGATCTTGTTTGCTGATTGCATGTACATGTGTATTTGCATGGTAAATGTAGATTTATTTTTGTAAAGAAAAACGGCAAGGAAACCATATGATGCCATCGTATGATGCTATCAAGCTAGCAATTGGAGCCATGACCGACGATGGTGCTAGCTTTACAGTAGTACGATAAAAGGAACCTGAGATTAGCAAGATATATATAGAGGAGGTTGAGACCTCACCTAGGGATTTTTGAACGAAGATGAACGCAAAGCAAGGGCATGCTGGTCGATACGGCATCAGCAGCTGCAGCGGTTATGCTCTCCTGCTCGGCACAAAAAAGGGAGATGATGGCTGGGGATGACCATCAGCACGGCACAGACAAATTAAGCATGCAGATAGATGGTAGATCAACAGGGCAGGCTTGTCAACGTACCAAATTAATGAATGGTTGATCTGCATGCACTTCAGACAGTACATGAAGCTGATGCATGGTGACGGATCGATGTCCCCATGATGGTGGCATGCGACGGCGCTGAGATGGATCGACGAGTAGGAAACGCACATAGCTGAGTTCACCGGTGGCAACCATGAGCACAGAACAGTTCAGGGGCAGATCAGCGAAACTTCTCCATCGATGGCATGGATGCAGGTTTGGGTCATGCGTTGATGACAATCTTGGATGATGCAACAGCCTCGTATGAAGGTATATTTTTATAGGAAAAAAAACTCTCCACGTTACATCAACTAACTAATTGATGTTGTAGGCTCCACCTTACTAACGGGTCTAAATAATCATTAAGCCCATTGATAAATAAATTCATAGGCTTAGTGAAAGAATGAGATATTTTATTATTTTCGAAATTAATTAATTTCAGGATTAAAATAATTCTAGAAAAGTCCAGAACACTTTAAACCATGAGAAAGTTCTCTGAATGCTCGGATATTTGGGAAAAATTCCCGAGAGACATTGAAATGTGAGAAACCCAAATTATTTGGAGCTCACTTAAAAGATATTTGAGGGATTATAGAAAAGAAAATTCTCATAGAGAAAAGCAAGAAAAACTCCAGAGAATGCTGAAATAATTTTCGAGGGGAGTTTACATAGATATTGATGAATTATGAGCTCAAGAAATAATTTAGAGTGGAAGAATAATGTTATGAGAAACTCCGCTTAAAGGTATGAGCGGTGAAGCAAGGATCCGATCGTTAAGATAAAGACAGAGATACACCAGAGCAATAAACGACTTACTAGTAATTTCAAATTTAGCAAAACCAGACATCACAAAATAGAATAATGCACCAGCATGAATGCTCAAACACGTTGCTACCTTACGATAAATTTTAAGTTGACGAAATATTTATTTTCCTATATTTAATGAGCACAAAAATTACATAATTAAAATCATTTTATTCTATTTTCAAAAGAGACAAAATTTGGGGTGTTACAGTTTCATATGAGAGGGTATGGATTTGTTGTTATTTGACTATTTATCTTCTAGAATATAGATTGAGAAAAATGTGTTCCTTTTTATACTGGCATCTTGACTTGGCTGCATAAGATTAAGGAAATTGATCTTTGGTATATAGAGCACATGCCTCTTCTAGAAATAAGCCCATCAAATAAGGGAGCCAATTGTTGTAAATCTACAAGTCTCAAGCTTATTTATTACCATTTTGCTTAGTTTTGTGATTTTAAGCATGTGTATGATACATAGCTGGCATGATCCTGTTTCAGATAGTGGCTGAAAGTGCTACAGGGAAGAAAAACTCTATGAAACAATTTTGTTACTTTATAAAGCCATGCAAGAGTTAACAAATATTCTTGATTTTTTTAAGAAATACATTGGTGCTGTGAAACTTTGCTAATGTATCAAAGATGGTGGCTTGTTTGGCTTGTAAGGGAACTGAAAATAGATAACTCTTATGTACCAAATTTTAGCTTCAATCTGTTCATACAAATATGAAGTTCCTAGGCTTGGTGATATTCTAGATAACTCTTATGTTGAACTTAGAAAAAAAATGGCAGAGAAAAAAAAAAAATGATTTTGCTTATCCATGAGAATACTAGACTGCACAAGTTAATATGTATTTTTAACTTAATTTTGTATGCCTGCTCACTTTCATTTTTGTCGGTAACCAAGGTGAGTAGTTCAAGCTCCGGAAGGTTGGGGCGCAAGAGGCCCAACGGTGCGGCGGCGTGGCACAACTCCGGACGGAGTCCTCCGCGCCGCAGTCTCGCCGGTAAGGCGCTGCCCTTTCATGACTCCCTGCTTCGATTCATTACTTTTCGTGCATGTTCATGGGTGATGCAGCCCGGCTTTTTCTAGGCCTCGATATGTGATATGTTGTTCTATCTTTTACACATCTAAAGTTTTACCGTAGTTGGCCAAATTGTATGTCTGCCACTGTTGAAAGCACTTTGTTTAGTTCACTAGTCAGATCAATATCGGTGCATTTAAACATGTTTTTTAAGATAAAAATGGCAATTGGATGTTTTTGGACATTGGTCTTTGAAATCAGGATAACAACCTCCATTAGAGGTTCATTCAGCACAGCACATTGGCATCATTATAGCTCAAAAACACAAGATCTTGCACCAGGGAAAATTTTAATCCCATGCATACACTATGAGGGAAATGGAACTTGGGTGGACTGAATGTCATGATCTGCTAGCATTCCAGGCTTGCAGCATAATTTTATTGGTTTATTACTCCCTCACGAGGGGTCCTTCAGTCTATTTCTGGTTTTTTTCTCTTGTTGCTGGAATACCCTCTGACAGTACACCACTGCCCGTACTGTGGTGGTTGTAAGGAGTAGAAAATTTACTTGATAAGATCTTGAAGCCCATTTCTCAGGCGAAATTGCAGCTTCTTTTTAGGTGAGATTTTATAGGAATCTCATTGGAAAGACTGAAGTTTGAGCTCTCTGTTGCCTCAGCTACATATTTGCCTCGTCTTGTCTTTTTTCTCGTTTGACCAGATTACTAAAAGCAACTTGAGCAAGAAATTTAGCAATACGCTAAAGCTGCACTTGCTTTCAAAGGGTTAAAGCTGAACAAATCTAATAACTTCAAATGGTCTTCAATGTCTAGCAACAGATTTCCCAGACTAGTGTTCAATCTAGAGGTTTTAAAGTAAGAAATAGAAACTGAACATATATATAAACTGCATCTGTCGTGGTCCTTTTGCTTCAGCTTCACTTTGTGATGCAATTAAATTTATGTTAATTGATGTTTCTGTAATTTAAATTTGTTTGATGATGTTGGTTGCTGCATTAGGGAATTTAAATGGCGGGTGAGTACAATGAGATTGTTACGACGGTGTTTGATGACGAAGAACAGGCCTACAAGTTTTACAACGAGTATGCTTTGGGGAAAGGATTTAGTATCAGGAAAGATTATTGTGAGTGGGACAAAGGCGACAATGGTAGGACCCTTCGGCTTCGGCATTTTGTTTGCAGTTGTGAAGGTTTCCGCGAAGAGAAGGAGCTGAACAGGGAGAACCGGAAGCGGAAGCCGCGGAACATTACTCGGTGCGGCTGCCCTGCTAGACTAGTGATTGCATGGGATCAGGACACAAGGCTGTTTCATGTGAAGCGTTTCATCTATGAGCACAACCATCGAATGGTGGAACAAGACCTTGCCTGTTTTCTTCGTTCACAAAGAGGAATCAGGGATGAGCAGAAAGCTGATATTGTGGAGTTGCAGATTTGTGGTATCCGCAAACACAAGATAATGGATATAATGGAAAAGCGGTACGGTGGGTGCGAGAATGTTGGATTTACAAGAAGGGACTTGTATAATTTCTGCCATCTCAATAAGGCAGCCATACTTGCTGCTGGTGATGCTCACACAGTCATAAGTTACCTGACGGAATGCAGACGTAGGGATCCTGAATTCTTCTTCGAGTACAGGACTGATGAAAAAGGGCACCTCAAGGGGCTGCTCTGGTGTGATACTCAGAGTAGGCTTGATTATGCAGCGTTTGGTGATGTGGTAGTGTTTGACAGCACATACAAGACAAACCGGTACAACTTGCCCCTTGTTCCTTTTGTCGGGATGAATCAGCATGGCGGCACTGTTCTTTTTGCATGTGGGATTACTTCCAAGGAGAACATAGAGTCCTATGTGTGGATGCTTAGCACATTATCTAATGCCATGGCCCAGAAGCATCCGGTTTCGGTGATCACAGACGGAGACGTGGCTATGCAGAGAGCAATCGGGGTGGTGTGGCCGAATTCATCGCACAGGCTATGCATATGGCATATTGAGCAGTGCATTGTGCGTAATCTTAACGATGATGCTGTGAAGAATGATTTGAGGCATTTCCTTTATGACTGTTGCTCCATAGAAGAGATTGAGAGAAAATGGCTAAAATTCTTGATTAAGCATGATGTTACAGATACAGAGTCGTGGTTGCATGGGATGTATGAGAGCAGACAAATCTGGTGTGCTGCGTATCAAGTTGGCAAATGCTTTTTAGGCCTGGGAACCAACCAGCGGAGTGAGAGCCTAAACTCCAGGCTTCAGGTGCATTTGGATCGTAAAATGACAATGTTTGAGATGGTAGAGCATTTTGACCACTGCCTTTCGCGGATGCGCGTTAATGAAGCGATTCAAGACTTTGTAGCATCGAGTTCTTTGCCATGTTTGCAACCAGATGCTTCAATTATTGAGAAAGAGGCTGCGAAAAGGTTCACCCCAAGTGTTTTTGTCGCGGTGCAGTTCAGCATAAAAGCAGCCAAAAAGTGTTTTGTGAAGGAGATTGATGATGCCTATGATACGATTAAGTATATTGTTGGCAGGAAGGATAAAGGAGACACAGAATACAATGTGGAATGTGAGATATGTGTTGATGAAGGCAATCTGAAGGGAATTTCATGTTCTTGTCTTAAGTTTCAATGTCTTGGTTTCCCTTGCTCACACATTTTCTTTGTATTGGAAAATCGTAAAGAGCGACGACTTCCGGACTGCTGTGTTTTGAAAAGGTGGACAAGGGGGGCCAGGAGTGCATTTCCTCCTATAAGGAAGAGCACCATGTATGACTATACCGATAGGCTACGAAAGTACCGTGAGCTATGCAATATCGCTCACACTGCATGCTTCATTGCATCTCATTTTGATGATGCATATGACCGGCTAAAACGCGTTCTGCATGAGGAAGCTGCTACGATCCTGCCAAGTGATGGAGAGAACGGAGGGAAGAGGTATGGTCCGGTGCTGCTGCAAGCCATGGATGTTGATTGTACAGAGCCTATAGATGTCTTGGATCCCATGCATGTGCCTGGCAAAGGTGCCCCCAAGAAAAAGCTGAAGTCAGTTTCAGATTCTTCAGATAAATCTAAGAGGAAATGTACCCTATGTAAGGGTGAGGGGCACAATCGGCGAACGTGCTCCTTGAGAGAAGAGGTAGTTAAGAGTAATATGTCATCAAAGCTAAATTTTTTTTTGTCTTGTTAATTTGTCTCGTTATGGCTAATGTTACTCTTAATTTGTAGGGAACAATGCTCCCCGAAGATGTGCCGGATTTATGATTTTCCAATGGTCTGCTTGCTACTGCACAACAGGTACGTTGGTGCATAACTCATTTACATTGACATAACCAAGTATCCAACTGATGTTATTTTTCTCATTTCTGTCTTATGTTTGGCATGACATTAGAATCTTATGTGCTATGTTTGCTTTATGTATGCTATTACTGACAACTTTTTGAATTTTGTTGCAGCTTATAATGGTTGTGCCGAGGAAACAGGTGTGCACCTCGTCTCCAACTCCGCCTCCTTGTCCCTTCCATCTTCCCCTTAGAGTGCGAGCTGAGCAACAGGCGTTTCGATTTCGATATGTGGAGTGTGAGCTGCGATGCGTGTGGTTATAATGAGCTTGCTTACTGTTCCTGTTGGATCGACGCCCTGCTGCGGGAAAGAAACATTGGTGTGCGCCTGCTCATGGAGGCAGTCCTGCAGCAATAACTGAAACACAGCTTTCTGCAATGTCTGGCTCTGCCCATAGGTTTCCATTACTGTGGTGAAGTTTCCATAACTGAAACAGAACTCAGACATTACTGTAGTGAAGTTTCCATAGGTAGTGACATAACTGTAGTGATGTTTGTCTTCAAGTTTCCTTAGTCCCTGCCTTAGCTTTCCTGATGATGGCCTGATAGCCATTTTTCGTCATTTTTAATCAAATCAATTGGTACTGTACTGTATGAAGCAATACAGTATGTTATCTGCTATGTGGTATTGTGATAGCCTCTGTTTTCCCTTTCAGATATCACTATGAGAGTTTAATGCCCAGCATTGTCATGTTTATTCAATTCAAAGTGCTTGGAGACGGTTTGCTTGGAGATGTAGCTTGATCCCTGAATGTGGCTACTCATGGTGATATCGAAAAATGCAGTGGCCAAATGTCTGAGTTGTACATTTGTGTTTGCAGGAATACAAATAATTGAATGTGTTTGCAGGAATACAAATAATTTGAATTACTAGTGTTCAGATGACTGTTCCGAGCTCTTCATCTTGTTTGACGTGCAGTTCTGGGATGTTCTGTAAAATGTGCAGCTCTGGGCACATACATGTATCTATGTTTTTTACTATGTTTTTTTACTGGTAATATGTGCAGTTCATGGCCCGGCCGGCCGACTCATTCCTATCTTTTTTCTTATGATGGCCTCACTTACTGCATGACAATACGTCTTTCTCATTTTGGAAGTAAATCTGCTTTGTTTTCATGAATTAAGAAATGTTATCTCGATTACCAAAATATTGACACAATTTGTGTTTCTCAAATTGACTAAAGAGTACTTGCCCACTTAATCAATACATTAAAGAAAAGGGAATTTTACATGCAACGCCAAAGGACAACTTATAATATAGAAATGATAGCATACAAAGCTTGGAAACTACTGTGTACATAAATAAATAATAGATTGAAATATGTCAACTCATTTGAAATGATTAAAACTTGGACATCCCACACGATCCAGCTATTGCATATTCCCACATGCTGAGTTCTTCATGGATACGCTAGCATCAAGGGCGAGGAGTCCATTCACCTCAGAAATGTTCATGATAACCTACAAGAAGTTGCAATGTATCAGTCAAATCATTTAAATAATGATTATTAAAAATGCTAGGCTTTAATGGCACCTCTCCTCCATCTAGTCCTTCTTTTTTTGAAAATGTTCTGTTCCTAGGCGTGCGTTGCTCTCATCCCATCGAGCCATCATAGGGGTTTAGGAATGACGTGTTCCCAGTACCAAAACTGTAGCAAAACAAACGATTCATGATGTTATATTGTTATCTGAGCAATATCACACATAAGACTTGTACAGTTTTTCACAGATGGTATAGCATGACTTACTTGAAGCAAACATAAATTGCCATGAGGAAAAGATAGGTTGAACTGTTTATATTCATTGATGCAGCTCAACAAGTTTGTCAATGTGAACTGACCCCAGTTAAACTTTGGAATGTCAGCCACATCCGCCACAACTGCTAAATATTTGGAGTCAACATAGTCCTTGCTTGTGGGTGCTAGGATGACACCAATGGCGAATAAGACATAATGTCTAATGAAGTCGTCATCAGGAACGGAGGACGTAGTAATCATATGCTCTAGGTCAGTTAGCATAATTTTATTGTCACGGTGCATGGCTGACTGTGTACGTAAGTTCACGTCGTACCCTTCAATTTGGAGGCCCATTATCTGTTGTACTTCCAGTAGAGTGATAGGAACATCCTTACCAGCAATATGGAATGCTTGTGTATTGATGTTGAAACGTTCCACGAGACATGCTAGCATTGCTCTGCGAAGATGCACAGCTTTCATGTCAAGAAGACCTCCAAGTCCAGTTCTTTTAATAGCATCCCTGTGATCCTGTGACAAATTTTGCATGGTGTTCACAAATCTGGTTGGTGAACACATGAACTGTCCTGCACAAACAAACTAGATGTATGAGGCAAAGTATAGCACATGAACCGTCCAGTACACAGTAGAGCAGGTGTGGCAGTACACTATGGGTACAGAGGCAGATGTTTCTGACAAAAATCATGTGTATGACTATAGTGCAGCTTCTGAAAATTTACACTTATGTCAGTGTATAACCTGAATGAATATATAAAAAATGAATGAAAAGTTTCCATGATTCAGTAAAGAAGTAATCTGTGCCTAGCACATCAGGTTAGCATGGGTTTATCTACTAGCTAGCAGACAACAATAAATAGTTTAAGTGGAGGTATAAATGAAATTTCAGTTGAAGTAAAAAGTTTAACAGAAAACTAGTAAATTCCTATGCAGACAAAACATCATGCATTACCCTACATCACAAGCAAGCACACCAAATGTGCTGGAAGAGGCATGATTCATCCAAACAGATATGCAAAGGCTGACACTATGCAAATTTTGACATCAGAGAACAGAATCCACGGTAGTTAAACCGCCTGAATGATAAAGTTTTGGCTTCTACAGGGCTACTAGATCAGCACATCCCAAAGATTAGGCTAAACATATCACAGATTAAGTGCATCACATGGTTCTCAGTTCTCACCATTAGCAGCCATGTTGTGGAGGGGCTGTGGGTGTGGATCGGTGGAGATGCTGGGCAGAAGAAGAAGCAGACAGAGCACCGCCGCCAGCCCCTGCCCGACGCCCTCGAGGTGGAGGTCAGCCCTAGGTATCCCGCGTCGGCGCGTCGCTCACAGTGGGAGATCGAGATGGAGAGGAGCGCTGCGCATTGCCCGGTGACCTAGGATCGCCGCCAGAGGACAGCTTTTGGGATCGCCAGCCAGCCCAGTGCGGCTGGCGCGGATGGCCTGGTTCGGCTCCCCTACACGGGTCGGCCCAGTACTAGCTTGCGCTATTTTGTCATCTCAGCCGCGCCAGGGCCATGTTCATGGCTGGGCTGGCCCATTTACCTTTAGACACGGGTACAAGAGCAGCCTGGGCCGCTCCTCCCAGCCTTCGATGGACACGCGCGCGCGTCACGGCGTCGCGGCGGGCAGTCCACGCCTTGTCGCCCATGCTGAAGAGCGCTCCTCGTCGACGGGGTCGGGGCCGGCCCGGATAGTCCCCGTCGTCGGGCAGTCTGACACGTCGAGGCCGCCCGGCCCGACCCCTGCACGTTGCCGAGGCACGTGGCGAACACCGGAGCGATGAGGCATTGCTCGCCCGGTTTGGAACGACGCTAATAACAGACTGATAATGCAACAAGTTTTTCAGAAACATGAATACCAGACTCATAATGCAACTTAGTGCAACAGAAATAACAGACTAAGTTCAACTTCCAACATAAACATAATATACTTAAATTATTTGTATATGGCCAGCCACCGCATGACACCACGTTTATTCATCGCATGTTACTTAGCAGTGCGTCTTTCCTCGCCACAGGAGTGCGTCGTCGTTTCTTGGCCACAGGAGGGTCTTGTTCAGCTTCCCACGATGCTGGCGGCACATCATATGCGTCCTCATCATCAGCCGGCTCCTGATACAAAAAAATCCAGCTCCGTTCACTATGTACAGATGACAAATCTTTGTACTTTCACAAGCAAGTTCGTCCATCATTTTGTTAAAATCTTCTTTTAAATAAATCTTTTCCAAGTAAGCTGATACTGGCTGAAGGATTGGCTTCATCCCCCAGGAGTACTCCTGCGGTAGTACAACTCTGTGTATCCTTTGTATCCATAATATTGTCTCAACATCTGTATCAGACCAACATACGAAACTTCGTCTGGTTCTCTAATTATCCACGAGCACTTTTGTTCTCGTCTGTCACAGTACCAGTGCAAATTTGGATAAATTTGTTTCACTCCGTGAAGCTTAAACTCCATCACCACTTCCCGCTTGTTTTGATTTTTCACAAAATCATCATATTCATCTAGTAGTCTTTGGATCTTATCTCCTTCCTGAAAGACAACATTCAAGGCACTCAGACGGTTATCTATGTATTATATCATATAAAAAAAAGTACCGTAGTTACCTTAGTATTTTCAGGGACCTCCTCGCAACGCTCGTTGTCACCTACATGACACAATTGATCTCGTGGTGTATGGATCTTCTCTTCTTCCTGAAAGTCAACATTCGAGGCATTCATATTTTTTAATCACGTCGATACGCGTTTTTCATTAATTGAAAATACGAGACATTCAGATGGCTATCTAAATATTATATCATATAAATTAAATAGTACCGTAGTTACCTTAGCATTTTCAGGGACCTCCTTGCGACACTCGGTGTCACTTACATGACACAATTGATCTCTTGTATGGATCATCTCTTCTTCCTTAAAGGCAACATTCAAGGCATTCAGATGGTTATCATATATCATCATATAAATTAAATAGTACCGTAGTTAATTACCTCAGCATCTTCAGGGACCTCCTCGCGTTGGAGCAAGGACTCAATCTGTGTCTTCAACTGTACACGCTCATTCTCATAGGCAACCAATTGAGCCCTTAACTCATCAATTGTGGACTTAAAGATTTTGCGCTCATTCTCTAAGTGACATCATTTTCTTGACGGGTCTTTGTTAAGACTTCATTTGAGAGAGCACGCTCCTGCTCTATCTTACGGGCATAGGTGGCATGCTCTTCATTTAACACTGTGTTGAGCAAGGTAATCATGTTTGCACGCGCTTTTTTAGCCTTTTCAGAATGATTAGCGTTTATGGCTTTGTCAAACTGGGCACGCTGATCAGATATGTACTCATCATTCTGAGTTCGTTCTTCTCTTCTACTGATGTCGGCTTCGACACATGCAAGCTGCATCTCCAAATCCTTGTCAGCGCGATCCGCCCTATGTTTCTTAACCATATTTCCCCCCTCTTCCAGGAACCTAACTAATCCATGCATGTCTTCGGTACGACCCATGACACCTAGGGATTATGGAACACTAAACCATAAACCCTAAACCCTAAACCCTAAACCCGAAACCCTAAGCCCTAAACCCTAAACCCTAAACCCTATATATGATATGATAGTCCAGTGTAGGGAGCTAACATGATTAGATAGATATCCCATATATATTTCTGAAACTTATGAGTTGCAAATGCTTGCTCTAAAGTCTAGGTAATTGGCGGATATGATATGATAGTCCGAGCTGCTATTTGATCTTACTCCTAGTGACACTCTACTAATCATGTTAGGTTGGATATGGGATTAACCTCATGATCCAATAAAGCAAAGTTAGGCGGTGTTAGTAGTGGGATGTAGCTTAGCCACATTATCCATAGTGGAGTTAATCTCACCGGGATATGAACTCAAGGTATACCACTCATTTCTAGGAATTACCTATACACTAGTCGTCACCCTAGCAATAACGCTCAAAGAAATGCGGGGCATGGTATTTATAGATTGGCTTTGATACAAGATTGAACATGATATACGCAAGCGCACAAATAGAAATACCAATTGTAGCACTTCACCGGGAGTAATCCGGTATCGTATTTATATTTTACCACGGGGAAGGGAGTCTATGGAAAGGTAGAGAGATAAGAGCTATCTAATGATTTTATAATATGATGTATTTATGAGATCATTCACTTTCTGATATTATAATGCAGAGTAGCCATGAGCATCAAACATAACTCAACAGGATAACTTCGCGAAGGTCTTCGTAGTTTTTCTTCGCATTGGTCTTCATGATGACTCTTGCTTGCCTTTCTTTTTTTGTGAACACCTTCATAGGAAACTCTGTTTTGCACAACTAAACTTCAAATTTTGGGTTAGAAGTTTATGCATAAACAAAGTTGACCCCCAACAACGGGCCCCACTAGTTGCCACGGCCACCAACCGCGGGTGTGCCCTCCGGTGCCGCGGTCGCAGTCACGGCGTAGAGGCAACTTGAGACGCTGAGGCTATCTCAACACCACTCGGGCGCTAGCAGTGCCCCACGCGGCTTAGGCACTTGGCGGCCGGCATGGACACCGACAAGAGTAGCCCGGTGAAGGCAACCTCTCTCCCTTGCCCCTCATCTTCTTCACTCGCCGCAAGCCCTAGATGACTTTGCTACAAGAAACCCTAGGCCGACGTGTTTCGATTTTTTTTCCTGTTCAATTCATGCACAGAAAACCTAGATGACGGACTACATTGATTTTGTTCTTATGGATGAAGGGAAACTTTTAGGTGCCTAATTACTGTACTATTTTTTTCATCGATTAGCTGTGTCAATTGTGTGTGATGTTTATGATCGCCTGGATTTAGTGATTGATAATTTTTTTAGTCCTCTCTAATGAACTTCTTGGGATTTTAGATTTCATTTCATTAGGTATTTAATGGGTGAATCAAACAGCCGCCAACAAAAAACAATGTCATGAGAGCTGCCAAGATTGTAGTGGTCTTTTTCTCGTTTGATTCGAATTTTTAACTCCTTTACTGAGTGAGATTCTAAGGATTTTAGAAACAAGGCAAGGCTAGTAACTTCAAGAGAAATGGTGTATGGGAATTGGTGGAAAGGCCAAAGGACTACAATGTGATAGGAACCAAATGAATCTTCAAGAACAAACAAGATCAAGATGGAATTGTGGTTAGAAACAAGACAAGGCTAGTAGCTCAAGGGTACACTCAAGTAGAGGGTCTTGACTTTGGAGAGACCTATGCACTGGTTGCTAGACTTGATGCAATTAGAATCTTTCTTGCCTATGCATGTGCATATGACATCAAGCTCTATCAAATGGATGTGAAGAGTGCATTCTTAAATGGCTTTATAAATGAGTTGGTCTATGTTGAACAACCACCGGGCTTTGAAGATGAGAAGTATCCCAACCATGTCTACAAGTTGAAGAAGGCTCTGTATGGATTGAAACAAGCACCTAGAGAATGGTATGAGAGGTTGAGAGATTTTCTCCTCTCTAAAGGGTTCAAGATGGGCAAGGTGGACACCACTCTCTTCACCAAGATGATTGGGAATGACTTGTTTGTGTTGCAAATCTATGTTGATGATATCATATTTGGATCAACCAATCAAGAGTTTTATGAAGAGTTTGCAAAGATGATGGCTAATGAGTTTGAAATGTCAATGCTTGGAGAACTCACATTCTTTCTTGGACTTCAAATCAAGCAATTGAAGAATGGCACATTCATTAGTCAAGGCAAATGCGTCAAAGACATGATCAAGAAGTTTGATCTTCAAGATGCCAAGTCAATGTCCACACCAATGACAACCAACGGAATCTTAGACCCCGACCATAGTGGCAACATGGTTGAACAAAAGAAATATCGGTCCATGATTGGTAGTTTGTGTAGGAATATGGGATCGCTACGCTAGCCGAAAAACAAAACTTTTCTACCCATAAACCAAGGATCTTGCTAGTTATAGATCACGGGATTACCACTAGAGGCCAGCAGGTGCGGCGGAAGTGTCGACCATCGACGAAGATGTGCGTAGTAGCGGTGTCATGCGGTTGCTCACGTCCATCCTCCCGCGTGCGGTTCGTCCTTGTGCTCCGGATGCGGCACCTCAGGAGGTATCCCACACGTATAGAGAGGAAGCGATGCGCCTCCGGACTGCTAGGTCCGCGAGGAGCAAGAGGCGTGGGTTGCGGCGGCCGGGCAAAGTGGCGTGGATTAACCTAGCCCCGCGCCCACCTCTCTTATTTATAGGCATCTCTACAGGGCTCGGGCCGGGAGGCCCATTTGTAACCATAAGCCTCGTCTAATTGGATCAGATCGAATCGGGCTTCCTTTCCCTTAAGCGTGCGACCCTATGGGCTCACGCACACATAGACATGGCCCGAGTACTCCTACTCGACCAATAGTTGACAAATGGCCTCTAGCAAGACGTGTCAACTCTCATGTGTACGCAATGATCATATCGGGCGAACCATCACAAACTCATATACATGTTATTCCCTTGCCACACGATATTTGGTCCACCTCGTGGGTTAACACTTAACCCAAGCACGACCATGCATTTCTTGATCCAATCAATCGAGTGGTCGGTGATATCACTCTCTTATCGAGAGGGGCAATTCCATCTTGATTGACCATGCCTCATAGCATGCTTCGACAAACCCGAAGACTACCTTTATAGCTACCCAATTACGGAGATAACGTTTGATAGTCCCTAAGTAGGTCGTTTCACATCTTGAGTACACACGACAATCTCGGGTCTAAGGACATAACGTACATGATGTGTAAAGAGATAATAATAACATCTCATGCCGGGTCTATCCAGCCCCATGTCATACATGTGCCCACACTATTAGTTTGACATCTCCATGTCTATGACTTGTGAAACATAGTCATCAACTAATATGTGTGCTGATCTAATATTCATGTGTTCTCACATGAACTTCGACCAGGGACAATTATAGAATAACCATACAAGTAAAGAGTCTCACAAACAATTCACATAATTGTCAATCAATACAAGTTGTCTTTAATGGATATTCATGAAACACATAATATATCATGGATACAAGGTGATACAATCATCTCTATGATTATCTCTAGGGCATATTCCCAACAGTTTGCTCTATGCAACAACATCAAGACCGGACATTGCATTTAGTGTGGGCATGTGTGCTAGATATCAATCGATCCTAGAGAGAGTCACCTCAAGGCAACAAAGAGAATTGTGAGGTACTTGAAGGGCACACAAGATGTTGGACTATGGTATCCAAAGGGATCCAAGTTTGATTTGATTGGATATTCGGATTCGATTATGGAGGGTGCAAGATAAATAGAATGAGCACAAGTGACACATGTCAATTTCTTGGAAGGTCACTAGTGTCATGGTGACATTTGTATCATGGGCATTGGCATAAGACACCACTTCATAAGAGATCATCAACAAAAGGGTGACATTTGTATCATGGGCATTGGCACCGAAGATCAACTAGCCAACATTTTCACCAAGCCACTTGATGAGAAAAGGTTTTGCATGCTAAAGGGAGAATTGAACATTATTGACTTCTCCAACTTGAGTTGATGCACCCCACTTATATGACATGCCTCTCCTTCGACAAACCCTAAGGTAAAAGTTGGTTGTCATGGCATTCATATATAGCTAAGGACTTGTAGTGCGTCTAGCCATTATGCATGCTTACTAGGCTCATTCATGGAAAATAAAATGTTTTCAATGTATGTGTGGCACCACTATTGCTTTGAATGCTTTTATGAACTTGTGGTGGCATATGACATGTTTATGTGCTTGCAATCCTAGTGTCAATTCTAGAAAATAAGCTATTGATGTGTATTCTAACATGGTACAAGATAACCCTTATCCATATGAGGTGTGAAAAAGCTTGTCCTTGGTTCAAACTTGAATACATGGAAAGGCAAGTGATCTAGATGAGACCACATGTGATACTTTGATTGACTTGATTTCTCTTATTTACACCTTTTTGGTGATTGTTGACAAAGGGAGAGAAATAAGTCACAAAAATGTTGAAAATATCACACAAATAGAGGGAGCAAGCTCATAGACTATTTGTGCATTTGGGCCGGGAGAGACGTCCCAGCTCAATTCCGCGCCGGCCTCGATTCGCAGACTACTGTCTACAGCCCATGGGGCACATGTAGGCCTTATTTACGTACAGTACATGCCCATGGGCCAAGTTTCTGTCCACAGCATGCAGATGAGTTCCAGTTTTTGTGACCTCGGTTAACTGACAATCCAACATTCTTTTTACCATCTTATTTTATCTCTGTGAAGTTTTCGTTGGTCATCTAGCCTCACTTAATAAGAAGTTTAATAAGGACTGAAAAATACATTTTCAAAGTTCGTAGACCTAAGTAAGTAACTATAATGCATATGTTTGGTTTAGCTGCGGTGTATTGGGCTATCTAGCGCATTAGAAATCTGATTTGTTTTGAAAAGAAAAGGATTCAATCTCCTACCGAGACTGAGTGTTTGATCTGCTCTTTTCTTATATATTGGGCAGGTCTTTTGAAGGAGGAGTTAAAGGATCAAGTGATCAGCGGCGCAGAAGCAATCAAAATGGCAGCACTCTCCTTCCACAAGCAGGATGCTCAAGCCCACTCTCAGGACGATCAAATCGTTCTGTTCTTCGGATGATGGTGGTGCGACGCTGACGACTTTAAGTTTGATGTTAGGCGGTCTGAGTTTTAGCTTTGTAGCTTCTTTGATTCTAAATCTGTAATGCACGCTTTGAGCGTTTCTGGGTTCGGTGCTCTTCGTGGCACTCGCTTCTGTACGGTTCTCCCCTCCTCATGTCCCCTGGGTGTTCATGAGAGGGTGAGATTTTCTTTCGGTACTCATAGGAAGGCTGCGTTTACTTTAAGTACTCTAAAACTTCTGTAATTTTGTTATGTCAAGTAATTAAATTCAGTTTTACCGTGGTGGAAAAAAAAAGTAAGTAACTATAAAGTTAACATTTTTCCTATATCTCTGTCGCCTGAATTCTCTCGGCTCTTCAGGCGACACGCGTCGCGCGGAGGACATGAGCGCGCGGGTGGGTTTTCCGTTCTCGGGTCCGTGCTGCTGTCGGTCCCGTCCAGAAACCTTGTGCGCGCCCGGTAACCTTGGATCTTATTTCTGTCACTCAGTTCGCTCCCTCCCCGGCGTCGGCTCCACTTCTCCATCTCGGTGCTCACTGTTGGCGAAGGGGATTTTGCTGCTCCGCACACCGCGCGCAGCGGGCGACGCGACTGCAGCTCGTCGCCGCCCCAGATCGAGGAGAGCCGCCGCCGGCGCCTATGGTGGCTGCGGCGGCGGGAGCGGGAGCGCCATGAGGGGGCGGCCGTGGCGGCGGCGAGAGGCAGCCCTCCTACTCGGCGCCGGACGGGACGGCTGCGGCGGCGATCCAGGCCGCCTCCAGGAAGATGGTGCAGAGCCTCAAGGGGATCCTGGCCGACCACTCGGAGGCTGAGATCTACGCCACGCTCTGCGACTGCAGCATGGACTCTAACATAGCCGTCGAGAGGCTCATCAACCAGGGTATATACTCGTTCGCTCTCCCTTTTCCTCGCACTAGCTCTGTCCTCGCGGGCTCCAATTGTTTACCGTGGACGTCGTGCGATGCTCGTCAGCGCTAGGGTTTGGTGCCTTGTCCTCGCATATGCCATTTGTGCTCGGTTTTGGCTGCTTGTTCGTGCAATTTATTAGTGATCTGTGCAATGATTTTAGTAAGGGATCATCCATTTCTCCTTCTCTGTCCTGGTCTCCTGGTTTGCGGCCTTCCCCCTGCTGTCGTTTTCAGGCTAGGTAGGTGTTACTGAGATAACTGAAAAACTGCTGCCCAAATTAAATATCAAACTAGATCCACAGGATGCAAAAATCAGCGAGAGGCAACCAGTTCTGAACATGTCAAGTTCTGAACATGTCAAGTTATTGTTCTATGTTTCTAGAGTCCTTTTTAGCCTATGTATCGAGCAGTATGCGAGGAAAAAAATGATGTGTGCTGTGTGTCAATGATTATCCATAGCTAATTCTAGCAGGTTGTGCTGGTAATGTGTTGAGTTGTAGCATTCTGTCAGATGATGGGTATTTAATGTTGCCCCATTTCTATGTAGTTTATTACATCATATTTGGTGTTTTAGTGTATTTTCTTTGATCTGTTTAAGCTTCAAATTTGAAGTGACTCCTGTCCTGTACTATAATGTCCACCACACCAGGGGAAGCGTACATAGGTTTCGATTCCGTTGAGGATGGAGTTGGCATTGTTGTGTGCGTTGCTGTCCCTTTGTGTCCTAGTGCTCTTTTCGCTCTGTTGAGGGCGTTGGTGGCCGCCACAGCTGCATGCATACGGGCCGACACCGGCAACCAGTAGGTAGGAGACTAGTCTGTGTCTGATTGCATTGCATCGCATCGCATCCCTGCAGAACCCTCCTCGATTTAGGGGATCGGAATTGCTTCATGCCCTGTGTAGAAGTAGTGGTACCTTTTTCAGTAGGTTAGTTGGATTAGTCTGCGGCTGTGGGATGTTGGAAGAACATTGTTAGTGCTCAGCTATTGGATATAATCATTCTCTGATGAAAATACGTTTGCCATACATACAAGTTAGATTTAATGTCGACTGGTCAGCACTGTGTCCTCGCTTTGTTGTCTAACTTTTACTTTTCCAGGTGTCCATGAGGTGTTGACGCTAGCAGGCCAAGCACCAGCGAGCTGTCACACCCATCAACGAGCACACACATTTGATTTTTCTTACCTTTATTTTGAACTAGTGCTTAGTTTGGTTTGAGGCAACGACAGCAACTCTGTGCTTTTTGTTCTCTGTTTTCGGGCAGTGGTAGCTGAGGAAAACTATAGATGCATATAGAATATGATTTTTTGTCCCATGGATTTTATTTCAATATTAGGAAGAATAGAAAATCAAGCGATAGAAAATGTATATTGGTGCCTAGTGCCAACATTTCCTTTTGAAATATAAAAATACGTGTAATGAGAAAAACGCCATCCTCCTCCTTCGGATGTAGCATGGTGATATCTTTAGTGACCAGAAGTGCAGCTCTCCGTTATCTTAAAATGTTTGTTCTTGGCTGAAAGTTGAATGCCTATTCTTGTAACTATGAGTGAGCTGCTGCTATTGCCTCATTTCTGTAGTTAGTAGTTAATCTTCTCAATGATCAGCCCTTTTCTTTCAAAAAAAAAAAAAAATGTTGTTTTTAATGCATTGGGCGTGCTCTCTCTCTCTCTCTCTTTCAATATGAGGTATATTGTTGTTGGTTATCATCTGTCTAGAAACTACTGCATGTATGTGGTTTGTTCTCTTGTTGCATATATGAATATAAATGTTTACCCTGTCAAAATATAGCTTTGTGTGAATATATTTTGTTGTGTCGATTTACAGAAATATCTGCAGCTTCGCTGTGGTCTACTGCTGTTGCTGCTGCTGCATGCTCTCTATACGTGAATAGACTGTTGTTGATGCTCTGAACATGTAGCAGGATTTTAGGATTTGGAGGACTTGTATGTGGTGTTGTCAGGCACAAAACAACAACTGGGTCGATAGGCACAAAACAAAAAGAGGAACTAGAGTTGGCGAGTTGGCTAGTATTGTTGATCCATTATATTGTCTGTTATCTGTGAGTGTATTTTTCAGTGAACTTGATAAGTTTAACTTGTCTAAACTAAGAACTGGCAGCATAAGTTTCTTGAGCTGGACAAATTTTTGACCTGCATGTAGCCATGGTGAATGATGAATTAGTTCTGCAAACTGCATTAGAATTCTACTGAACTATTATCTTATTCTATTTCTTTCTGTAGAAGCATCATTTTGTTGATTGCACATGTATAAATAGTAAATTGCACACTTGAATTACTGCAATTATGATGTTTTTCATCTGCGGCGGGGGGATTGAGTGGCTAAACGACGGTAGGAGGGTGCTAAAACAGTTTTTAAGCAAGCTCATAAAATGTTGTGTTATTGTATATTTTTGCAGTGAACTATGTGTATAGGTCATCCAAATAATTACAAACTGGAATAATGTAAATTGCAAATAAAGAGTACCTTAATTGTACTGTTGAGTATATGCAATTTTGTTGTATGAGCTTGGTTATTATTTTTATTTTGATATTAGCCTGAAAATATGCAATGGCTTTATCTGTAGGAACTAGGAGCTGTTGTGGATAGCAAGTCTATCATCCAAGGAACTTTGACTTCTACATGTGTTCACATGCTGGAATGATTGTAAGCATTATCTGCCTTAGGATTTGCTCTGCAGTTAATTTGTGTCTTTTTGGGACTATTATTAGGTTGTTCTGGAATGAGACATGTCCTGCATTTATGACCCCACACAAAAGCAATTGTGCTTCGATTTAAACTACCGATGGTTTGAACCCGAGATTTTGTAGTGAACCTAAATTGTTTGAGAAGGCACATTTGTCTCTTATCACTATTGTACATTTTCAGTGTTGCGTTTATGGTATATATTTTTGCCTGCCATTTGTAATGTCCACTTGCTTCTAGGTACTGTGCCGGTACAGATTTCTTAGTTAGCACTTAGCAGTGGCATTAGCTACTAACTATTGTGCCATTGCTGATGTTTCTGTTGCTCTAAATCAGCTATGTCACTTTAGCTTTTTGTTCATTCTCAGGAGACGGCCATGTCTGATGCCTAGTAGAGGTGTTGTCTGTAAGGTGTAATCTGCTGATTGCTTGGCTGATGACTGCATTAGAAGAGGATTAGGATTAACTCTATATCTACACTCTACCTACTGCTGCTCATGGCTGGTACAGCCTTAGTATGGCCGGTACAAGCCACTGTAGAGACATTGGCATGTCCATGTCTTGTACCTTAGGAGTAGGCAGCTCTTGTATGGCTATAGTGCCAAGTAAGGTGGCTGTAGTCAGCCATATTGTAGTGTACTTAGATGGTACAATAGTTGGTAGCTAGGATGTACAAATACTCCCCTTCAGGGCAATGCAATTCAGTTCATTCCTGCACATTTAGAATTTCAGGCTGAGCCACTGCTCCAGCCGGTGTCGTGTGTGTGTGTGAGCTCAAGGCTCTTCTCCTACCTTGGTTCAGGGGAGGAAGAGGGAGCAGGCAGCAGGGGGATTACCTGCTGCAGGTGGCTGGAAGCCAACATTGTCAGTGCCGCACTTGATGGCCTTGGTTTGCTTGTTGTAGGCCAACACCCTACTTTTCCCAAGGTCATATGGCGATAGCTATGCTAGTTTTTGAAGGTACTGCAGGTGCTAATTGTAAGTCCAAAAGTGGTGTTTTTTTTCTGGAGTTTCAAATGGCTTTGCATTACTAACAAGTAAAACATTTGAATACACAAATTGCAGTCACCGATAATGTAAATTGCAGATATTAGGTGCTGCAATTGTAGTTCTCAGCCTTTGCAATTTTAGATCTAGGCATAATTTAATTTAAATGTCTAGGAGAGGAATAGAGTAGTCCACTAAGACCTTCATTTCTGTCTCTAGGCCCTTTTCCTAGTGCCATACCAATCCCACCCTCTGTTCTTATCTGTGGTATTGGCTAGCAGGTACATGCTAAATTATTACTCTCTGAAATTCCACTATCCTTTGATTAAGTGATAAGGTCATATGCCATATGCCATTCTATGGTCCTCTGTAATTAATTGCAATCACCAACAATGCAAATTGCAAGTGTCGAGCACCGCAATTTTAGTTATGAGGACATGCAATATGTCCCTTTTTTTGTTGAAGTGGTTGCCTATTAGTAAGGAAATGTCTCCTCCTCTGTTATTTGTCTTTCGTATAGAAAGATCTGTGGACTCTGTGGGGAAAGAGGGTGGCCATCGCAGGCAGACCAAGACTCTGTGGTCTGTGACATGTAATCTGTGCTATTAAGCATTATGATTTTCCGCCTCCTCCTCTAGGGTTCTGATGAGCATCTCCTCCTCCTATAGAAAGCTTTGTCCCTTGTTAATCTGTGCCAGGGTAGACCAATATCTCTATTATTTGTCCTTCCTATAGAAAGCTCTATCCCTTGTTAATCTGTTCCAGGGTAGGCCAATAGCTCTGTTATTTGTCCTTCCTATAGAAAGCTCTATCCCTTGTTAATCTGTGTCAGGGTAGACCAATATCTCTGTTATTTGTCCTTCCTATAGAAAGCTTTGTCCCTTGTTAATCTGTGTCAGGGTAAGCCAATAGCTCTGTTATTTGTCCTTCCTATAGAAAGCTCTGTCATTTCATCCTGTTTCCTTACTCATTTTTTTCCCCTATGTGAAGTCCAAAAAGAGGCTACAAGTATGGACAATCTTCTATCGACTTAATGAAACATTCTGTTGTGCATTTCAGTTGTTGCCATTTTAGCGTGTGCACCTTCTCATATTTTCCAAAGTGAAAGGATGGATGTGCTTATAGACAAGTTTTGTGCTGATTGGTTTTGATCCTCTAATGATAGCTCTAACCTAACTTCTCTGTGTCATGACTTGACAGATATGGGAATAAAAGTTGAGGCCAAGGCATATATTTCAGGATACTTTGACATGGAAGGTTCTAGTGTAAATTCTAATGGCAATGTGTTGCCATATCACAAGGAGAACAAACCAAGTGTGTATCTTACTGAGAAGTTCACAATAATAGCTTCAAATGGATCTGTACAATATGACAAGGAAATGATAAAGCGGACAATGTTTGTACATGAAGCTACATTTCGGAAACAGGTATGTTTCAACGAATTTATAAAAAGGCATTCCTTGCGGTGGTGTTTTCTTATTCTTGTCTATAGTTCTAATAGCTCATTTCCTGCACCATTTTGCTGTCTGTGTAGGTGTATGAACTTCACCGTCTTTACAAAATTCAGAACGAACTAATGGCTCGGTTCCAAAGAGAAGATCTCAATGGTTGCCCTAGTTATGCTGATGTATTGCAGCCAAGATCCTCTGCATCACAGACACTCCTTGGTGATGTTAAAGGAATGTGGCAAACTGCAAATCCTGTTTCTGGACATGATCCTAAGCAGTCATGCATCGCTTTGATGAATGAAAGCAGTTCGCAATATAGTGTGAGTGGAACTCCTTTGAGGCATAACAGTGTTAGGTCTCCAAATAAAATGTTTGACCTGCAGCTTCCAGCAGATGTATATGCTGACGATGATGATGTGGAGATAGTTAGCCGCCGAGAGGCTCGCGTCGCCCCCGCGGGCGGCCGGGTCTCAACCCTAGCCGCCGCCGCCCGCCCGGCCGGCCCCCCCTCCAACCGCCGCGCCGCCGCCGGGCGGGCCGCCGGCAAAGGCCGCGCGGCCGGCGGGGATGGCGGCGGCGGGCCCTCCGGTGGTGTGGTGGCGCAGATCGGGCGGATGCGGGCGCCGTCTCGCGGCTGCGTGGAGGAGCTCAGGTCGCCGGCCTCGCCCGTCCGCCGCCGCCCGGCGCCGCGGCATCGCAGCCGGCGTTGGGTGGCGGCTGCTGCGGCGGCTCTTCCCCCATGCGCCGCTCCCTTCCCCTTCCTTGGCGGCCGGCAGCTACCGGGGCTTGGGCACCGACGGTTCCGGCGTCCACGTTGGCCGGTGGCTCTGGATCCTCTGCCCCGCGGCCGGATTTGGAGCCCTATGGGCTGCGGTAGCCGTCGGTAGCCGGGTGGATGGCGGGGACCCTCTTCCCGCGCATCCCCAACCTCTTCTTGGCGATGGTGATGGTGATGTCGATCGGCGCCTAGGTGGCGGATCCGGTGCCGGATGGCGTCGGGCTTTTGTGTCGGTGGTCGGCGGCGGTGCGGTGGCGGCCGGTGGCGCGTTGCGGCGGTTGGTACTCATGCGGGCGTTGGGGATGGTTTCTTCTCTACCGTCCCCTCCCCGTGGGCCTCAAGCGTGGCGGTGGCCATGGTCGCTACGTTGGTCGTCAAGATGAAGGCTTTGGCGGCGTGCAGCGGTGGGCACGCCGAGTGTGAGAGCGGGTCGGGTTTTTCGGCATGACATCTTGCCCGGTGGGGGTGGCTGGCGCGGCCCTTCGCGGCTGCGGTGTGCGGCCGGCGCGCCCGATGCCTCGGGTGAGGCTTGCAGGATCGGTGGCAACAACGGCGGTGTTCTATTGGCAAAGGATCCCGGTCGGGGCCGGCGACGGAAGCGGGACTATGTTGGGCGAGGCGGGCGACGGCGACGCTGCGGGCGCCGTTCTACTTTGTTGGGGGTGTCGTGTCTCTGTTTCCACGGGTGAGAACCCGTCCGCTATTGACGGCGACGGCGGCGCATCGCGGCGTCGTAACCTTCTTCGGCGTCGTTGTGGTTCTTTCGTCTTGGCGGTGTGTGTGAGAGGCCTTGGTCGGAAGTCGGAGTCGCGCTTGCGTTGTACTTGTCTTTCGGGCAACGATGACCTTACGGGTCTCGAGTGCTCGGGTCTTGTTTTCCTTTGGGTCGTTGTTTCTCTCTGTTGTATCACGTGGTTTTGGGCCCGGTTTTCCTTATAAACCGGGTCAATCGCTTCTTACACTTAATGATATCCAGACCGGAATTCCGGGCTGTTTCAAAAAAAAAAAGATGATGTGGAGATACTGGAAGTGAGGCCTTCAAAAGGTTTGCCTGGGGCTAATGATTCTGTTCTTTTTGGAAATGACAAGCTCAACCTTCAATGGCGAGGCCTATTCACATATGAAGAGTTGGAGTACTGATATACAGGCGCATCACAGCTCAGCTGAGCATATATTGAATAAACCAGTTAAAGAATCATCTAGTATGAATATATCAAATTTCCTTGTTGACCCTTGATACATAGATAGCATGGAATAGTCGTTTCAGACTTCTCAGTCATGTTTTCTGAAACTACTCTGTAAGGCTGTGACCATGTGCTTCTTGGTCAGGATCAGGTAGGTCTGGATGCCCCAGACTGTGACGCCCGTGTGGCCGTGTGTGTGTCTCTCTGATGGGTGTGTGTCCCTTTGTAGCAGTAGCAGCAAGCAATGTACTCGTGCAGGCAGCAGCTGATTTAAGTTAGCGGGTCTTGGATATTTGCTCCATTAAGGATTGGCGGGCCTGTTAGTATCTTGTGTTGGTTGTCGGGTCTAATCTTGAACCCGGTATTGTTGGCTGTAACAACCGAGAACAACAGATGACAGATCTGACAGACAGATCTGACGGCTGTCTTGTCGCCTGAAATGTCACCTTTTTTTCAGGCGACTGAAATATAAGCATCACCCTAAAGTTAAAGAGCGGTCATGCATTTAACTCAAAAATGAATCTCTCATCAACATAACTTATGACTGAGCTTTGGTTCCACGTGCGCTTGTGATGCTTTTTTTTTTTTAAAAAAAAAAGAAAAATGAAACGCTGTGTCTCTCTCTATCACTCTATGTGTTGGTGGGGTTCGTTCGTTTTTCCGGTCAACGATGGCGTACTAGCTGCGATTCGGTGCAGCGGTGGTGAAGTGGCACGACGCGTCTTCGCTTTAGGTTTAGGGTTTAGCGTTTAGGGTTTGAGGTTCGTTCGTTTTTCCCTTTGAAACTGTGGCCGGCCCGGCCCGGCCCGACACATGAACCACGACGCTCGAGGTGAGGCAGGCCCAGCTGTCAGTTGGCCATGGCTTTCATGATTGCCCGCCGGACGCTGACCGCACAGGTGGAGTCATGTGGCAACGTGGTCCAGCCAATCGTAGCGCTCCACCTCCAACGTCCAATCCCGAACCCCCGCCCTGACTGAGTGCGGCGGATCTCCCTCTCCACGGCTGTTTTTTCCACTAGTCTTCTTAATAAGTTATTATATTAGTTAGTATTTTGTACATATAGATTTATGCTTTTACTACTACCTACTTGATGTCTCGATCTTTTTCTAAGTTAAAACTATCTTAGGGTTTAGACAAACGGATCTCTAATTCCTAGTCTAGGATCATCCTACTGGGTGTTTCATCGTGGGATCGCTACGGTTTATGTTTGGTTGAGCAGACGGAGAGGTAGAAACCAACCTGGTTTGGTCGTGTACTTCTAGGAATAGGACCGTTCCGATTTATGTTTGGTTAAGTGATTGGAAGAGTATCTTTTTTTTTTGGTGACAATAGAAGTAAACCTGCTAATGCCCTGATTTAATAGTATTATGTGAAATAAAAAGTAAGCTAAAATAAGATGAAGTAAGAACGTTGTTAGCTAGCGTTTGTCTATGGCCCACTTGTTTATTATGGCCCCATCTGTCATCCTTGCCTCTTTTCTTTAATCTTGAATCTGACTCTTGTCTTCTCCACCGATCTAGCCACGCCAACTATCGTTGTTGCCCCTTTGCCCCACCATTCACCACACCCAACCCAAGTCAAGTCAGAGGTTGAGCTCGCTTGAACGGGTGAGCTTGTTGGAGCTTCCTCGCCAACTCAACTTTTGCCGGCGTTCAAGAGCTCACCCGTGCTGTTG
The DNA here is from genome assembly GCA_015847255.1 of Hyparrhenia diplandra. Lineage (NCBI taxonomy): Eukaryota > Viridiplantae > Streptophyta > Magnoliopsida > Poales > Poaceae > Hyparrhenia > Hyparrhenia diplandra. The sequence goes on from JADLZK010010322.1 coordinate 312,370, forward strand.
ATTTCCACCCGCTTGCCAAAAAGTATGAGGACATATGATATTCCTTGGTTTTTTAGGGACGATATATATCCTACAATAATAAACTTTTGTTCTTCCATTCCAAATTATAAGACGTTTTGATTTTTTAATGTATCTTTTACTATGTATCTACTAGACATAGAGTATAACAGGATGTATAAAAAATTAAATATATCTAAAAAGTCCAAACGTCTTTATAATTTGTGGGGCTCAAATTTGATTATTGGGAGACAATTATTGACGTACATTGGAGATTGATATTTTTTTCTATACAATTTTTGTTTGAGATTTACTAAACCGATAGATATTGAGAGAAAATTATAGGGTACTTTTGTACCCGCTCTTTAAAAAATCGTTTTGCCATGGATCTGAACAAATTTGTCTTGAATTAATAGAGAAACACAAATTTCTTGTGTGCCTCGTTTCAAAAAACAAAACAAAAAAATAAATTTTGTTGTGTGCCACTTGTGATACTGGATTTTATTTGGCACGTGTGAGAAATCAGCTGTGCAAATTTACTCGTGTCTTTCCTATCTCTGCAATCTGCATCCATGGGATTGGTTTGTTTGACCCCGCCGTCGCCGTCGCCGTCGCCGTCGACCATCGAAGCCACGCGGCTTCTTCTTCTTCTGCCCAGCCGGCCGTTTCTTCTCTCCCTCCTCGCACACACACGGACGAGACACAGCACACCCGTCCGTCGTCGTCTTCCCCGCTCCCGGGCTGGACCCCTCCTTCTCCCGGCCTGCCTCACCCTCCTCCTTATAACCAAACCGTTTCTCTTGGTACGGCTACGGCCTCCCCTCTGCTACTAGCATACGAGCTCCTCCCCTCCCCACTCCAGAACCTCCCGCCGCCGCTGGGGTGAGTAAAGATGTGCGGGATCTTCGCCTACCTCAACTACAACGTCTCGCGGGAGCGCCGCTACATCCTCGAGGTCCTCTTCAACGGCCTCCGACGCCTCGAGTACCGCGGCTACGACTCCTCCGGGATTGCGCTCGATGCCGATGCCGACGCCGGCCAGGCCCCCTCTCCCGTTTCTGCTTCGCCGTACGCCGGGGCGTCGCCGCTCGTGTTCCGCCAGGAGGGCAAGATCGAGAACCTCGTGCGATCCGTCTACTCCGGTCAGTCACCCCTCCTCTTCCGTTTCAAATCTCTCTCTTGGTTCCTGCCGCCGCAGAGCTTGGATATCTCTCTCTATCGGAAAAAGCTTCGATTTTGACCGGGGATTTTGTTACCTGCTGTCAGCGATTCTGCATGATTCTATTCTACTGCTATTCTCCTATCGCGTGTCATTTCTTTCCTCATCATATACTGAAACCGCCGGCTCTCAAAATTCAGGATCTCTGGTCATATCTCGAATTCTTTCGAATGTAGAATTGGCTATTCATATCAACTAGGCTTCTTTCGTTTATGTCAACTGTCAGAAATCGTATGCAAGTATAGGCATCTGAACCTCCCCATTTTGCATTCCCTCACACTAAAATGTTCCTACTCCTTCCCGCAGTAGTCGTCGTCTTGTAATGCGTCCAACCCATGAACTATACGAGTAGCTCAGAAGCTAAATCTTACTCCAGCTTACGTGATTGTTTCTTTTCAGAGGTTGATGAGAAGGATGTGAACCTGGATGCTACCTTCAGTGTGCATGCTGGGATCGCCCACACCAGGTGGGCCACACACGGTGTGCCTGCTCCAAGGAACAGCCACCCCAATCGTCCGGTGCCGGTGATGAGTTCTTGGTTGTCCACAATGGCATCATCACCAACTATGAGGTCTGCTTACTCTGTCGTTGTGATAGTTTATTGTGTACAACACAAAAGTTCTTGCGTGTTCTTTGTTTCATTTGGTGGCATACTTGTTATTCTGTCACTGTTTGATTGATGGAATGCTTGCGGCATTGTATTGTTTGTTTTGTTCTATATAGTCTTTACAGTTGTGTGTGCACATGGATCATTGAAATCACATGCCTGTACCAACACTTGCTTTGAGCTCCTTCACATGGGATGTCTCCTTATCTTCCCTCCAATTTTTTAAGCAGAGAATCTCCCCTTTAGTTTCCAAGGAATGGTTACTGCAGTACCTAATACCCTATTTACTGTTTAATAAATGGAATGTCAAGCCTTTTCGGTTCTGCATTTTATCCACCACAATCCTGAATTTCTTTTTCTGGTTATGTAAATGATTTGCAGTGTTAGGTTTTAAAAGTTGATTGTGTATTTATTGGACGTTTATGACACTCAAGTCTGAACCATCATAGACTTAAAGTCTTTAATGTATGCAATCATTTGCATCCTCCTGATTCCGTTTTAAACTAACGTGACACCATATGATAGCAAGCAAGTCTAACTTGATTTTTCTCTCATATCTGTTCAGGTCCTGAAAGAGACACTAACTAGGCACGGCTTCACCTTTGAGTCTGATACAGACACAGAAGTCATTCCTAAGCTAGCAAAGTTCGTTTTTGATAAATCTCATGATGAAGAAGGTAGTGTGTTCATACACTTAAAAATTGCAATATTGCTGTCGCAGACAAAAGTTGAAAATATAATACCCTTTGATATTTCATCTGGACCATTTAGTCTGTAGTTTCATGTAAGTTAGTATATCATTTGGTCATTGCATGATGTTTAAATTACTAATGTTGTCTCCTAGGACTAGGAAGCAGATGATGCAATAGTCACATCTATGCTATTTATGCTAAACACTTTCTATTAGCATATAGAGATGTGCAGACTACTACAAACTTGGAAGAATAGTCATTATTGCATTACCAAATAATTCATTTTGGCTGAACCCATCTTGACTTCTAGTTATGGCAGTTCCTTACATCATTTTTTTGTTTCCTCAGGTGATGTGACATTTAGCCAAGTTGTTATGGAAGTCATGAGGCAGCTTGAAGGAGCCTACGCACTTATCTTTAAAAGTCCACACTATCCCAATGAATTGATTGCATGCAAAACGAGGCAGCCAACTGATACTTGGTGTCAATGTGAGTGAAACAACATCCTAATACCCTTTAGGCTTTTGGGCAGATTTAATACGAGCAAATTGAACTAATATTTTGTGTGTCTGTACTGAGCTACATTTTCCATTACAATGGGACCTAAGTTAATTTTTTTCTTGTCTTCATCTAATTCAGAAATATTTGACATGAGGAAACATCACAGTTATAACTTGTAAACATAATGCACTAAAGAAGATGGCAGTTCCATTATTTGCATTGAGCCGTCAGATAATACCCTATAAGTCCATAACTGCCTTTTGTTGTCATATGTTTTCTCTCATCAAGGGAAACTCTTAGCAAGATCCACACAAGTATTCATAACAAACTTTTTAATTGCCACATGTTTTGTTCTACACTGTTTGACCATAAGAACCATGAGGTTAGGTAGTTCAAGATTGATATCATTTACGAGCAACCTTTTTAGTAATATATATTTTCATTACCATACTTTTTGTTATTGCGCTCTATGAATCTTGCAATCCTCTTTTTTTAATCTGAACCCTTTCCTAAACATCATGTACCTCTCTTGTGCTTCAGGAATTGAGTGGTCAACAGAATGGGAAATCATTTCATGATGTCAAAACCTTGACAACAAAGCGGAAAGCCCAAAGAACTGTTCTTCTCCAGTGATCTATGTGCTATTGTAGAGCATACGAAGAACTATTTAGCTCTTGAAGATAATGAAATTTGTCATATTAAGGTATTGTTTGTTATTTTACATGCATTTGCTGGTTTGTGTTACCAGTATATATATTTTGAAGGCTCATCTATTGCAATTTTACAATTTCTAGGCCTTGATAATCATCTATGTAGTTCTCTCTTCCCTGTCAACAACTCACCATGATGTTGTGTCCAAGAAATATAATCTCCAACCTTCTATGCCTAATTGGTTTAAGCATTGCAGGATGGTAGTGTCTCGATCCTCAAGTTTGACCCTCACAAAGAGAAGCCAGCATCTGTGCAACGAGCATTGTCTGTTCTTGAGATGGAAGTTGAGCAAATAAAGAAAGGAAGTTATGACCACTTCATGCAAAAAGAAATCCATGAACAGCCACATTCGTTGAAAACAACAATGAGGGGTAGACTGAAGGATGGTGGGGTTCTTCTAGGTGGACTGAAGGAATATCTCAAAACAATTAGGCGCTGTAGAAGGGTGGTTTTTATTGGTTGTGGAACAAGTTACAATGCTGCCCTAGCTGCAAGACCTTTCGTGGAAGAACTGACTGGTAAGCCCAATCAATTACTCCAACTGTATTGTCTTTACCAAGAAAAATTTGGAATTTGGCAAAGCAATCAGAATTTAGTTAATGATTCTTTAAGTTTTGCCTTTCTCCTTGCTTTATTTGGATGATAGGTATTCCTGTGACTATGGAGGTTGCAAGTGACTTACTGGACAGACAAGGTCCCATCTACAGAGAAGACACTGCAGTTTTTGTTAGTCAGTCTGGGGAGACAGCAGATACCCTTATGGCTCTTGACTATGCACTAGAAAATGGAGCTCTCTGTGTTGGCATAACAAATACAGTTGGAAGCACACTGTCTAGGAAAACGCACTGTGGAGTTCATATCAATGCTGGTTGTGAGATTGGTGTTGCCAGTACAAAGGTTGGTCTATATAAGTTTTCCCTTTGCAATGTGCTCCCTTTTTTTTGCTATCCGTTTTCATCAAAACTGAAACAAGGTATTCAATTTTTCTGAAGTCCTAACAACACCCGATAATCTTGCAGGCATATACAAGTCAAATAGTAGCCATGGCGATGATGGCGTTGGCTATTGGATCTGATCAAATATCTACTCAAGCTAGAAGGGAAGCTATCATCAGTGGACTTAACAACCTTTCAAGTACGTTGAACTAGATCTTTGTGCTATGCTGTCAAGCAAAAAGGTTTGTTTTTTGACTGACATCTCCAAAACGTGTATGTATATTCTATGATGCAGGCAATGTTAGTGAAGTTCTCAAACTCGATGTTGAAATGAAGGAACTTGCCTCGTCACTGATCGATTCAGAGTCGCTCCTCGTGTTTGGAAGAGGCTATAACTATGCTACTGCACTGGAGGGTGCTCTGAAAGTCAAGGAGGTCGCGCTGATGCACAGTGAAGGCATGCTTGCTGGGGAGATGAAGCATGGGCCGCTGGCCCTGGTGGACGAGAACCTTCCCATCATTGTCATTGCGACTCGTGATGCATGCTTCAGGTAATCAGATGAAGCAGAGTTTTCAAAAAGAACCAGGCCAGTTTTGGTTATATGCTTAATAGCAGGGAACCAGGCCAGTTTTGGTTATATGCTTAATAGCAGGAAACCCCTGAGCTGGTTGTTTTTTCCACTTCTTGCAGTAAGCAGCAGTCGGTGATTCAGCAGCTCCTTTCACGCAAGGGGCGCCTGATAGTGATGTGCTCGAGGGGAGACGCCTCTGCTGTATGCCCTAGTGGATCCTGCAGAGTCATTGAAGTTCCACAGGTTGCAGATTGTCTCCAGCCAGTGATTAACATAATTCCATTACAGGTGTGTCTTAATATATTTTCCCCCCTATGTTGTTCTTTTAAAATCTGCCTGAAATCTTCAGACCTCCCATTTCACTTTTCAATGCAAGTACTAGTGCAGTTTTCTGTTGTCTGAACAAAATTTGTTATTTTTGGTTCAGTTGCTCGCATACCATCTGACTGTCCTCCGGGGATTCGATGTGGACCAACCAAGGAATCTGGCGAAGAGCGTGACGACACAGTAGGTAGTAGAGGTGGATGAGATGTGCGAATGACTTGTATCCCTATGTTGTACTGGGCAGGAGGGGTAGAGAAGAGCATGCCGGCTATAGCTGTTGCCTGTTGGGTTAGCCATTTTTCTTTGTGTATTATGTAATTATTATTCTTATTCTTGAGGTGGCTAGTAGTATTATGGTACGTTAAACAAGTGGTTGTGAAATGCATGATACAAAAGGTATTATTCGAGAAAGGAGTGTGTTGTTATCTGTTCGTCGAGGTGAGCAATTCGGTTTCCGTAGGAATGTTCTTAGAGCATCTCCAACTGGTCTTTACAAAGCTCACTGTCTAAATCATAATTTGAGAGTCATTCTTATAAAAAATTGTTTTCTATTATATCGTTTTCATATCTTCCCACACTCCAATTTTTTCTTGTTGCACTCTAGAGAGTAATTCTTGTTTTTTTTTAACTAGCGAGAAGTTTGAGATAGAACTAGTAGAAACCATAGGCGCCCCTGTAGGCGAGAGTGAAAACTAGAAAAAAAGCAAGTATGTTTAGACATATATAGGTAGGGTACATATTGAGTGTGAAAATTGGAATATAGAAAAAAATTGTTTGTTAGTGGTAATGTAATCATGGTCCCTGTTAGTTAAAAATAGTCTTGCAATAACAAAAAGTACGCACCAATCAGCAGGCCATACATTTTGGCAATTAACAGGATGAATCAGATGTATGTCTGTGCCAATCGGGACCTGGACCAGGTTCAAAAACAGAGTCTCACCCCTAGACAGACATGGATGAACTCCTGCTCCAGAGCTCCAATCACACCATGCTCTCCCGGGGTGAACAGGCCGTCTGAGCGCTGAAGAAGCTCTAGGCCGATCTTGTCTAGGACCTTGTAATCCTTTGGAAACTTTCGAGTAACTTCAGAAGAATTAATCATTTTTTTTTAAAAAAAGGAAACCAGCAACATACCCAAACATTACAGTCATCCAAATATCTTGACCACAAATCTTCAGGGTGAAAATTCAATGCGCGTGCGAGGGCTATTGATTGTGACAAAATTTACAGCATGATGAAACTAGAGGCGTTCCATGGTCAAAACATGTAGCAAGCAAACAGAGAGAACATAAAGGATTTCATCATTTGAAGGCAACAACTCAATGCTGGAGCGAGTGAATGCACTTTGTTATTGAAATAACGACATACAACCGTTTTGTGAACCATGAAAATCATTACAGGTCAAATGTGTTGGAGAATATGAAAATGACTTATCTTGGACATGAACAGCTTTGAACTGACATGGATAAGCACATGTTCATCAAATCTGAGCGGAACAATTAATGGTTTCTATCTTCTATGGACCTGCCAATTGCCTAGCCTACAGCTATTTCTAGAACTACTAAAAAATATATGTTCGACTTTTCTGAAGCTGTCACAAACTTACAACGACCAATAGCTCTGGCTCTGAAAAAGGTTTTATTTGGATAGATAAGCTAACCATTGTTTTTCACAAGATGAAGCAGACAGCCCATGGCCAACAATACATGGAAAGTAGGCCTGCAATTCTGAACAATTCATGGTATTAGTTTTAGGCAGCCCAAAAAATTGTAAAGAGCACCACAAGAATAAAATGCAGATCCACTTTACATCTATTGCCGGCAATTGCAAAGCTGAACCAAAGGGTCCACTAAAAACCCATTGACATGAAGCAAAAAAAGATCTTAATTGTAGCAGTGTTCTTGCTGTCAAGGACAACCGGTTAGTGTCACATAATTCTTAATATGACAATAAACTAATAAAGGAATTCCATTTCACATAATTCTTTATCTGACAATGAAGGAAAGGTTATTAAATGTTACTGGGCACATGTAACTCTTAGCTAACAGAAGCAAATTTATAAGAATGGCAAGTGTAAACGACAAAGAGTAGTTAATTGTCATTACAAACTGGTTCCTTTGAATTGTGAACAATATAAAAATGTATGGTATCATATATTGACAATAGGTATTGCCGATGTATAGAGAAAAAAATGGGTGTCGAGAAAACAAACTAACACTGCAATTCAATTTTGCAGGTCACTATATAGCTTTGGGCTCAACAGCTATACTGATTCAATTTTGGAAACTAGAATTGCATCAATTGGGGACATGAACAATTCTACTTGCGAGATTTATAAATAGATATGGTACCTCATGTCTAGAAGAAGCAATGAACTCAGATTTAATTTTTTTAACAAATTTATTTTGAAGATATAAATATTACACGTATTTTTTCTATAAATTAAGTCTGACATGCATAAAAAAACCATTAAAAGGGACAGAGCGAGTAGTCACAAGTTTGTACGGCATATTGAATTGGCAATTGAAAGAAAGACAAAAAATAAGCGAAACTGAATACATGTACAGCAATTCGACCCGAAGGGCCCAACGAGGCCCAGGCGGCCCATTTTCTCCACTGCTCCCGTCCCGCACCTGCAGCCATCGCCGTCGCCGGTCCACTCTCGAGCGGTCGGCGGGCGCACTTCGCGTGGTGCCGCCGCCACCACTTCTCCATCCCGTGCTCCAGCCGACCGACGACCGACGGCAACCTTTCCGCCTCCGCACCCTCCTGCGGTCCTGCCTCCCTCTAGTCCTCTACCGCGCGGCGCGGCTGCCCCCGCCGTCTCCAGCCCCGCTCGCCACCCGGTGAACCAGCCAGGCGACTACCCGGCCGTCCCGGCGTCCGGCGGCCCCCCCCCACTCTGCAGGTGGCAGCAGTGACAGGTGAGATCCAGCAGAACTCCCCTCCTGCTACTTGCCAGTCCATTGAATCCAAACTCAGTGTTCTGAACTTTGATGCTTGGGGTTTCAGAGAGTTCTTTTTGGTATGGGGTGGTGCTTGCCACCTCGGATGGAGGATTGAGTCTGGTATGGGGTGGTGCTTGCCACCTCGGATGGAGGATTGAGTCTGTATGTTATACTTGTATCACCTCTTGGTGTGGAGGATTGAGTCTGTTATACTTATATGATTATATCACCTCTTGGTGTTACCGGTAACAAACAAAGATTAATTTAGGCAAAAGAAAACTATGTCTCAAATTACTTAGTCTCCTAGTTTGAATCCATAGTGGCTTATAGTTCTAGCCTTATAGTTCCGAATTTCCTTTTCAGTTCGTTACGAGTAGCAATTTGTGAATCCATAGTGGCTATGACCGTGAGTTTGTCCCAAATTACGGTCTCCTAGTTTGATTTTACGTGTGATTGTCTACTAAACTGACTCTGCGTCCAATCTCTTTCTTTTCATGCGAACTTGGTGCTTTCCATTTTATTGTCTACTAAACTGACTGCACGTCCAATCTCCTTTTTTCTTGCAGTTGAAGCTCCAGCAAACTGCCATTGCTCTAGAGATGCACGTGTGGTTCTCGGTGCAGTTTCATATATTTTAGGAATTAATATTGGACTTTTGATACACAATGGCATCAATCATATCTGGGGCAAGAAACATTCACGCACTCTCTCTGCGATTGCGGACGTTGGGCGAGCCGTTTCAGCATGGTCCTTTTAATCGTAGTATGCAGCGGAGGTGGAACAAGCCTGTAGATTCGGCGAGAACACGTCTCGAGGGAAGAACAAGGGATCATAGGCTGGACAAGCTAATGGTTCAGCTGAGGAACTTGAGATTGGCCTTGGCTTTGCATGAGGTGATATCTCAGCAGAGGAATGGATATGCGTCTCTCCAGCTTCTCTCAAAGTGGAGACATGAGATCGGGTTGAACATTGAGATCGGTGCTTTCCTCAAGAAGTATCCCCACATTTTTCAGATTTATGTGCACCCTGTCAACAAAAATCACTGCTGCAAGATCACACAGAAGATGTCCGACTTGATTGCAGAGGAAGATGCTGTCATCAGGGAGAATGAGGTTGACATAGTTCAGCGGCTGAAGAAACTTTTGATGCTCTCTGTGAATGGAACTCTGAATATGCACGCATTATGGCTCATAAGAAGGGAACTTGGGCTTCCTGATGATTATAGGTCCTCTATACTGCCAAACCATCAACATAATTTATCCCTTGAATCCCCAGATACTTTGTCACTTGTCTCTAGGGATGAAGCATCAGCTAAGGTTGAAGAATGGAGGAAAAGGGAGTACACAGAAAAATGGCTAGCTGAATCAGAGACAAAATATGCTTTCCCAATCAACTTCCCAACTGGATTTAAAATTGAGAAAGGTTTCAGGGAAAAACTGAAGAACTGGCAGAGGCTTCCCTACACCAAACCTTATGAGAAGTATGATTCGCATCCGATCCGCAATATGGAGCGGCTTGAGAAACACATTGTTGGTGTTCTTCATGAGCTTTTAAGCCTGACGGTCGAAAAGATGATGCCAGTTGAGCGATTGTCACACTTCAGAAGAGTGTACGCTATGGAGGTAAACCTGCGAGAATTTCTTCTCAAGTATCCAGGCATTTTCTACATCTCGACGAAAGGAAGCGCACAGACAGTCATCCTAAGGGAGAGTTACAGTAAAGGATGTCTGATTGAGCCTAACCCTGTATACATAGTGCGGAGGAAAATGCTAGACCTCATATTGTCTGGATGTCGTAACATTGGTGAATGTCAACAGGATAGTGCGACTTGGTCTGCTGAGGAGTCTCGTCTGGGAAGCAGTCATGGGTGATAGGATAACATATGCCAGGTGGATTCTGCGATTCCATACTGGAACGTGGAGAAGTGATTCATATGGAAAGAACCAATTAACTGAGTTCCCGCAGATCTTGCTGTAATCTCTACATCTAAAAAAATACCTACTGATATTGTCTGCCCGAGGTGAAGCGAAGCCTACCCAAGCTGAGGCAGTGAGCCGAGCCGCCCCCCCCCCCATCTGTCAGTGAGCAAGGTGTGTTCTCTGTAGCCTGTATCATCTTCCCTACCTATTTCTATCTGAACATCTTATCGGTGCTTGCAACCTTGCAGCGAAATTTGGGGTCAAGGTTCCAGGGATCCATTACGGGTTACATTTTTGGACTTGGTTGACCTATGGATCTCTGATCTTCTATATGTTTAATGATTCTCCAACCACTGAAACATAAATGTACATCCCAGCAAATAATCGACTTAGGACGGAAACTTCAAGTAAGACAACATACTATTACCTGGAGTTAGCTGAATACATGTCCTCTTTCTCTCCTGTGAATGCAAGCTATTAGATGGAATGACTAAACCATGTATATGTAGCTACGTACATCCCAGTAAGCAATGCATCATCGAAGTATGCCTTGTTTTCCCTCATCGCAGTAAACAACCATGTATCTGTACATCCCTGATTTTTTAAACTTATAATATCCCCTATCATCTTGCAATATGCAATCCATTAGATAACAATTGGCCAGCTTTTATTTACCTTGTTCATAAATTGCTAACCAACCATTTTCTTGCACCACTGTTGATGAAATCTGTATGCACTACTGATATTTTTTGGTACCATGTGATTCCTTGCTCTAGAAATCAGCATATTCAACTATAGTTTTGGTTATTGTTTGGAAAATAGACTATTCTAATCAAGTGCTAGAACTGACAATGAGGGGTGTGGGCATTTAGTAAGCAGATTAATGCCGAATTTCATTTCATAGCACAGTTCAGAAATTTTTTTTTGAAGAATGAATAAGGTTAATTCATGATGATTTAACTTTATTTCATAATATGTATTTGATAACGCCATTCATGATGATGGAACTTTATTTCTCATCCCCGTTTACTGAAAGAAAAAATCTGCTTACTGGTACGAAAACAATGCATGTGCTATAACCAGAAAAATACAAAGTTGTTTTTGGTCGGTTGTCTTGTAGTTGATTTCAGATATCTGTCATTTGTCCTAGGAGTTGTTAGCCTTGTTTTAAGTGTTGATTTTCCTGTTATTGTATACCTTTCAACTTCAATGTTTGTTGGGTTTGCATCTGATTACCTTGCTTATCTGCATGAGTAGGCCATAGAAGGTGCAAGGATTGCTGGAGCGTCAATTATCATTGGTGTTGACCTAAACCCCAACAGTTTCGAATAAGGTATCCCTTTGGCTGAACTGAATCCTCATTTTTTTTGTGTTGTTTATCCATTTTCAGCAAAGAAGTTTGGTTTGCACTTAATTCGTGATCGATAAAGTGTGTTTGTGCTTGAACTTGCTGCAGAGTTCTGTAAATTTGCAGCATTAAGTTATGTTCGTTCTGAAGAAACTAACACCAGCACACATGCACCCACCCCACCCCTCCCCTTTTCCCTGCTATCTGAGATAGGAATCCACAATTTTGCAGCTTAGACTCCCTTGGTACTCCAGGGCTGAATTAGACCAGTTCCAATAAGCTGTTAAAGTAGAGATGTCAATGTTAATTCCCAGGCTGAATCAGACCAGTTCCAATATGTGTCCCAGATTTAAGCTAACCAAAGTTTCAGACGGGGGAAAGGAACTGCAGATCTCAACTAGTCCATATTTATGCATGGTATTTGGTGATTAGTAGGGTTGTGATTGTAAGAGATTAGGTTTTCCTTAGTTTCTCAGCTTACCCAACAGGGTAGCAATATGGTTCGAACATGGGCTTCATGGGCCAAGTATGCCTCATGGGCCTAGAATACATACTCCAACACCCACCCCGCGGTCCTAAACTACCGTCGCGGCGGAGTTTGCGACCAGGGACACCTAAAAGAAGTACAACACATGAGCCCCCACGCAACTAACTAGCCACCGGTGATGTTGAGGCCGGAGCTTAAACTCGGGCGAAGGTCGAGGGGCGGGGAGACCCTTGGTGAAGATGTCGCGAACCGGGAGGTGGTCGACGTGGAGGACCCGAACCTCGCCGATGGCGACCCGATCACGGACAAAGTGTAGGTCGATCTCCACATGCTTGGTCCTCCGTGGTTGCGACGGGGTTGGTGGAGAGGTAGACGGCGCCGACGTTGTCGCGATGGGAGGGCGTGGTCTCGAGAGAGTTTGTGCGGCTCGGCGAGTAGCTGCCGAGCGGGGACGCCTCGCCCACGCCGTTAACAACGGCGGCGGTACTCCGCCTAAGACCGAGCGGGGAGACAACCGGGCCGACGCTTGACGACATCAGACACCAAGTTGCCGCCTAGGAAGACGGTGTAGCCGGAGGTGGAGCGTCGAGTGTCCGGACACCGGCCCGTCGTCGGTGCAGACGACCGGCTCGGTGCGGGGACCGGTGAAGCAAAGAACCCGTAGTCAGCGGTGCCGCGGAGGTAGCGGAGGAGGCGCTTGAGAGCAACCGTGGGGCTCTCGGGGATCATGCATGTGGAGACAACTCTGCCACACGGCGTAGGTGATGTCCGGCCCGGTGAAAGTGAGGTAATCGGTGCACCACCGAGACTCGTGCACTCGGCGAGGGTTCGACACCGGATCGCCCTCCGCCTCGGCGACTTTCCTCGTGTCAACCGGGTGGGGCAAGACTTGCGGCGCTCGTCATGCTGCGCGCTTCCGGGATATCAAGAGTGTATCGCATTTTGGTGAAGAAGAAGCCCGGTGGGATGAGGCTCGACGCTGACCCCGAGAAAGTGGTGGAGCGGACCCGGATCCCTTCACAGAAACTCCCGCCGAAGCTGATGATGCGGCGCTAAAGAGTGACGGATCGGAAGCCTGTGAGGACAATGTCATCAACATAAAGCGGCAGTGCAGCGGTCGCCGGCTCCACGGTGGTAGATAAACAGGGGACGATCCGACTTGGCCTCCACAAAACCCGGTGACACACGGGAAGGCGGCAATCCGAGAGTGCCACGCCCGAGGGGCCTGCTTTGAGGCCGTAAAGAGACTTGTTGAGCGGCAGACCATGTCGACGAGAAGAGTCAACGAACCCCGCCGGCCGATCGCGATGATCGTCCCGAGAAGGCTCCCATGCGGGAAGGCATTCTTGACATCCCGGTTGATTTACCGGCCGGGTGAGCGAGCGAGAGCAAGTGAGAGCACCGTGGCGACGGTGGCCGGCTTCACCACCGGGCCGAAGGTCTCATCATAGTCAACTCCCGCGCCGAGTGAACCGAAGAACCCAACGAGCCTTGTACCGCTCCGTGGTACCATCGGCCCGCCGCTTGTGTGTCCAGATCCATTTCGTCGGTGGACGACGTTGGAACCGGGCTGGGCGGGCACCTGAATCCCAAGTCTTGTTGGCGAGGAGAGCCGCGTACTCCTCTTCCATTGCGCGGCGCCCGGTGAGGGTCCGACAGGCCGCGCGAACGGAAGAGGGTACCGGAAGATCGTCAGTCGCCGGGCATCGCCGCAAGAGCCCGGGACCGGAGAGTACCCGCCCGCGTCTTGCGCGTCACCATCGGGGTGAACATGACGCGGGTCACGGTGAAGCCCTGGTGGCACCGGGCGACACAAAGACGTGCGGCCGGGACGCGGCGGAGTAGGCGTGGCCGGTGGGAGGAGGCCACCGGTGGTGTCGGTGTCGTCGGTGAAGAAGACACCACCGGTGGAGCCGCCGACGAAGGAGGGGCCCACCCCTGTAGTGGAGGTGGTGGGACCGCCGGAACCCGGCGCCGGTAGGTGCGCATCGGCTCGGTAAACGCCCTCGGTAACGTGCACTCGCGGAGCGCCGCGGTCCGGAGAACGGACACCGGTGTCCCCGGGCCCGCGGCGGGGGCCGCCGGAGGGCGAGACCACCGGACCCGCACAGGAGGTGCCGAGTCGTGCGGCTGAGGGAGCGCGGAGACGGGACACGGTGAGCCCCGGGACTGCGGAGAAACAGAAAGGTGGCCGGGCCACGGGTCACGGACACGGCTCAAAGAAGTCAAGGTCGGGAGGGGAAGCCGGGGTGGTGGTGGTGGTGGAGAAGGGAAAGATCGACTCATCAAACACCACATGGCGAGATGAGGACCCGACGAGAGGTGAGATCATAGCACCCAGTAACCCTTGTGGTCGGGAGAGTACCCGAGAAAGACACACAGGGTCGAGCGGGGAGCCAATTTATGTGGAGCAGTGGAGGCGGTGTTGGGGTAGCACGCACACCCAAAGACACGGAGGTGCTCGTAGCGAGGAGGGGTGCCGAAAAGGGCCTGGTGTGGCGTGGGAGCCGGGCGGCGGCGGAAGGAAGACGGTTGAGAAGGTAGGTGGAGGTGTGAAGACTCTCGCCCGAGCGAGCGGGAAGGGACGCTGGAGAGAAGAAGAGTGCGCAGGACGCCGTTCGTGGTACGGATCATGCGCCCCGCCTTGCCGCTCGTGAGGAGGTATAGGGGGCAAGACATGCGGAAGCGTACTCGTGCTCAAGGAAGAAGGCACGGGAGGTGCTTTGTTATCGAACTCACGGCCATTGTCACTTTGGGCGGCCTTGATGGTGCGGCCGAGTGCGCCAACACCCATGCGAAAAAAAAGTGGTGAAGAGAGGGAAAAGCCTCCGACTTGGCACGCAAAGGGAAAGTCCACGAATAATGCGAAAAATCATCAACCACCACCAAATAGTATTTATAGCCGAGTTACCGATGACGGGGAGATGTCCGAGAGGTCGCAATGTATAAGATCAAAAACATGAGCCGCATGTGAAGTAGAAGAAGAAGAAAAAAAAGGAAGACGAACATGACGGCCCGGTTGGCACGCGATGACACAAATGCTCATCGTGAGCTCGAGTACATCGAATGTCGGAGCTACGACTAAGCCGCATCAAGGCGTCACGCCCGGGATGGCCGAGGCGGCGGTGCCAAGTAGTAGAGGAGGTAGTGACGACAAAGCAATGACAAAAGGGGCGACGAAGAGGAAGAAGACGCCGGAAACCGAAAGAGTGTAAAAGGGGCCCCCGTCTTTGTCACACCGGCAGAGGACGCCAGGGAAGCCAAATCCTTCACAAGTAAGACCGAGAAGAGTCAAACTCAACGTAACAAGAATTGTCACCGTAAAAACGACGAATAGAAAGGAGGTTGTGAACCATGGTAGGAGCAACAAGAACATCGAAGATTTAAAAGAACCGCGGAGCCGGGCGGGCGCCCACCGGAAGTGACAGCGGAAGACACGACCCATTTGCGACCATGATGGACGAAGGAAGGGAGGAAGAAGGAGGGCGAACCGACGAGTATACCAGTGGTCCGGAGTGGTGTGGTACGTGGCTCCCCGAGGTCGGCAACCCACTCGCCCGCCAGGGTCGGGTCGAGGGTCGCCGTCTTTGTGGTAGGCGCCCGGGGGCCGCCAGTCCCCGGCCGGCCGGCAGGGCGAGGCACCGGGGGAGGAGCCCCGTGGTGGGCCGAGCAGGCGCCGGAAGGGTCCGCCAACGGAGTCGTGTAGGAGTACCCCGGGAGTAGCACCACCAAATAACGGGGCCGCCGACGGACGAGGTGCCACGAGCCGGTGCCCGGAAGGGCCACATCGAGATGCGCCCGACCACGGGTGCCGAAGAGTGGGCCGGGGTGCACCTCGAGGAGGCACGGGCGCCGGAGGGTGGCCACCGCCTCCACGGCCACCGCGTCGCCGCCACGACGACGGGCGGCCACCACCGCCGCCACCACCACGGCCCCCGCCACCCCCGCCGGTCCGGGAGTGGGGAGGGAGAGACGACGACGACGGAGTGGACGGACGCAGAGGTGGGGGTGGCGGCGAGGGCGGTCGAAGAGGACGAGGGTGCCGGGAGAGACCGTCACAAGCCGAACACACCACCGGGAGCTCCTCCATGACAAGGTCGTCCACGGGACCGAAGGAAGGTAGGGAAGGGGCGACTCGGTGAGGATGCTCCCGAGGTGGCGTGAGCGGTCGCCGAGGCCGCGAAGGACGTTGAGGACCAGGATACGGTCCTCCACGGCCAACCAAGGTCGCCGAGAGTCCGCCATGGCCTTCATCTTGCGGCGTAACTCGGCCGACGGAGAGGTCGCTCGACGGGGTCCGGAAGCTCGCCTCGGCCGCATAGCCGCGGTTCGGCGTTGCCCGTAAATCGCCCTCGGCGCCGGCCAAAGCCGTGTGTGGAGTGTTAGCGGAGGAGGCCGTGGAGGTCGACACGAGATCGTCCCACGATCCGGAGAGGACGACATCGGCAGCGCCACCACGCGGAGGTGCGACGCCGCCACGGGGTCGCACAAAACGCGTGGTCGTCGAGGGCGTAACGGGCGAGTGTGAGGAGGGACCGCGGTCACGCCGGGGCCGGGTGGGACGGCGACTCCGGCTCGAGGACGGACCGGGACGAGGAGGCGAATGTTCTCGCACACCGCAGGCTGGTAGTGGAGGCTGCGCCACCGTGGTCGGCCGGGTCGTGCCGAGGAACCACCGTGGTGGGACGACACATGGTGAACCGCCCCAAGCACCGTCCAACCGGGCGGGAGGAGGTAGCCCCCGCCGTCGGGGCAGCGGGGAGGCGAAGGTGCTCCACGCTCGCACCGGGCAGCCAGGGGCATCACCCGCCGCGCCCGCGCTTCCAGAGCGACGGCGCCTCCTCAGACGGTACCCCCCGCGCACCCGCCGGGCGGCAGCCGAGGGCGAGGGTGAGAGCGGGACGCGGGCGAGGTGGCCCCGACGGCGGTGGAGGTGGTGCGGAAGGGATTGTTGCCGATCCCCACGCACGGGGCGCCCCGGCGGCGCCGCCACCATGGTAGGAGTCCACAGGCATCCCATAGGGCGGGGGGTGGTGAGGGCGCGAAGGGCGAGCCGGCGAGGCCCCACCGGCAGCGGCGGGGAGGCAAGTGGCGGTGCGGTGCCCGCTGCCCGGCGTGCGGGGATGCGGCCGGCGCGGTTGGGGAGGCGGAAGCTCTCATCCGCGCCCTCGCCGTCAGTCCCCCGGCCGGACGGCACATCGCGACGGGCGGCCATGGCGCGCGCTGGGGCGGCGGGGCGGACCTGGGCGGCGGCCTGGGAGGGCGGCGTGCTGGCTGGCAGCGCCCGCCGAGGAAGGTCGCCCGGCCGGGCGGGTGGCGGCGCGCTCCAAGCAGGCCGGCCCGAGGAAGACGGCGGCCCGACCGGGCGCGGCGGCGGCGGCCCGAGCCCACGCCGGCCGGGTCGGGAGTGGGGGAAGTGGAAGAAGTAGTGGGGAGGAGGGGGAGGAGGGCGCCGCCCGCCATGTTGGCCTGGCGACGGCGGCGGGCGCTACGGGCCGGCCTCGGCGGCGGCGGCGGCTACGTAAACGGGAGAGGAAGGACCCCTGCTCGATACCATGTAAGAGATTAGGTTTTCCTTAGTTTCTCAGCTTACCCAACAGGGTAGCAATATGGTTCAGACATGGGCTTCATGGGCCAAGTATGCCTCATGGGCCTAGAATACATACTCCAACAGTGATATGCATAGGTCAAATTTAGTATCAGGATTCATATAAAGCCAATTTGATTTTGGGGCAGAACTTGCTGATATGGTCATCTAATGTTCCTGAAGCAGCTTTCAACTCTTTTTTTCCTCCTTATAAGCTACTTGCCTTCAACTGACATGTAAGCTGCTTGGCTTGAACTGGCATGTGCCCCATGCAGATATCTTTTGATAGCTTATAAGCTGCTTGGCTTCAACTGACATGTGCCCTTTGCAGATCTGTGGTATTTTCCAGCTTCTTTCATCGCAACTACCATGCCCCCTGAGGCCCACTGAGATCACCCACAACTTCATGAACAAGCCTGTTAGGATTCTGGTCAAGAGAGATGAGCTCATCCTTGAGGGCGTCAAGAAGTTCTATGTCAAAGTGGAGAAGGAAGATTGGAAGCGACACTCTATGTGACCTGTATGAGACCCTGGCAATTGTTTATAGTTCAGGCACAAGGAGAGCTTTGATGATGACAGTTCAAACATTAGGAGGCCTGATGATTACCGTGCTGAACTCCATAATTTCTTGAAAAGAAGATTGTATGCTATTACCAGACCTCTAAGCGATGGTGATGCACTGGATATTTTGTTGTAGTTCTATGAAATTGTTGTATTAAAGATATTTTGGTTCTTCAATGCCAGGAAGACTACTGATATTTACTGTTTGGTATTCAGTTTGAAATGATAGAGGTTCTATAATAGATATATAATCCAATTAATGCTGCTGGGTTTTCGTAGCCTGTGACCTCTAAGAGAATGGATATTTTTCTCCTGATTGGTATCAAACTTTATGACTTTATTCATAGAAACTATACTGAAATAGCATTTCAATCATTAAGGGTCAAACCAATGTAGAAGGACTACTAAGCCATGTTTTTGGCAATAAAGAAGAATACTGTCTCTTTGCCATTGCGGGCTAGAATTTTACCTATTCACAAAGTGTTCCAATTGTTACCATATTGGTTTTTAGAGAGACTAGGTGGAGCTTGTATGTTCTTTGCAAATAGAAGCACGATATACAAGGGCTCCAAAACCAGCTGAAATTGTTAAGCAAAACTTCATACACATGTATTAGAGACATGTTTATTTAAATTATCTTGAGACATTATATTAATAGCCCATGACATGCTTTTGCATCAGTCATACACATGTGAACGTAAGCACGCGCGGATACGTGGTTTAATACATAACGGTAAATATCTGCAAAATACATGAATGAGGTGACGGTAGATAACCCAAGCCATTCACTGCTCTCCTACAGCTGAGAAAGGCTCCCAAGTGCTCTCTCGACCGACCTCTCTCTTGTCACCATCATTGTCACTCTTTTTGCTTCCTCTCTTTAGGACATTCGGCAATGAAATGTCCAACTTCTCCACAACCATAGGAAAACCTCTTCTTGTATACCTTGTTTGGACCACCCCTTCTCATTCTCTCATTCTTCTTCTTTAGGTACTTCTTGAAGTTTCTAACCAAGAGAGCTTGTTCTTCATCTAGCCCTTCATCTTTCCCATCACTAATGGAAGCATGATGGTCACACTTCTTTTCACAACATGAACCACTACCATTAGAGGCCTTGAGAGCAATACTCTTCTTTTGACTTGATGATTTTTTTGGCTTTACCTTCTCGACACTCATGATGCTTCAACTTTACAAGCAATTCTTGTGGTGTCATGGTGTCATAGTTGTCTCTCTCCATAATGACTGAGGCAAGCATGTTGTTCTTTGTTCTATACACTCTACACAACTTTCTTGCCGCCGTGTTGTCATCCCAATATTTATCACCGGTAGCTCTTATTCTATTTACCAAGGTCATGAATCTATCAAGCATAGCTTGGGTGAGTTTTCCTTTAACTAAACCCAAAGTCCTCAATCTTGTTTTGTGGGAGCTCAATATTTCCTTTTTCTTACATTCAAATGATACCTTTAAGATATCCCAAATATCATTTGCACTTTCTCTTCCATTGACCTTGTTGTAGTCATCCATTGTGAGGGTTGACAATATGATGGAGGCGGTCGTGGCATTGAGATGGATATCGGCATAGTGCTCGGCCATCATCTCCTCATCTTCTTCGGGAACCCTTACACCAATCTCCACACTCTCGCAACATCTTGCGGCAATAAGATGCATCTTCATCCTATGTGCACAATCGGTGTACCTTAGACCATCAAATTGTGGAGGCTTTCTGGGGTTGATGATGACAAGTGAGCATTGGGACCTTTCCTTAGCTGGGAGTAGTTGAAAGAGAATCTTCCACCACCACTTATGGGTGTTTTATCTCCATCATCTTCACCACCTTGATCCTTGTTGTTCTTACTTGTTTCACCACACCTTTGATTCATCACCGGAGGTCGCCCGCATCGGTGGGTCTGGTAGCGATCCTCATTTGGAGGCCGGGGGAGGTAGCGCGGCCGCCCCAGCTCTCCTACCAGCCCTTCCCTTCCCTATAGGTGCCCCCGCCCACCTCTGTGTCCTGTCTCTGTCCTTGCATCGTTGTCCATCGGTTGGTTTCTTTGTTTGACCCCTTTGTCGTCGGTCGGCCATCGAAGCCACACCGCGACTTTTTCTTCCTCCTCCTCCTCGCTTTTGCAGCCGCACTGCCCACGTGCACTGCATCGCCGTCATCTTCCCCGCTCCCAGGTTGGACGGAGGGTCTACAAACCCTCCTTCTCTCTCACCCTCCTTCCTTCCTATATAACTGAACCCAGCAGCCCAATCAGCTGTTTCTCTTGGTACGGTAGAGACGGCCTCTGCTCACTACTAGCTCACCAACTCTCCTCTCCTCTCCTCCCATTGTTTGTCCTTATCCGGTTATCCCTCCACTCCACGGAGAGAGAGCTTACAGAAGGAGGGAAGAAAGGATGTGCGAGATCTTCGCGTACCTCAACTTCAACGTCTCGCGGGAGCGCCGCTACATCCTCGAGGTCCTCTTCAATGGCCTCCGCCGCCTCGAGTACCGCGGCTACAACTCCTCGGGATCGCGCTCGATGCCGACGCGCCGCCCAGGTCCCCGCTTCACCCTTCCAATCACTTAACCAAACATAAATCGGAACGATCCCATTCCTAGAAGTACACGACCAAAGCAGGTTTGTTTCAACCTCTCCATCCGCTCAACCAAACATAAAACGTAGCGATCCCACGATGAAACACAGAGTAGGATGATCGTAGACTAGGAATTAGAGATCGTTTTTTTTTTCCTTGAAACCACGCCGTTGCTGCGTTTTTCAGAGATCGGGGTTTTTCATTTTACATAAACCAAACACTATCTAAACCCTAAGATAGTTTTAACTTAGAAAAATATAGAAACATCAAGTTAGGTAGTAGTAAAAGCATAAATCTATATGTACAAAATACTAGTAACTAATAACTTATCAAGAAGACCAGTGGAAAAAAAAACAGCCGTGGAGAGAGGAGATCCGACGCACTCAGTCAGGGCAGGGTTCGGGATTGGACGTTGGGGGTGGAGCGCTATGATTGGCATGTTTTCATTTGGAGGGTTATTTGTCTAAAAACAACTCTATTTTAGGCTTCAATATTTACCTATTCTCCATGGTACTCAAAAGTCAAAACGACATTTTCCGTAGGGAGTAATTCAATAATATTACGTGAGAAAGAATAAACTGAAATAAACAAACAATACAAAACTAGTTCATTGACTTAAAATCTATCGAACTTTCCAAAATTTAGGTATAGCCTTGTCGTAAATTCATAAGGATAATAAGAAATATGGCAACAGTGCAGCGCATAAGTATCTCTTACGCATCAAACTATGTTAACTCAGTGAATATGTGCTTAAATTGTAATGTTGGAATTAATTTTAGTTCTAATGATCCAAACTCGTTTCACCATCCGTTTTATTCAAATTATTTTGCCAAATCATAAAATAAATAAGCTACGATTAAAGTATGTCCAATGACAAAATAAGTTATAAAAAATTAATAATATTTACATAATTTTTTTAATAAGGCGAATGACAAAACAAAAATAGCACGGAGGCCAAACCGACAAACTTCGATGGGGACGGCGAGGCTAAAGTGACAAACTCGATGGGGACGGAGATGACAGTCAAAATCAGCTGAACACACGAGGAAGGTCAAATTACTATATACTAGCAAAACATGCCCGTGCGTTGCTCCGGGACGTACGTAGGACGTATTAGTACTTTATTTTACTACATTTCCTATCTATTAGGTCGGGGTTCGTGGTTGACAACTTGACACACGAAGGACCGGCGGGGGCCGATGGCAAAGGGCTAGCCGGCAAGCTCGTGGCCAGCACAGAGCTACTATGCGTGGGGCGTAAAGATCCTGCAAAAGCTTTTTGCTGCCTTTCGAGAAAAATGGACAAACCAAAAACAGAATTTCATAAGAAGCAATGGAGAACCCACCAAAAGAATCTCATTGAATATAGTGAATGTTTATACCTATCGTGGGCAAGCAAGTGATGTACTGAACAGTGTACTTGTAATGTATCGATTGGCAAGCTGAGCAGCTTCTACTATGGCCGCGTCCTGGATTGTAGCGCCGTGGTGTTGTTCATATCTCTTTTTCAGTCCCTGAAGGACGTCAATTGTCGCCGGCACGCTTGGCTCCTTCGGTCCTTCACGTGCACCTTTTGGAACCGTCGCTCAAACGCGACATCCTTCTCAAGTCTCAACATACTTACGGTGCTCATCAATTGATCCAATGCAGCGGATGCGGCCACGAGCCAGAGCAGGCTTGAGCAGATTGGCACCATCCATTGATCCACCCTTGATCCGCCCAGCGCCAAGTAGCATGTGCAGCACCTCGTCGATGAACAGCACGACCTTGCCGTTGGTAGCCTCCGCCTGCTAGATTAGATAGCTTCTTCGTGCGCTCTTCGAACATGTCGCGGTACTCGGTCCCGGGCCTCCCGGAAACCATCGCGTCAAGGTTGACCTCCATGACACGCGCCCGAACGGGCGGGGCGAGCACCGCCCCTGCCGTGATGCGCTGCACCAGGCCCTCGGCGATGGCCGTCTTGCCGACCCCCAGAGCGCCGACGAGCATGGCTGTTCTTGGTCCGACGGCTGAGGATACAGACGATCCCAAGTCGTGTCCTTCCCCTTCCCCAAAGTTGCCGGCTTTGAAGCGGATGTATCCGGTGAACACAGATTAGGAACGCACTGAACCAAATAGCGTAGAGGGCCGCGGCACATCGGATAAGAGTTCCACCTGGGCCCGATCGAAACAATAGAGTCTGATACACGTCCGAGGCGGAAAAAAAAGGCAGACGTCGGAGGCAGGAAGAAAAAGGCAGAAAAAAAGGGTGGAAAAAGGTGCCAGATGAAATTTTTCTCTTTATTAAGAATTTAGAAATACGCGTGCGTTGCAGAACGGAGACCGAGCCTAATTTTTTTTTTTATCAATCTCAATCTAACTACCGGACAATGAAGATTTTCTTCTGTGTAGACTTATATAACTCGTGCTCATATGATTTAGAATAGCTCGAGTCTAGCAATAAGTGATATGGAGTCCAATTGTAAATAAACTAATCTCATGAGCCATGCTCATATAAGTCACAAAAATATGCTTGTAGCAATTACTTGGAGTCTGATTCTAATTGATATTGTATTTGACTACGATGCATAAGCACGTTTGTTAATCTATCTATATACCTAATAAAATATTAGAAAGACAATATTCATGTTCGTTTTTTACTGGCCGGACTTCTCCTAACTAAATTTGTAACGGAAAATGATGCGTTTTCGTGTTGTCCATATATACTTTAATAATAAATCCACTCCAAAGTCCAAATCAATTAAAAACAGGCAATGAATAAAATCAGCTGGGCTGCTATGGGATGTTCAGTTTGTTATCCAAGACCCTGATGCTCGAGATTTATCCAAGACCCTGATGCTCGAGATTCTAGACTCACATGTCATGTATGCACCAAATATGAACCTGGACTCACACGGATGCACGGAAAGAAACAGGCGGATAAAAGGCTGCAGAAATTTTGGAAAAAAAAAGAGGGATGTTGATGTGATTGGACACCGTGTTGATTTTTGGATTTTTTAAAAATGATATTTTACAACTTCTATTAAATCTTTATTATTTTATATCTACCTCGTTGCTGGCGTGATGCCATTTTAAACATCTAGCACACAATAGTTGAGCTGATGAGGGAGGTGAGGTTTCTTATTCCATTTCGATTAGGCAGCAGCATACGTGGGTGTAGCATGCAATCGTGTGGCCGCCTCTACGCTACACTACGCTGTGCCCCGCACCCTTGCGGATGTGGCCTTCAATGGGCCCTGCTCCCCTGCTCCCCTGGCGCTGTGCTCATCGTCGTCAGCGCCGGTTTAGCAAGAGATAGGCTCGGCCCACGGCCCACGATGGGCAGAAACAGGTATCTTTCGCGCGCGGTAGCCCATAGGAGTAGGATAGATACGTATCTTTCGCTCTCTACGGTCACCCATAGGAGTAGAATCGCATCCAGATTGGAGTTGTAGGCGGACACATGGAGGAGGCAGACGGACAGTGCAGACAGAAAACGATAGGCAGAAAAGGCAGAAAAAGTGGGCAGAAAAAAAAGGAAAAAAAAGAGGTGGTCTTGAAATTTTCTCTTTTTATGAGGTAAATAGATATATATAGATGTGGTACGGTTTGGTCTTATTGAAACCACAAAATTAAAACAAAACCCTAGAGGCGACAGGCGAGCGCCATATCCCTCGACGCCGCCGCCCACGCTTCATGCTAGAGTGCCTCCGGCGAGGCCTCTCGCTCGTCCGGCAGCCCACTACCCGCGTCCTCGCCAAACGGTATCTCCACCCTGCCCCCCTCTTCCTCCACCACTTCGCCGCCGACGCGATGGGTGAGGGGTCCTCTGCTGGCAAGGAGGCGAAGGGCAAGGGAAGGGTAAGGCCAAGGCCCCCGCCGCGGATTCGGCGGCCCTGGTCGCTCGCAACGACTCCTACCTAGAGGCGGTCACACAGAAGAGGATTCGCTTGTTCGAGGAGATCCAGGCAAGGCAGGCCGTCGAGCGGCTGAATATCGGCGGTGAAGTTATCAAGTGAGTGCTCTTACGATCTGCTTGCGGGGGTATTCTCGAATTAGAGTCATGCAGGTGAATTATAACCTACTGTTAAGTTTAGCTTGTATGAAATTCATATGGCACCATGAAATTGAACTGTTGACTGTTCCGTAGTTTTTGCTGTGTCAACTGTTGTTTGCTTGCTCGGCAACGCTGATGGATTCTCACTCTGAACCATTGTTTGGGGCCATGTCGCTGTTGCTTGCTTGCTTGACAACGCTGATGAATTCTCACTCTGAACCATTGTTTGGGGCCTTGTCGTTCAGGGTAACTCTGCCTGATGGAGCTATCAAGGAAGGGAAGAAATGGATCACAACCCCAATGGATATTGCTAAGGAGATATCAAGTGGATTTGCAGCTAGTTGTTTGATAGCTCAAGTGGACGAAACACTCTGGGATATGGGGAGGCCACTGGAAAGTGACTGTAAATTGCAAATGTTCAAGTTTGATACCAATGAAGGCCGTGATACCTTCTGGCACTCAAGTGCTCACATTCTTGGAGAAGTGAGTTGGCATTTCGCTTCTTCAAGTCTTCGAGCTTAAACATTGTCATAACTTTTCATGCTATTTTGTTATTCAATGAGTTTTAGTATTTGTATGTGACAATTCATTTTTTCATGTAAATTTGCAGTCTCTTGAGAGAGCATATGGCTGCAAGCTGTGTATTGGGCCTTGCACCACAAGAGGGGAGGTATGAAAAGGATCTGAAGATCATCTGCTTAAAGCTTAATGGATTTAATGTAACCATCTTATCTGTTGTTGAACTGCTTTCTAAAATGTTTCCACTTAATATGCTAAGGGTTTCTATTATGATGCTTACTACAACGAGCAAACATTGAGCGAGGAGCACTTTGGTATCATTGAAAGCCAAGCTAAAAAAGGCTGTTGCGGTAAGCTTATGTTGAACTTGTTTTGTGGGCATTATCTACCTGTATGGTTTATTTCAGTGCATTATGGGCTAGTTTGGTTACTGCCCTGGCAAACTGGCCTAGCCCAGGGAAGCTCCCCCAGGCGTTGGATTTTGGACGCCTGGGTTGGAAATTGATGCCTGGGAGTCATCAAATCAAACAAGCCCTATATGTGGGTCACAAAGTACATTTGGTGATTTAGAATTTTGACATTACTAATAATGTATCCATGCTTTGCATGTGGCGATTTGAACTTTAACTTCATTGCATTGTTATTGTGGCATCAGTGAAGCACTCTAGCTAGAAACATTGTGTTCTTAGATGGTTATAACTCTCACTTGGTGCAGGAAAAACAACCATTTGAACGCATCGAGGTCAGCAGGGCAGAAGCTCTTGAAATGTTTGCTGAAAATGAATTCAAGGCAACCTTCCTTGCTCCTGTCTTGTTTGTTTCATTCCTCTATATTGTTTTGCTGCTTATGTTAAATATATGACTTCCATCCATTCATTACAAAAAATGAATTATATGTTCAGGTTGAAATCATTAATGAGTTGCCCGAGGACAAGACCATTACAGTATACAGGTGTGGTCCTTTGGTTGACCTATGCCGTGGGCCACACATCCCAAATACTTCCTTCGTCAAAGCTTTTGGCGTGTCTGAAGGTAATGATTCTTTGATTATGCACTATTCTTCTGGGCTTCTGTTTCTCCTTTTTAGTGTAACTGGCTATTTCATATATGTATACACACATGTAAATATTCAGGCTTCATCATCATATTGGAGAGGAAAAGCAGACCGCGAAAAGCCTCCAGAGAGTATATGGAATTTCTTTCCCAGATTCTAAACGTCTCACGGTATAGAATTGAATTTCTGCTTATGCTATCGTTGATTACATCGACAATTGTAATATGTTTAATAATATATAACCCTGCTGAACATGTCTGTTATTGTAATATGTTTACTAATATATAACCCTGCTGAAATGTCTGTTATATTTGCACTTTAGATACTTATTAGCATAATTATTTGTTCATGATTCATGTGCTGTACCTGACTTGGCAGAAAGTTTCATACATGATGATACACTTCTCTGAATCAATACCTTGAAACCATGTCTAAGATGTCCTTGTGTTTTTTGGAATCTGTTCGTTAACATAGGTTATGGGGTTAGGGATAATTTGTACAGCACGCTGCATGGTAATCGTGTGAAACTTTAACTGAGTGTGTCTCTGAGGCACTGATAAGTTCAAGATATAGTAATTATGATTATCAAGACAGTCCATGCCTTTAAGATCTGTGTACCATAATCTGCCGACCGTCCCTGAATGACATGCTTGCATTTTCTTTTGTTATTATTCTTATCTTTTTGCGTCTATATTTATTACATGACACTTTGCAGGAATATAAACATTTTCTAGAGGAAGCTAAGAAACGTGATCATAGGATACTAGGGAAAGCACAAGAACTCTTCTTTTTCCATGAACTTAGGTATGTATAGCTTATTTATGTTTGTTTCTTTTCTTGCTTCAATATCTCATTGCGATATCTCTGGTTAATGGTGAATGCTGATTGTATTTAAAATTGTGTAGTCCTGGAAGCTGCTTCTTCCTTCCACATGGTGCTAGGATATATAATAAACTGATGGACTTCATGCGGCAACAGTACAGAGATAGAGGATACCAAGAGGTTTATATTAATTTGTTATTTACTCGGTTAGGTAATAGACATCCCTGTTCAATTCCACCATTTTTGTTCCTTTCTTATAGGTTTTGAGCCCAAATATGTACAATATGCAACTCTGGGAAACTTCTGGACATTCTGCAAACTACAAGGAGAACATGTTTGTTTTTTGAGGTATGTGCATCCATAGATTATGCAGCACGACTCATCAGTGAGTAACAACATCTGCTGACTGCTTGTTGGACCAATTCTTGTGCAGATTGAAAAACAGGAATTTGGACTTAAGCCAATGAATTGCCCAGGCCACTGTCTAATGTTTGCTAATAGGGTTCGGTCATACAGAGGTTAGTATCTTCCTAATAATTGTATTCTAAATTGCTTTGTTTTAAGGGAACCTTTCTGCTATCACAATAATAGCTTAAAGCAGTTGCGACCACTGATAAATCTCCATGCCTAGGGCCAATCTCTAAAGTGCCTAAGCAACTCATACCAGGCCCACTTACCTAGTCAATGACTTCACATTTGGTATCCTTAGTTCAGCACTGTTTATTAATCTTTGGTGCTTTGTGTCATCATCATTTGGTACCTGAGCTTTTCTATAATCACATTTCTATGTGTTGTGAAGCACAAACTTCTAGTTATAAAAGCACTTGAGCTCTAGAAATATGAAGTGATTAAGTATGAGCCCATTTTATTAAGTACTCAGAATCATGTTAGTGTCACATTAGATGGTCCTTGGGACACCATGAGACTCCTGCTGTTTTGGACTTCTGGTATTGGAGACAATTTTTGTGGCTTGCCTTCAGTTGACATTGCATACCTCTTGTATAGACATGACAAGTGCTATCTGCTAACGTCAGTATGCAATCAAACCAAGTCCTCTTATCGCCAATCAAACTTGGATCAAATCTTGATTGGATCCATAGGAGCCCATATATCAGCGCTTTGTCACTGATACTAACTCCAAATGGAATCAAATGAAACAATTAAGATTGGCTGATGCTGCTCCAGTCATCCTTCTGTAGTATCTTCATTTTCAAGGGGCCCTAAATTTTCTACCATTACTGTGCATTTGTTGATTTGACAAACCTTTTGCTACAGAGTTGCCTCTTCGCATGGCTGATTTTGGAGTGCTTCATAGAAATGAGCTTAGTGGTGCTCTTACAGGTTTGACACGTGTTAGAAGATTCCAGCAGGTAAGGCTCTTCTTTGAGTTGTTTGTTTTTCAGTCCAGTTATATTTAATGATAATTTTGTTCTCTCCATACTAATTTTTTTGATGTTTTATTATGTCTCTGGCAGGGCGATGCTCATATCTTCTGCAGAGAAGACCAAGTAGGTTTTATTTGTGTAAAACCATGCTTGTTTACTATCCTCTAGAATAGAATGAATCTTGTTGTACTTCTATTAGTAATCATTATACTTTATAATTAATCTAGTAAAGTGTATGATGTTATGATAATTACTTTTACATGCTTAAGTGCTTAACACAGCACCCTGCATACATTCTAGTTGGCATTAAGCTGCATAGTATGTTTACTGTTTCTTTCTTTTCTCTGACATTAGATGTATTTCTACATTTGTTAAAAGTTTGTTTTTGTTGCAGATCAAGGATGAAGTTAAGGCTGTTTTGGAATTCATCAACTATGTTTACGAAATATTTGGCTTCAAATATGAGTTCGAGTTGTCTACGGTATTCTTCTGTTCTTTTTATCTTTCATACTGATGGCATTTCTGCTTCATAGGAACTAGAATATAGCCTACACAGTTGGCATGAAATGATGACAATCTGAAAGTGTAAATTGCAGCTTTAATATGCAGGATGAGCTGCTTAACAATCAGCTTTAATAGATTTTTTTTTCTTTCTTACTATACTAATAACCACTAATGAATTTGAATCACAAGATCAAACTGAATATTTGATATTTATGTAGCTATGGCCCACATACATATTTTTCAGAATTATTATAAAATATGGGCAGTCACACTGGTATTTGTTTATGGTTGCTAGTTGCTTGTTATTAGCTCACTGAAATACATTTAGATAATGTAGTATACAGTTCTTGTTTTTTTTTGAACTTTGAGTTGGTAATAAAGTTCATGACAAGATCTTGCAATCTCTATTCTAGCATTTGATGTTTCCCTGAGTGTTTAATTCCAAACAGCTTGATTGGATTGATATATTGTCTTATGGTGATCTAAGAAACCAATTTTTGAATGACTAACGAGAATTTGTATGTTACATTGTTACTTCCATTCTTTTTGCATCCTCGCTACTTCCCATTTTCATATCTTAGGGGCAAAATGCTAAGATTTAATGAATTGTCTGAGCTTCAAAGGATATTGATAACCTTGTGACAGTTTGATGTTCCTTAGTTAATACTCTAACCTGATCCTGATGCCATTTTTGCAGAGACCAGAGAAGTATTTAGGTGAAATTGAAACTTGGAACAAAGCAGAGCAACAATTGACAGAAGCTTTGAATGAGTTTGGGAAGCCATGGAAGGTACCTCCACAAAGGCTAAGATAGCCCTTTTTTCCCTTAATGTTTCCATGCCTTTATTATGCTATACTAGAGCTAGACTAGATTTGCATTTGTACACAATATTCAATATTTTGGGTGCAGTTAGAAAGGCTTTCGCTCAATTATCATGTCGTTGTTAGTAATAACAAGATTTTGTGTGTGCATGACACTATGAGGAAGTGCATGCACATTTTGCAACTTTATTTTCCCATGACATTGCCTTGTATTGAGAGGACTTATATAGATGTGTTCATGCAGATTAATGAAGGGGATGGTGCTTTCTATGGCCCAAAAATTGATATTGGTGTGTTTGATGCCCTTAAGAGGAAATTTCAGTGTGCAACCTTACAGGTTCCTTGAACGTTATTCTGTAATTAAATAAATTAAAATAATCATTTAACATTTTATTTTACCATATTATTATCTGTTACAGCTGGATTTTCAGCTGCCCATTCGGTTCAAGTTAGCTTATTCTGCTGAGGATGAAGCCAAAATTGAAAGGCCTGTGATGATACACAGGGCAATCCTAGGTTCTGTTGAAAGGATGCTTGCCATTCTTTTGGAGCATTACAATGGTAAATGGCCCTTGTGGCTCAGCCCTCGCCAGGCCATTGTTTGCTCGGTATCTTCTGGTTCAGTGGAATATGCTAAACAGGTAAATAAATCTTATTAAACCTATAAAATCTGACTTGACTTCATAATTCTCTGTTGTGGCTGACGTTTTTTTTTTTAAAAAAAAAAAAAACTTCAGTTGAGTTATATCCCCCTTCGTGGTCCTCACCAGTTGTGGTATTTTTAGATGATTCTTTGCGGTTAGCAGTGTGACATTGCTTAGTTTCTAATTCAAACAACAAATATTCATTGAGTTTGAGTCGGTTGATGAGTCCACACTTATCCTTTATTCTAACTTGCTACCTTTGATAGCTTACCATACTATATCCTTATGGGTTTATGTTATATGTGCTCCCTTTTACCACTTAGACAAAATGGGACCTTGCTCATTTGATAACGTTGCTGATTATCCTTTTGTATCTGATACCAGGTTCTTGCCACTCTACATGAAGCTGGTTTTCATGTAGATATTGACGCCAGTGACAGGACAATACAAAAGAAGGTACTTCCCAGTCAGCAGACTCTTTTAGGCTTTTGCACCGTTTCTTTTTATTTTTCATTCTTATATTTATTTGCTCGTCCTTGTACAAAATTATCACAAAAGTAGTCAACTGTTTGACCTCAATAAATCTTGCAGGTACGGGAAGCCCAACTAGCCCAATTCAACTACATTCTTGTCGTAGGTGCACAAGAGGCCGAGACTGGAAATGTAAGTCCTCTTTACCTTTTGACATTGCTTCTTCTACATGCTGTGTACGGACTACTTGTGTACCAGTATCACCCTCAGATATTGATGCACGCAAAATAGATTTGATTCCTTGCTGTTTAACGTGGATCCCTTTGTGTACTGCAGATCTGCGTCAGGGTAAGAGACAATGCTGACCTGGCCACGATGAGCGTAGATGGTTTTGTCACTCGCTTGAAGGAGGAAATCGCAGCCTTCAAATGATTTTGATGCTGCATACTTTCATGCTTTCAGTTTTTGATTACTCGTTTGTGATTTTGACGAGTTTGAGTTGATCAGCATTGAGTTCCTCGTGTTACTATTCTCGTTTGTATGGTGAGTAGCTACATTTTTGTTGTTGATTACAGATGCGAAGTTAAACACTGCCACTAGTAAAAAAAACATTCTTGTCGACTTCCAGTGATCGTTACTGTTGGATCTTCACCTTCTCCTGCCACCCACCACCACCACCACCAAAATCATTCTTCTTGTGATTTACCCCGTGAGGGCTCGCCTCGTTTGGCTGTCCTTGGATTGGGGTGGTTTGAGCTTCATTACACGCCCGCACGCGGGTCTAACTCCTGTCAAACCGTGTGAGAAAAAAATCTCCTCCCGATGCGTGGATCTCTTCTTTCGGCTTCTTGTGCCTCTCTCTCTCGCGCGGTCTCGCCCTTGGTCTGTTGCTGGGATTGTTTGGTAGGCCAAACGAGGCCTAAATAAAACCGTGTCAAACTTCAAAACCGTGACAAACCCCTTCCTTTAGTAGCCCCCCACATGTGTTTATTTATATTATACTCTATTTTAAATTATAGTTTGTTTTGACTTCTCTAAATACATTGTTTATGCACTATATCTAGTCTAGATATATAGTAGAAGTCCTAAAAAAATAGATATATAAGTAAAAAGAAATGCATCTAGAAAAGTTTCTAAACTTATAATTTAGAACAAAGGAAGTATAGTATAATTTTTGAGTAAAAGTGCATCCCGGTTCCCAAATTTGTTCGACCGTTTCATCTTGGTCTCTAAACTTGCAAATCGATCATTTAGGTCCCTCAAACTTGTTCGGCTATGTTATTCCCATCTCTAAACTTGTAAATTATTTGAGTTTATCATTTTGTTGTTGTAAGTTTATAGTTTTGAATTTAAAATTTGAAATCTTTGGACTCTAAACAGTTTAAATTTAAAAACTTTTCAACTACAAAGTTGTAGATCACGCCAAGAGATATAGTTTTGTTAAGTTTAGAGACCTGGATAAGTTGACACAGATAAACAAGTTTAAGGATCTAATCTAAAAGATGGGCATACAGAGCACTCAAGCATGAACAAACGACACTGGCCATGACGACCTCAAATGAGGAATTAGTATCAATGAATGCGGGCTTTTGGTCGAAGGTCGGGAAGCTAGAGATACCGCCAAAGGTAAGAGTGTTTTGGTGGAGGGCAATGCACAATTCTCTCCACTCAAAGGCGGAATTACTAAGAAGGCATATAGAACGGGAGAGCTTTTGCGAGGTGTGTGAAGATCCTTCAGAGTCTCTATACCATATTTTCTTTGAATGCCCGGTCGTGAAGCTATTCTGGAAGGAGGTAAAGAAGTTGAGCGGTAGAGCTATACCATACTTTCACCCATGGACTTGGGCCGCAAATTGTAATCTTGCTGTGAATTTAATACAAAGCTCTGGGTTGCTAAAAAAAATGGATTTGCGAGTTTAGAGCAACCTGTGATGAACTGAACTTTACTCATAATAGTTTTTCGTTGCGCTCTACTTCCCGTCGGCCCCTTTCGAGAGCCTGCCCGCACTTGTCCTCGCCTCCTCGGTGAACCGGACCCCTCGGCGGCTCGGCCCCTCATCGGCTTCCCTCCCGAGCTGCCTCCGTCCAGCCGCCCTCGCCGAGCCGCCTGCACATCGGCGCCTGGAGGACGGAAGCGCGGAAGACGACCCCATCTCGCCTGGAAAACGCACCCCAAGACTTCAACCTCGCTTTCCAGCCGGAGATCCGCCTCGCACCTCCGCGACAGATCCGGGCAAACGGCGGGCCGATGCAGTTCTTCGGCGGCTCGTCGCTGACGTCGGTCGCGCCGGAGGTGACCCCAGCCCCGGCGGCGCCCCCGGCACGGGCACGGGCGCCAGCGCGCAGGTCCTCTACGTCTTCAACCGCAACGGCGTCTGCCTGCTCTACCGCGAGTGGCACCGCCCGCTCCGCACGCTCGACCCCACCCAGGACCACAAGCTCATGTTCGGACTCCTCTTCTCCCTGCGCTCCTTCACCGCCAAGATCGACCCAACCACGTACGTACTGCTTCTCGATCTTCTAGCACTCGTGTGAGCGCTTATCTATCGCGGCAGTTAGTCAGGAAATAATTTCGCTTCGATCCTGCATCTGGTCAACGTATGATCTTCGCTTAGAAACTAGACTAGGAAGGCAGGTGCGACCTTGCTCCGCCAAAGCTAGATTGGGCCAGTTTTGATCAGCCCACACATTTAGTTTTTGGTACACTTAGTGTGTATGATGGCCTAGTACCGTTTCTGCAGAGCACGATACTCTGCCAAATCACATATGAATGTTAACCAAATGGTTTAATATTTAGAGTGATAGCTCTAGCTTTGACCTCATAGTTAACCAAATGGTTTGAAAGCGGAGAAAAACGCACAATGGTTTTATGGAATATGATGATCAGAAAACTCACAATTGTTTTATGGAATATGAGGTTGCATATGTTTTTTTTTTTCAAGCCAGTTGCGTTAGTTTTGTATTTTACATTTTTTTCCAATCTGTGCATTGATTGATAACAGGGGCTATTGTAAAAACAATCATTTAATACTTACAAGTAACTGGAGATATGGACGGAGCTACATGGAGGCGAAATGGGGTCATGTTCCCCGTGGCATGTTGGCCATCGGCCGATTAGCTAAACTAGCAATAATTAGACACAGGAATGACCATCGATCTCATTCTCTCATATCAATAGTACATTACATATGTACTAGCTTGTGCTTCATTTACTACATGTTGGTCATAGTCTGCACTTTGCAGTACGTTAGCAGCTGTAGTTTTGTATGTAGACCCGCATTCTTGTATCACTTAAAAATGATTAAAAAGTCCACATGCTGCCTATATATCTTCTAAGGAGCCAACTCGAAGTTTTTTGCGCTTTGCAGTAATGGGCATAGTTATTAGCATCAACCAATTGCCCCCCCCCTCCCTCTCAGATGGATCACGCTCCGCCACTGACTGGAGAACCTATATCGTTTACCAAGTGGCAAATGTCTTGAGTCTTTAAGATGCCTAATTCTCTTATTTCCTCTTGACCTTTTTCACATATCAAATGCAGGGCTGAAAAGGGAAATCTTGGCGTGCCACTACTGCCAGGCCAAGGTTGTTCGTTTTATAGTTTCAAGACAAACACATACAAACTGAACTTCATGGAGAGCCCTTCTGGTATAAAGGTTAGTATTGCCTATGTTCTTGCCCTGATGCCTTGACTAATTTGGATATTTGAACCATCTTGTTAAGATCAAAGTTTCTTTTAACCAAAAAAATTCTTAAATGCTATCGAACTACCAGATCTCTTTGCCATTAATTTAATAATTTGCCTGGTATGACCTATGGGTTCTACCTGTGTACTGTGAGGAACGATGGGGGCAGCATCGAGGGGGTGGTTTTCTGAGCATGATGATAGCTTAAGGTTTGGTGGTCCCATGAAAGAATTGAAGAAGTATTGACAAGTATGAGGATTATTTTTTATTTAAAAATGCTGAAATATCTGATGCTTGTCCGACAAGTATCGAGTATTGATAGCCAGTATGAGTACTCTTAAGTATATGTGCACCACAGGTTTTAGGACACTGGATACCATGGCTTTTAGTCTAGTTACGTGCGTGCTGATTATTTTCATTTAATTGTCACCCATAATGTCCTAGTCCTGTCAGTATTCTTCTATCAGGAAAGCTGCTGATGTGATATATTCTTCCACTAGATTACTATCTCTCTCCTTTGAAAAGCTAAATCCATTTCCCTTCATACTAAATGTATGATGTGGCATTTTCACTTTTAGTATGAAAAACATCTGTGCAATCTTTGTTTTTCTGCAGTGTTGTATCAATTGAATGTTCTTTGTACAATGTTCCTTTCTCCAGAGCTATTCTCTTTGACTTACTCTATCCTCTTGGTGTAGCTTATACTAATTACACATCCAAGGACTGGTGATCAGCGAGACTCGCTAAAGCATATCTACAACCTATATGTGGAATATGTTGTAAAAAATCCTCTGTATGCTCCTGGAACACCAATCAAGTAAGTTTTGCCGGTCAATGGAAAATTATTTTTACTGCATGTTTAGCTAGAATATTGTTCCTTTTGCTTTGCTAACATTACAACTTTTAGAAGGATGGGATCCTTTTGTTTCGAGACTATTTGTAGAATGGCATGATTTGATCAAGAATTCATATTTGAGCATTTTGACCTAAGTAATGAGCAGACATTAGACCGATTTAAGTGCATAACTTATTTGGGAGGCATATTGATGCTGCAAGTAAGATACCATGATAGATGTAGCCAGCAGCAGGTGTTAGATCTTTACACATCTAGTAGTCCTCAGTCTCCCAAACATATTGAAACTTGTGAATCTAAGCTTAAGCATTCAAATGACACTCAATGATACTGTTTACTGCTCTTTCTTTAATTCACATGATTGTTCATGAATTTGTCATTTTCAAACATCATGATTGTTTCCGTTTGACCATTGTTTTGAGCATGTTCAGCAGAGTTATTGATAAGCTATAGGCTAATTCTTGCTGTCCATAACTTATAGTGTTCTTTATAGTTGAGCCCTGTTCGGCTAGGGCGTTCGCCTCAGGGCTAGGCGGGACTTATCGCAAATCGGAGGGTGTCCGCCTGGCCTATGGGGTAGGCGGACCCCAGGCGGCGACGGCTCGGTAGCGGCGCCCGGTGGAGGTGGAGGAGAGTCCGGCGGAGGTTGTAGGCGGCGACGCCGGTGGGGGGTGGAGGACGCGCCGCGATGGCAGCGGGCGGCGGCGGGCACGTAGAGGTGGAGAGATGCCGAGAGGGAGAGGAACTTGCGGCGGCGGCGGCTGATGCAGGAGGAGCGGGCTCGAGTGTGTTGGGTGAAGTCACGGGAGAGATGGAGATGGATGGATAAGGAGTCTGAGTGGGAGATGGGCTGGGCCTTTGCTGGAGAGGGATCTGAGGGTTTAATGTTGAGTTGGGCCTTCAATTGGGCCTTTTTCCCTTTCTCCCTTTTCATGACCACTAATCTCTTTTTTTTTTTTTCTTTTAAGTATTTGTACATGTATTATTCATCACCTAGAAAATGCCTAGCAACGCCTAGGCGCTGACATTCCGACTAGGCGCTAGGGTCGAGGGTCGGCGCCTGAATCAGCCTAGCGCCTAGCTTAAATAGGGTAGTTGAGGATAACAGTCTTGTAGTGGATATGAACCCTGGATAGTCACTAGTCTTGAGAGTTGAGATGACACCTCAATTACCATAAACGACCAGTAGTTTATTGTTTCATGCCTACTGGTTACATTTTTTCTTCCTTATCTCAGTTCACTAATTTCATGAGCATCTCTTATTTGCAGGTGTGAGCTTTTCAATAAACATCTCGATCAATACGTGAGAACATTAATTTGATGTCATTGAGGTAATTTCTATCCTTGTTGTTTCTTACAATGCCTCAAATATTAGTTCTTTGAATGCTTACCAATCTATCATTGCTGTGCTGTACAGCGCTGCTTATGTATTTTGCATCAATGGTTGACAATCTTTTTATGTGAATATATACTCCACTTGTTTTGTATGAACCTTTTGTTTAGAAGTTCAATTGAGTTGACAAAAAAATCTTAGCTAAAATATTTCAGATGCTTTTATTATGTTTCATTTTATCATCTAGAAACCGAAGTTTTAAATGCATGTATCATAAGAATGTTGATAGCTTTACTTGCTCCCAAGGGTCTGATAGTAATTTAAGCCATATTTATCTGATCTTCTTGCCATTTTTAGACTGCTAGCTTTTGGAAGGTGCAGGCTTTTGGCTTCTCGGAGCTCCTACGTTTTGGACCTCCCAAAGCTTGCAGTCCAAAAGTGGCTAGAAGCTCAAAGCCTCAAACTAACATGTTGGCGGTGGCCCATGGCCAAGAACGACGCCCGTGCTTCCTCAGGCTGGCACAGCCGCCGCGCGCCGCCCCGTCCCCTACACTGAAGTTTCTCCATCGCACCCGTCTCTTATCCTCCTCCAGCGCACCGCCCGACAGCACCGGGCAGAGCGGCCCAGCATCAGCGAGGCTCAGCCTCCTTCGAATCAATTCGTAGCTGTGGCGCCGGCGCCAGTACTGCTGACGAGACGCAGCAACATATACGCCGCTCCTCGCCTTTCTCGATTCCTCTACTGCTGTTTCCAGCTTGTATGCATTTCCTTCTTGGAAACAAGCTCTTCATCTACGGTTCCACCTCGATTTTATTCTACCTTTGCCTGTTCCATTACCCCCTACTTTTTTTTGTTTCTTATTAAAATCTAGCCATATTCGTTTTGGTAAACTCAGATATTTGATGGTGCCTCCAGAGGAGTTGCATACCATGTGCTCGATGGAATGCCCCTATGAGATATGCTCAGCACCTATTGTTTTGCTAACCTGCGTTTCAACTGCAAAGGTACCTGCAAACATAGGCTCTAATTACTTATCACTGCTGAAATGTTTCATTGCAGACTATGGTTTGGGCGAGGGATTAGGACAAAAAAGGACCATTTGATGATGTCATCATTTCGTGGAAGCGCCGTCTCAATTGTGGTAGATTTTTCTGGTGGAAAAATTGTTTTATTCTCATTGTGCTTGCACAGCCGCACCATGGTACAAAGCTACTGTCTTCTTGTGTACCGACATCAATTCGACAGCTCTACTGTGCTGTGACAACAGCTGTTTGTTTGACCATGAAGGATGTACTCGACAGGGAAACTGCATTGCTGCTTCTAGTGTGAGAAATCCACATATATATGATTAATCCATGATTTATTGCTTCACTGTTCTGAGGGGTTCGTCGTCAATTAATCATCAGATACTTATACTACATGGTTTGAATCGGCCACCTTGTTGGATGACTAGACTGAAGATTATAACAAAAGAAACAGCATATTTTCTGCTTGAGACATTACAACTTTAATAACGTGCAGTAGCCCACTGGGCTCAACTCGTAACCAGGATTGGTCGATGTATAACTTGGGCTGGGCAGGCAGCCCAAGTTATGCCCAATCTTTGACTGCTTGCTATGCATATGAAATGTTGACTGCTTCCAGTCTTCGGTCAATTATGCCCAGGTCCAGCAATCTGGGGCGCCAGCTACTTTCTGCATGGGCCGTGTGAGTCGGGGATTCTGAGGCCCAATATTGTCGCTCCAAAGCCTTACGTCTCCTACAGCCCACAGCTCACGGCCTGCGGCCCAAACACTTGACGACGACCGGACGACGGAGCCCAACAACGATGAAATCCACCGTGCGCGCAACGCAAGCCATCGCCCAAAAAGCCTTCTCGGAGTCGGAGACGCAAACAGGATCGCATTAACGCGTCCGCGGCACGCTCCCATCCCTTGTCGGAGATGCAGGAACGTCGACACCGTTTCGAAGTCGAGCATCGTCCGCCGTCGTCCGATTCACTCGATCAGCACCCGCAGTATATAGTCAGCGCCGCAACTCGCGCATCCTCACCAAATTCCCGCCGCCGCTCCCCACCTCCCACGATCCTCGCCGCCCTGCCTCCAGCATCCAGCAAGCAGCAGCATCCCGTCGATCGAATCACCCACCACCTCCACTCGCCCCATGGCCGCCTGCGTAGAGACGGCACCATCACCCGCCGCCGGCACAGCAGGCACGGCGCGACCGACGATCACCCGCAAGAGGACGCGGATCGCCATGGGCAGCACCGACGACTACGAGGAGACCAGCCGCCTCGGCGCGGGCGCGTTCGGCTCGGTCCACAAGGCGCGGCACCGCGGCACGGGCCGGACCGTCGCGATCAAGCGCCTCGCCGCGGAGGACGGCAGCCGGGTGGCGCTGCTGCGTGAGGCCACCTTGCTCGAGGCGAGCGGCCGGGACAACCCGTACGTCGTCGGCTTCCACGGCCTCGCCCGCAGCCCGGCCACCATGGACCTCTGCCTCATCATGGAGTGCGTCGGCGCGAGCCTCGGCAGCCTCCTCGACCAGCGCCGCTGCGGCGGGATGCCGCCGCTGCCCGAGGCGACGGTGCGCGGCGTCATGTGGCAGCTGCTCACGGGCGCCAAGAAGATGCACGACGCCTACGTCGTCCACCGGGACATCAAGCCGGACAACATCCTCGTCGCCGACGACCGCACCACCGTCAAGATCTGCGACTTTGGGCTCGCAATGTACATGGCCGAGCCGCCGCCGTACGAGAACGCCGGATCGTTGTGCTACATGGCGCCCGAGGTGCTGCTGGGGAAGACAGACTACGACGCCCCGTCGACACATGGTCGCTCGGCTGCGTCATGGCGGAGCTCGTCGACGGGAACCCTCTGTTCGAGTCATCCAATGAACTGGAGCAGCTCGAGTTGATCTTCGACGTCCTTGGCGCGCCAGATGAAAAGACGTGGCCGTGGTTCTCGTCCACGCCGTTCGCCGCCCAGATGATGCCGAAGCTCAACATGCAGCGGCGCAACCTACTGCGCAACGAGTTTCCCAGCAGGGAAAGGCTCTCCGAGGAAGGATTGCAGCTACCCAGCGGCCTGCTCACATGCAATCCCGACAAGCGGCTCACGGCGGCTGCCGCGCTCAAGCACCCATGGTTCGCCAAGATGA
Source organism: Hyparrhenia diplandra (assembly GCA_015847255.1). Taxonomy (NCBI): domain Eukaryota; kingdom Viridiplantae; phylum Streptophyta; class Magnoliopsida; order Poales; family Poaceae; genus Hyparrhenia; species Hyparrhenia diplandra. The sequence continues at coordinate 352,647 of JADLZK010010322.1, forward strand.
ACGCACCGGAGCTGCCAAAGATAGAAGAGGTTCCATCAGCGTTGCCCAAGATCAAGAGAATTAGGGTGGTGTGTCGGTAACTTCCAATTGTGCTGTGTTTGTGTGCATGTAAAACTGACATGTTCTTCAGAAGATACAGATTGTAGTATGTAATGCCTGCTGTATTGTTGTTACTTGTGAATACATATACTTGATAGTATAAATTGCATTATTATTTGAATTGGATCTTTTTTGTTGTGCCTTTGAATGAATTTGATTCACCTTAGCTTGCCATAAAAAAAGCACTAAACCCTGAAGTGATCTCTCTCTAAATATTGGTTTGCCGCAAAGCAATATGTACACACATGCTAGAATCATTATTGAACGTTCACGCACATGAGTTCGGCCGATATTGATCTTCAGTCTCACACTTAGTGCGCTGCAGATATAATGTCGTGCCATGATTTTCGTGCGCTTGGATGGTTCAATGGTTCTGTTGATCTTCAGTTATCAGCAGTATATACAGTATAGGTTGTACTATTGTAGGTTCACCCAAGGTCCTTTTCTGAATACGTAAGCACAAGTCATTCCACGTAAAAAAAGTGATCCCTGTTTAGAGGAAACAGCTGAAGCAGCCTGCTCAAGATCTTCACACCTGTGTGCACTGAAGATTCAAGACGATGGTCAACAAGTGGAGTTGATACTACTGCTGATGCTAGCTGTTTGGTCCCTGGAATTAGCAAGTTTCAAACTGAAGATAGCTTATTTCGTAGTCTTTGATGTTTAGCTTTTCCTTTCCTGTTTACATTTTCCAGCAGTTTAAGTTGGTCATGTATCTGTGAGGTTACCCCCAATTAAGTTTCCATCCTCTCCAACCGGTACAACCGAGCTTTGTACTGGTGGTTGCCGGAACCGTCAGGGGCAAAGACCAGTAGAAACTAACCTTTGTATAGACGGTTGCTTAAGATCCGCCAATGGCCAATGCGCTTACGGCGGTTCACTCAGCCGCCAATACTAACAACATTTTCACATGCGGTTCACTTAAGTTATCCACATGTTTGCATATACTAACGTTAGCGGTTGTTTAACACCTTTGGTCTTCTCTCTTCGGTTTGAAATATATAATCCAGATTAGTAGCCTAATTTGTTTATTCAGGAGCTATATGTGGCAACGTGATACAATATCTGTTTCAATCAACAAAGATATGGTCTCCTTTGAGTCTTTGCCCTTCTCTCTTCGGTTTGAAATATATAATCCAGACTAGTAGCATAATTTGTGGTTATTTTTTGTATGATTCGTGTAAATAGTAGAATAAAATAGTGTAATACTAGTGGGGGCATTGTGTCATCTTGACCTCCTGTCTTGGGCTTGAGAAGATGTGAACTGTGGCATTTACATGATCAAGTTCAGAAGTTCATTCACTATGTTTAAAGCCATTCTTAATCTTAACAAGAATAGGTCATTATCCATATGACTGGTCATTTGTGGTTTGAAGTTATTACCTTATAATAGTTTCAACTGTAGTTCTAAAGGATAAAGTGGAAGTCAACAGGTTAAAGCTATATACTTCGATTCTGAACAGAACAACAGTGTCAAGCTTGCACTGTGTTTTTTTCTTTCTTTTGGGTGTCACTAGGTCAATGCCCGTGGGTTGCTACGGTTTAAAAATTTATGACAAAATAAATTTAAACCATTCTAACAAGATCATAGTCACATGAACGAAGCATAATAAGCATGGTTGCATGTTTTTATTAGGAAGTCTATAATCAGAGGTGTATCACATTTTATTATATAGTTGAATGCCCGTACGTTGTAACAAAAAAAACCATATTACACATTACAATATGATTGATGTCCAATTTGACCTAAGAATAATGTTATGCTCATGCTCGTGTTAATAAAATACCAAATGGTAAGAACGTGAAGTAATGCAAAGAGTATCCAATCAGCAGGACCAACCTGGGCCTCCACATTTCCTTTTTTTTTTTTTTTTTTGCGATAAAGAAAAATTCTATTGATACTAAAACAAGTTACATCATCTCATTACAAAAGTAAACCATCATGAATAGAAACCACATAAGTTACATAAGTAGTGCAATGGATTCGAATTAGAAGCAACTTGGCAGATATTCAAGGGAAAGTTAAATTTACACCTAGTTGCACATGAACCCATGCTCGGACCACTGGATACACATTGTGATCCGTGCTAGCACACTTCTCAATGCACACCGCTATGAGAAGTGTGAAGACGGATCACAAATAGACATCATGTGGACCACGATGTGGGTGCATGTGAACCTAGGTGCAAAAAAACCGCCCAGATATTCAAGCATAACAACAGTTAGGGATGGCGTTCCATTCAATAACTCTCAGTAAGAATTGTGTGCCTTGATGCACTTCAGCGGGAGCCGGGCGAGCACGTGCGGCGGTGGTGCGGTGGGGGTGAGCCGTGGGCTGCGGTTCCGCGCGGGGCAGGGATGGAGGGAGACATCAGTACAGGAACCTCTGGGGCGGAAGGAAGCACACAGGATGACGGTTTTGTTGTCCGGGCGGATAGGATTAGTGGGGAGCGGACGGATTTGTCCGGTGTAGATAACATTTAAGTCTTTTTTTGTAGTATAAGATAAGATTGTAGGTACTTTATAGCTCCCTTCGAACGTCACTGCCACAAGGCTCGTGGGCCTTTTTACTGTTTTATTTACATAACCCAACTCGTGGAAGTTTTCAAGAAAATTGTCGCATGCTAATCCTGACTTCCACGCCCAACGCCCCTACCTATTCTGCCACTATATAAATACCCCAACGTTCATTTCACTCCACCGCACTACACTATCATCACAGAGCAGTTCCACACTCAGAGCCAGCGAAATGGCATCCGCCCTGTGCCTCCTCGCCGTCCTGCTCCTCGCCGCGGCGGCCGCGGACGCGGCGACCATTGTGGTCACCAACAAGTGTGGGTACAAGGTGTGGCCCGCGGCGCTGCCAGGCGGCGGCACGGTGCTCAACACCGGGGAGTCATGGTCCATCCACGTGCCGTCGGGGACGCGGAGCGGCCGCGTCTGGGGCCGCACGGGGTGCGGCTTCATCGCCAACGGCACGCTACTGGGGCAGTGCCAGACGGGTGACTGCGGCGGCACGCTGCTGTGCAGCAAGGTCGGAGCCGAGCCCATCACGCTGGCCGAGTACTCGCTCGGCACCGGCCGCGGCGGCGCCGACTACTTCGACGTCTCCCTCGTGAACGGCTTCAACGCGCCCATGTCGTTCCTCCCGAGCGGTAGCGGTGCCAGCAGGTGCGCCATGGGAGGGCCGTCGTGCCCGGTGCAGGAGATCACGTTCAACTGCCCCTCCGAGCAGCGGCGGGTGGCCGGGTGCGGCAACCCCTGCAACGGCAAGAGCAGCAGCTGCGGCCCCTAACAAGGGCACGGCGTATTTCAAGAAGGCGTGTCCGCAGACAATCACATACCCCAGGGACACGAACAAGACCATCTACACGTGCCCAGCAGGGACAAACTACGTGATCACCTTCTGCCCATGAACGAGGTAGCTGGCGAGCTGAAGCTGAGCCACCGACGGAGGAGCTAGTGATCGGTTTGGCCTTAGCGTACGTGCAGTGTGTGTCTAGCATATGGGGCAAGTTGTATCGTTGTGATGTCCTGTATCTATAAATAAGAATTTGCTAGACGTGTACTACCCTCCGTTCCACGAAAGAAAATATCACAATAAAGTTCATGTCTCTCCAACGTTTTTAAGTGTAACACATGATTTTTTAAAAAAAAAAACGTACTAGCGACATTGTAACTACAAATAAGTTATTATAAAAATAAATTCAACGACTTATCTAATAATGATATTATTTATGCAGTTTTCTTATATATATATGTGGTTATTAAATTTTAAAATATTTGACTCTTAAGAATAACATTCTTTATGGCCGGAGGGTGTATGTGTGGAATAATGGTGTAAAAATATACCAAACATGTACTAGCTAGTATATAGCCTATTCAACAAATGAAACTCGTGAAGCAATGAAATACGTCTCCTGTGTGCGGAACGAGATTGATCGATTCGCTTACCATCTCGATCTTCCCGGCATATAGTGATGGAGCGCTGGCATAGTTCAACGGTACCCACAGGAAGTCACTAATTTGAAACAGCAGCGCATGGTTCTTGTGGATTGGAATCTATGACCACTGTCGGCAGGATATACATAACTATTGCCTCCATTCAATGAGATTTGTCCGAGTTAAATTATTTAATTTTAACCAAATTTACAGTGAACAGTTTTGTGGGGTTCTGTTGACGATAAAAACCGGTAACACACCAAAACAAGAGCTAGATCATTTCTACGTAGGGGCAAGCCGAAAATCGAGAATCGGCAGCGCCTAGGGATGTCCACACGGGACCGTGTGCCTCCAACGATGAGCGCGACACGCAAGACACGTCGTCGGAGGAGCCTCGTCGGGAGCGCGGTGCACGCAAGACACGCCGGCGAAGTCTCTTGAAACCCGAAAACCCCACACGCCCGGGACGGACCCCGTGAGGGCGTGCGGCCGTTTATGGGCTGCCCTAGCCGGCCTGACCGCTCTAGGGCGTTGTTGTCGCCGATCTTCCGTTCATGGCATCGGCGAAGAAGAAGAGGGAGTTGACCTACAAGCAAGACGGTAGTAGATGTGTTTGTCGATTGGATGTAGATGGGATCAAATCGGCCATGAACCTCTTTATTATATAGAGGAGGGTGGTCTTATCCTTTTAGGAAACCGTCCTTGGGACGTTTCCAAGCATCAAAAACCGACCTAAACACGATTGGAAACAAATCGGTTCGGATCTCGTGACGGACACGGGCCTGCGTCGGGGTGACCGGACGCGACGATCGGGCCTTGACCGACGCCCGGTCAACGGGTCCGGCCGGTTCCGGTAAGGTCTGCGGCCGGCTCACGGCCGCGACCCGGCCGGATCTGGGACCGGGCTGGACCGGACCCTGGGTGCGTCCGGTCGATGGCCCGAAATTAGCCTGGTTCCGGCCGCCTGACCGGACTCGCGGGGGGTTGACCGGACGCACCGGTCGGTGTGTCCGATCGGTTTAACGAAAGGTCTCGCAAACCGATTAAAGCGCGACCCGCCCGGCCGGACGCTTAGGGACGCCCGGACCGACAGCGTCGGTGAGTCCGGTCACACTCAGAAAGTCCGGAAATTTTGCGGTGACTTGGACCTCCAAAATATGGCCAAGTCCGATTTTTACCGTGACTTAGACCACGCCATTTTTGGGTGTCAACAGGTTCACTCTTGCCCCTTTGACCTTCGCAACCAAAGGATGCGGGAGAGGGGGCGAGGGAGAAGGATACACGGCGTGAGCAAACCTCCGCCTGGCTTCACCCTTGCTGGAGTTGCGAGGGTGGGGGCGCTTTGGAGTTCGAAAGGATTTGCGAGGTGACACACTTGCGAAGGTCATGCAATATAATTCGATTAAATGGCATTAACTTCAGCAACCCACCGACCCTGTTCCCGTGCCCATACCAGGGTATTTATAGGGAGCTGAGGGGTCACACGTTAGCATTACATGAGGGTACACACCCTATACACAATGACATATAGGCCCTCACGGGGGACATTTATGTACAATCCCCCGCGGGGGGGGTGTTTGTAGTCCCGGACTCGCCTCATGGGTTAGGGTTTCCCGGTTGCCGCTAGTTGCGTCGGAGCTTGCTCCCCGCTTCTCCTCGCGCAGCCGGCCTCCGATGTAAAGTCATGGTTTGCCCAGGGAGAGCTCCGCTATAGGCGTATCCTATAGAGAAACGTGTAGGTAGAATATAGCAAACATTGGTCCCAAAATGAGGGGTGTTAGCGGACGTCGAGTCATGGATCCCATTGGCTGGGGGGCCCTAGGAAGGTACCTTCGCATGGCTCCTCCTTGCTGTCCTTTGAGTTAACCAAGACTTGAGACTTTTTGGCCCGTTGACACAGGGTCCATAGGGCTGCCGGTGATGACGAGGGTCGATCCTCCCCAACAAGTTTTAACATTTATTATGTCTCAGTAACTATGTTCGCTACAAAAATACATTCCATGATTAACTTACGACACCTATTTTATATCAAAAATATTAATAAATTTTATATAGTTTAGATCAAATTTTAGATCATTTAACTTCTCCGAAGGTGATAATTACATTCTTTTGTGGTGTGGGCGAGAGAAAAAAGCCATGCAAGCGTCGACTTGTGACGCAACAATTGGGCCGTGCCCATAAAAACCGGCTTGTTTCGGCTTGTCTTGTGACTCGAAGTCGACGGAGTACAGGACCGTTCCCAGATTCGGCCGGGATGCGGAGCACTTGGCTCAATCGACGTTCGGGGATGAAGAAGAGAGGAAAAGAGGGCCGTGTCGTGTCCCCGAGCCGGTCGGCGGTGGCCGCCGAGAGAAGAGGAAGATTGAGGGCGGAAATCACCAGATCCCGATCACCTCACGTCCTCACGAAAGCACCATGGTCACGGGCGACGGCTAGCCACCGGAGAAGAAGAGATGCGAGGAGCGGAGGAGCTAGGGTTACGAACGAGGGGAGGAAGAGCGACGGCGGCGGGCGAGCCGGATGAGGTTGGGATGGGAATAGGGTTAGGGTTGGTGGGATGGCTGCCTAGGGGCGCCTCGGGGGTATATATATGTCAATCCCCCCCGGCTCCCCATCCAACGGTCGTGCCGCCCCGTGCCACCCGTTAAGACGGGCCGGGCTGAAAACTCAGCGCCGGGCACGGGCCCGTATTTTGTCGGGCCGTCTTTGTTCTAGGGCCGGGCTTTTTAGGACCCAGGCCCGTGCCGGCCCGGGGCCTTGGCCCGTTTGGAAATCTTTATGAGAGAGAATGAGCACATCCACAACTATTTCCTGAGATCTAGAATACGATCAATAAAAATTCTTCTATAATTAATGCACAATCTTTTTCCTTAGAAATGTCAGGTTTTCAAAAAAAAAAAAAATGATAGCTGTAATGTCACACCCATACATATATCGATTACCGTGGTGATTTTAGTTAAAACTATCATTTATAATGTGTCATGCCCTCCAACATATATTTAGAATTAGATCTTGCCATCGTTGGAGTAAGTCGCTCTAAAATTCTATGAGCACAAAGCACAAATGTAAGAGAAGGGCGCCCTCCTTCAATTTTGTGCTCTTCTCGCACCACTGCACCATGTCAAGTGTTGAACAACCTGGTATCAACTAGCGGAAGCAGTGTCGCCAGTGTCAGCACTAGCCCTTCTTGTAGTTGCTTTTTTTTTTTTTTTTTCATTTGAACAGTATTTTTTTAGCATGATAATAGTGTTAGTCATTGCTATACAACAAGATCACACACGCACATATATGTCTCAAATTTTTCTTTGTTATTTTTTAGAATTAAAAAGTCATAATTTCCTAAATTTCTATGATCCTCAAGATTACTGTAACTTCAATGATCTTTTAGTGCCATCCAGGTGGTACACGAGGTAACCAAAATTATGCTGCAGAAATAAATCGATTGTAAATGAAAAAAAAACGTAAATGCAGATTCAGAGACAGGGTGGCAGGTTAGAACTTTCATTATAGACTGTTGCGACAAGACTAACGTGGTCAGCAACTGCGTTATGCATCAGTATCAAGATGCCTCACGCAGTCACGCCCTCAACCAACTCGTGGAACACTATAGACTGGAAGAAAATTCGCGCATACAAGTGCTGACTTGTTCGGCCTCCGACTCCTACAAATACCCACACAAGCCCCACGTCCAACTCCAACCCACCACACACTACTACTGCAAGAGCTCTGATATAGCAACTACACATCAGGGGATAGAGTAGAGGCAACCGAAAATGGCACCCGCCTTGCGCGTGCTCGCTCTCCTCCTCGTGGCCGCAGCAGCCGCGGACGCCGTGAGCATCGTGGTGACCAACAAGTGCGCGTACACGGTGTGGCCCGCGGCGCTGCCCGGCGGCGGCACGGAGCTCAACACCGGGGACTCGTGGTTCATCGACGTGCCGGCGGGGACGCGGAACGGCCGCGTGTGGGGACGCACGGGTTGCGGCTTCATCATCAACGGCACGCTGGGGCAGTGCCAGACGGGCGACTGCGGCGGCACGCTGGTGTGCAGCAAGGTCGGCGCCGAGCCCATCACGCTGGCCGAGTACTCGCTTGGCACCGGCAGCAGCAGCGACCAGTTCGACATCTCCCTCGTCCACGGCTTCAACGCGCCCATGTCGTTCCTCCCGACCAGCAGCTGCGCCAAGGGAGGGCCGTCGTGCCCGGTGCAGGAGATCACCTTCAACTGCCCGTCGGAGCAGCGGCAGGTGGCCGGGTGCAGCAACCCCTGCGACGGCCAGAGCAGCAGCTGCGGACCCAACAACGGGACGGAGTACTTCAAGAAGGCGTGCCCGCAGACCATCACGTACCCTAGGGACACGACCAACACCATCTTTACGTGCCCGGCCGGGACGAACTACGAGATCACCTTCTGCCCGTGAAATTACTAGTTTGCGTACATATATAGTTACATACGAACATAAGTTTATCCATTGTCATATCAGATGTTATCAGGATGATAAATAAAAGGTCGCCAGATGTGTGCGATACAGGATGATATATATTATAGTGATGTTTACTGATTAAACATGTACTACTGTACGTGCTCTCAATAGACGGTAAAGTCGTGAATAATGAATGAACTAATTCTCTGGTGTGGAATAAGATCTGGATATGCTTCTTGTGAGGATTGGAACAAGATGCTATTTTCGAGTGCTGACACTTGTGTTCAACGGCACCCATGCACACGAAGACTGAAGAAGAATCGATGCGGATTATTGTCGGCAGGACATATAAATCGGCCTAGTGATCTTGTGAACACGTACACGCAACGACTTGGGACGTGGAAACTAGGTACACCTCTTCTGGCATTTGTTCACGTGCATGGTCGACTAAGCAGACCTCTCCGATTTCAGCGCAGACCGATCCATATGAACGTTGCAGAATTAATCATGGGGTGTACTGCGAGGATAAGTTTAGCACACGTACAAGTACAACAACGTTAACGTCACAACGAAAGGAATGAACCTCACGTCATAGTCATAGTGCTATGCGATGATAACAGGAGAGCTAGGTACATCAAAATATTACAAGCACTTTGGATTAAAAAAAAAGTACTCATGATGTGAATAACACAACTCGAAACCTAACCTTAGATACTTTGCAGCGTTAACGACCGCACAGGCAAACTCTCGGCAACGAAAGATGGCATGAGATGGTCAACGAACGACAGCCAACATTCATGTAGGTAGTGTTGAGATATTAAGCAATTTCCAGATTAACTCCATAAAATAAATCGTGATAAATAGATCTACTAGATAAAGCATGTCAAACATACTAGCATATCATAAAAGCATATCACTGATCATAGCATAGCATAGCATAAACGTATATCATAGATCATGGCAACAGATGTAAGCACAACTAGACGAATAAGGTTGAAGATGCATGCTGACGTTGAAGTTGACGCTCTCATCTTCGGTGGAATCATGAAGAAGATGATTCCACCCTTTCCCTTTACTCTCACCGGGAAGGAGAATGAGGAATAAACCACCAACAAAAAAAAAAAAAGTATGAAGAGACACTAAACTTATAGAGTCGATCTATTGGTAAAAACTTATTAAAAAATAATAGAAACCCCACTCCCCTTTAGCTTCAGCCACCGGGCGTGATGCCAGAGGAGAAGGCCAGGAGGGGGACCAACGGTGATGAATTGGGGAGGGGGGTAGGGTTGTAGTCGCCGAATATGTATGGATTGGCATAGAACACAGGCCCCAGCCTAGACGACCACAAAACAGTTTATGATTGATCTGAGAACAAGATGCTGTTTTCGGTGCTGACACTTCTTGCACGTAACTGTGTTCAACGGCACCCACACGAAGACTGAAGAAGAATCGATGTGGATTATATATTGTCGGCATGACACATCAACCGTGGTCGTGGAACACGTACAAGTACAAGTAACAACGACGACTTGGGACGTGGAAATTAGGTACACCTCTTCTAGCATTTGTTCACGTGGTCGATTAAGTCGATCTCTCCGATTTCAGCAGACTGATCCATATGAACTGTGGAGAATTCATGGCTGACGCGTACTTGTATGCGGATAAGTTTAGCACACGTACAACAGTGAAAGCAATAATGTGCCTCTCACGTCATAGGCTCATAGTCATACTAATGCCGCGATAACAGGCATACTGTTACGATCATGGGGCAGTGCGGCTCACACGTCGGCACGTCAGGCGACACAGGGCTTGTGGCGTCCACCGTTCAGTGCCCAAGACGCACGCACCGACGCTGAGGTGATCGATATAGGGTCCAAGCAGTGGCGGAGCTAGGAATTTTGCACAGGGGCCAACCATGTTTTAATTAATAGATCGCTACGATTGAACAAGTTAATAAGATGTATCACATATAAAGTCATGGTTTCATATTTTTCATAACATAAAAGTTGCTGCAAGCAAAAGTATTCATAGAAACTAACTCTTTCATTCTAGTCTTACTCTGCGTGTCTTTATAATTCTATTAATGTCCACATATATTCCTGGAGGAACTAGGAAACAATCAGACTGATAGTTTTCATTCAGGCGCTACTGCAAGCAGTCCTCGTAGGCAAAACAACGAACGGTTCGTGGGCATAGGCAAGAGCCGAATCAAACAAGATGGCTGCCAGAAAATTGTTATGGAGGAAAACGGATGATGGCGAAGCCAACATCTGTTGTTGGATGTGTTGGTCCTCTCCCGACAAGGCATTACAAACTTGTCGTCATTTGCTTGCATAGCGGTAGCGGATCACCAGATGGTGAGAGAAGCTGAGAAGCACGGCCAAATAGTATCAAGTTTAGACTTAGAGCATGTTTGATTGTTTAGTTACATGATTAAAATTTTTAGTGACCTGATTTAAACTTTAGTCACCCCTTCTTTAGATAGAGGGACTAAAAAGGACCAAAGAGGATAGATAAGAGAGAGCAAGAGAGGAGAGAGATAGAGCCAACATGATCCAAGAAAGAGATGGCACTTTAGTCACTGTAAGTTGGAATACCCCTGAAACATTTTAATCACCTCCTAACTTTTTAATCACCCATGTTTAAAATTTAGGTGATTAAGAGTGACTAAAACATGGGGTGAGTAATTTTAGTCACCTCCAATCTAAACACCCCCTTAGACCCAATTACAACATAGTTGTTAAAAATATTCCAGCAACATTGGTGTTGGCGAGGAAACGGCCCCTATCGCACCCCCTGGCTCCACCGCTGGGTCCAAGGATCATCGTCTAGATCAAGTGACAATAATTGAAATTAGGGCAAGCATATATACCTTGGCTCTCCGGGAGACAATCTGATTTATGAAAAGCTGGATAGAATCTGGTTAGTACTGATTGGGAAGATAAGTTTCCTCTGTCATCAGTACGATCCAAGGACAGAAACATTTCATATCACACCCCACTTGTTCTTAACACCGGGACATCTACCCACCGATCCGAAAATCGCCCTTTCAAATTTGAAAGAGGGTGGTTGACTCGCGATGGTTTCTATGATATGGTTGCAAATATTTGGCAATCGAGAACTCGGGTCGACCCCTTTAGAACGGTGGCAAAATATATAAAATTCAGTGAAGCTCCGCCAACATCTTAGAGGTTGGGCCAAGCATACGACCGAGGCTTATAAAAAAAGAAAAGAAGAAACTCCTAACACTTTTAGAGACACTAGATAAGAAGGCGTAAATAGCGAAGACCAAGAAATTAATCTCAAACACTATCTTAAGGTGCGTTTAGTTCTCTTCCGAGAGAGGAAGAAATCAAATGGTACGAAAGAGCTAAATTCAAAAGGCTCTTAGAAGGAGATGCCAATACTAGGTTCTTCCACCTGTGGCTAATGGTAAACATCGCAAACAACAAATTTACACACTTGAAGATGATCAAGGTATTGTTGTGAGCGTAGAACAATTTAAAAGCCATATTACTCAATTTTATAAAAAACCTTTTCAGGACTCCAGATAATATTGATGTTTCACTAATGGAAGATCAAATTTCTGATATTCCTCAAGTGACCCTAGAAGAAAATGTTATGCTTCTAAGTGACTTCACCGAATCTGAAGTGAGAGATGTTGTTTTCCAGATGGAGCATAACAAAGCACCAGAGTCCGAGATGGTTTCCCCTGCTGAATTCTTCCAAGTCTTTTGGAATATAATTAAAGATGACCTCATGTCTCTCTTCTCAAAGCATTTCATACGAGGAGTTAGACCTCTTTAGTTTGAATTTCAGAATTATTACTCTAATTCCCAAAATTCAAAATACTATCAAAATACAACAAGTACAGAGACTTATCTGTGTCTTGAATGTTAACTTTAAAATTTTTACTAAAGTTGCCACAAATAGACTGAATAAAGTGACCGAGACTATTGTCAGCCCCACTCAAACCGCCTTTATGCCTGATAGGAATATCATGGAAGGAGTAATTATACTACACGAAACTATCCATGAGCTTCGTACCAAGAAAAAAAAATGGCATCATTTTCAAAATTGATTTTGAAAAGACTTATGGTAAAGTCAGGTGGTCCTTTCTTCAAAGAAACTACGTGCATATGTTGGTGTAATTGGATCCAAGGAATGGTGACCGGTGGAAGCGTTTTAATGATGATATTGATCCATACTTCCAAGTTAAGTGGGGACTCCGTCGTGGTGATCCTATGTCCCCCATCTTATTTAACATTATGGCTGATATGTTGGCTCTCCTTATTCACGAGCAAAGGTCGATGGTCAAATAAGAGGAGTTATCCCTCATCCGCTAGATGATGGATTGTCAATCTTACAATATGCCGACGATACCGTCATCTTCCTTGATCATGACCCAGAACTAGCAAAAAATCTAAAACTATTGCTTTGTGCTTTTGAACAATTATCAGGCCTAAAGATCAACTTCCACAAGAGTGAGATCTTCTGCTATGGTGCAGCCAAAGATATGGAAGAATATTATATTAATCTCTTTGGTTGTAATGCTGGCGAATACCCTTTTAGATACTTAGGGATTCCAATGCACCATAGACAACTCCTCAATTCTGAATAGAGGAAGCTTGAGGAACCTTTTAAGAAAAGACTCTCTTGTTGGAAAGCTAAGTACTTATCTTATGGAGGCCGGCTAGTCTCGCTTAATTCGGTACTTAGCAGCCTACCCATGTTTATTTATGTCCTTCTTTAAAATCCCCAAAGGAGTTCTTAAAAATCTTGACCATTTTAGATCAAGGTTTTTTGGCAAGGATCCTTAGAGAAACACAAGTATAGACTCGCGAAATGGGACATCTTGTGTCGACCTAAGGACCAAGGGGGTTTAGGCATCTTAGATCTACATCTACAAAATAAAGGCTTATTAGCAAAATGGTTAGTAAGTTTGCTAAACGGTGATGACATTTGGCAAACTATACTAATGAACAAATATCTTATATCTAAATCACTCACCCAGATTAAGGCTAAACCTCATGACTCCCATTTTTGGAGGGTCTCATGCATGTTAAAGATGAGGCGATGGCCAAAGGTTCCTTCATTATCAAAGATGGGAACGTAACTCGCTTTGGGATGACACTTGGGTAGGGAAATTTCTTTCAAGGTTAGATATCCATCGTTGTACAACATAGTGCGTGATCCTCATGCATCTGTTGCAAAAGTGATGGCCACGAGCCCTCTTCACATATCCTTCAGAAGGTCACTCGTGGGTAACAATCTAATTGACTGGAATAATCTCGTAGCACAGATCAATCATGTTGAGTTGTTAAGGTTCAGATACATTCAAATGAAACTTAACCAAATCTGGGTTATACTCCGTTAGATCTATATATCTGGATCTCATAAACAATCAACCACCTTTTCGACATAAATTGATCTGGAAGTTAAAACTTTCTCTGAAGATTAAGATCTTTCTTTGGTTCCTTCAAAAGAGAGTTGTTTTAACAAAAGATAGTCTTGTCGGGAAAAATTGGAAAGGAAGCCGTAAATATGTTGGTTGTAATATGAATGAGACCATCCAACATCTTTTCCTAGACTCCGTCCGTATTCAAAAACGGTATGGAGGATCATCTTTTATGCTACTGGCCTAATTAACCAACCGGTTTCTATAAGCCATATGTTTGGTTCTTGGCTTAGTAATCAGAATAAAAAGATTAGAAACTTGATTTGGGTTGGCGTCGCAGCTATATGTTGGGTCATTTGGCGCTGTCGAAATGATATTATCTTTAACAAAATGAAAGTTTTCTCGTTGTCGCAAGTTATTCTCAGAGGAGCATATTAGTTGTGTTTCTAGGCCCAGCGGCAGCGTGATGAGCAAGACAAGAACACACTCTCGCAAATTAGCAGGAAATTAGAAGTGATTACTTTAGAGTTTTTCAACCGAGGGTGGAAGCACATTTATCATCTGCTTTAGTTCTCTTTATCCGTTATAGAGACTTGTTTTGCGCTTTCTATTTATCATTTACTTAATAAATTGGCTGTGTACTTTCTCGGATGTAGAGGCCGGATGTTTTTACTCATCCATTATCTAAAAAAAATATATACCTTGGCTCCATGCACAATCTATCTCTGAGCTGAGCGCTTGTAGACGTTGGTGCCGGGGCTTAAACTCGCTCCATGGAGCATGGAAGAGAGTAATATTGTTATTATTACAAAACTTACAAGTACTGTGTATACTCTCACCAATCTTAGATCAAGTCATCCCAATCATTCGATTCTTTGTTAACAATATTTTCATAGTATGCTTATTTGATGTCACAAATCTTTATAGTCCTCTCTATAATTTTAGTTAAAACTTGAGATGGTTTGACTCTACAATTATTATGACTTATTACAACTTGAAATGGAGTACATGAGAGAGGTGACTACATGTGTATACATCATCCATGCATGGGCTAGTTTCTAAATTCTAGGTGTTCGGTTAGCAATAGCTTACAAGATCCATAGAAAATTTATATAAAAGAGAAGACAAAATTAACTTCTTTAGGGGAACAAAGCAAAATTATAACTAGAAAAGGAAAGGAAGAGATGTTGCTACCTGGGCTCTATATTGAAAAGGAATTGCGTCCGGACCTCCTGAGTATTTACTTGGGCCGCCTTTAATTTAACAAAAAAACAAGAGAAGAGTATGACTTGGGCCTGGTGCCGGTTACGCACAGCCGTCCTCGATGGGTTGAAAACTGATGGTCCATTAGTTCATCGCAAGGCCATGAACCGTGCCCTAGTTCCACGACGAGGCCCTTCTGAGTTTTCTTCTGCCAGCCTTCTCGGCACCGGTTCTCCGTTTTCTTCAGTTTTTGTCTGTCGGTCCAACACGCCATGACGAAAAAAAAAAAAAAAAAATGCCACATGCCACTGACTTGCCAAGGTCTTCAGCAGCCGACCTTGTGCTACTAATCTTTTTTTCAACTCTTTTTTTCTTTTTCCAGAAGAAGATTAGTGTTCCTGTTACGTACTAACTGTTTTGACTCATGTTCCAATGTCCCAGTTCCTGTCCTCACATATCTTGATAAGATAGATAGATGATAGTCGTCCCAAGCAACAAACTCCTAGCCGCTTATTGGCTATTACGTAACTCTAAATGAATTGTGGATACATATCATACTGAAACGCCAGAGAGAGAAGAGTTTTCCCGCAAACCATAGCGACTAGCTAGTCTCAAAACAAAAAGAGTTCTTTTTACAGTAGCAGGGTTGGGAAAGAGCCTTTGTTTGTTTCAACTTTATTGCATGAAACACAACCTGACTGAGTTCGTTAAGGCTCCCCCGCCCTGATCTTCCTCTGAAAATTTCTTGTCTCTGGTTATCTGGAATCATCATTGCATCACTCTCTTGTGATTCTTGTTCCCCTTGATCAGTAGCCTCTCATTTTCTTCCTGAACTACCATGTTTTGAATTTTCACTTTATTTGTTTTCTGCTAGTGCTAAAGATCAGAGATCTGGCACACCAAAATTTAGAGACATCTATGCGCTCACCGTGGGATGGTTACAGGCTTACAGCAAGAACAATCAAATTCATTCAAAAGGACAAGAAAAAAAAACGATCCATCAATTGAAATTCATTGAAAAGGACAACAAAAAATGATTCATGAATTGAAATAATGCAATTTGACATCATCTCAGTGCTCACAATGCATTACATTACAGGAGCTTAAACTCGATCTGTTCGCAACAGCAACAGACTAATTTTACATGATCGAAGCTGGATCAAAGGGAACTAAATCTAAGTCACACGCACACAACACGACGCAACCTCTGTCGTTTGTGTGGCGTAGGCAACGCACACGCAGGCTTCAACTTCTTTGATATCTGCAGTGCGTCGACCTTCGCGAACCATGGGTGCTCCAGCGCGGCGGCTGCCGTCAGCCTCTTGTCGGGGTTGCATGTGAGCAGGCCACTGAGCACCTCGAATCCTTCCGTGGACAGTTTCGTTTCCGGGAACAGATCGCGCAGGACGTTGTACCGTTGCATGTCCAGCTCCGGCACCACCACGGTGGCGAATGCCGTCGACGAGAACCACGGCCACGTGCTGTCGTCAGGCACGCCGAGCACATCGAAGATGGCGCAGAGCTGTCCGTCGTCGAGGGATCCTTGGAACAGAGGCCTGCCGTTGTTGACGAGCTCCGCCATGACGCAGCCCAGCGACCAGACGTCGACCTTGGTGTCGTAGTCGGGCTTGTCCAGCAGCATCTCGGGCGCCTTGTACCACAGCGTGCCGGCCTGCTCGTACGGGGGTCGCTCGTCGGTGGATATGGCCAGCCCAAAGTCGCACAGCTTGACGATGCTCTGGTCCTCGTCGACGAGGATGTTCTGGGGGCTTGATGTCGCGGTGGATGATGTGGGCGTCGTGCATCTTCTTGGCGCCTGTAAGCAGCTGCCACATGGCGGCGCGCACGGTGGCCTCGGGTAGCGGCGGGCTTCGGCGGGGGCGGTTGCGGAGGAGGTCGTGGAGGCTGGTGGCCGCGCACTCCATGACGAGGCACATGTTCCAGTTGACGGGATCGCGGACGACGCCGCGGAAGCCGACGACGAACGGGTTGGCGCCGCCACAGCACGCGTCCTCGAGGAAGCGCGCCTCTCGGAGCACCGAAGCGTGGCCGTCCTCGGGCGGGCTGTGGCGCTTCATGGCGACGACCTGGCCCGTGACGCGGTGGCGCGCCTTGAAGACGGCGCCGAAGGAACCCGCGCCGAGGCTGCTGGTCTCATCGAACTCGTACTGTTTCGTGCTCCCGACGGCGATGCGCTTCCTCTTCAGGCCGGTCTTTGCCGGGGCGGTGGGGTCGCAGACGACGGCGGCGGGCTCTACGCAGGCAGCCATCACGAGTGAAGCAGGGCGACGGCGGCGGGGATTGCGATGCGTGCCCTAGGCAGGGGAGTAGAAGAGGTGGACGACGAACGTCGGTGACGGTGATGGATCGATAATGCGCGAGGAAATGTGCTTGGTACTTAAGATTGTATGGATCCGACTGCCGCTCGACTAGCACGAGCGCGTAAATGCCAAGCAATCCGCAGCCAATTCACAACATCAAGATGTCTCCGAGTCCGACTGCGTGTCACTCATCACGTCAGTTCCACATGAACACAACGGGGCTCCTCACCGTATGCGCGTCGTTCTGCCACACGATTTGGCCGAACAGCGCCATCCCCGCCGCGCCATGTGCGCTCGGCGTCCTGTACTTGTTCCTGAAACACGAGAGTGTAGCTCTTCTAATCGTACTGCTCGCCGCCGAACTCCAGCGTAGCCGGCGTTATGCTCACCTCCACCAGCTGGCCCGGCGCCACCTCTGTGGCCGTTGTCTGTGCCGCGGCGTAGTTGAGCGTGCACAGGAAGTGGGCGCAGTCTCGCTCCATGACGTTGTAGACCAGGCCCGGGTCGCGCCTGCTGCGGACGGACGAGGCCGGCACCAGCCGCCAAGGCGAGGGGCCATCGCCGGCGCCACCTCTGTGGCCGTTGTCTGCGATGGGCCGGTTGTGGCGTGTATCAATAATTGTTCTTGCACAAATTACTCTCAACATTTGTTATATATAATGTATTGTTTAGAAACATATATAGCTAAAATAATATACTAGAAAAACTAAAACGTTTTATAATTTAAAATCGACAGATTATTAAATAGTACCTATATTTTTTTTCGAAACCGGGACATTGCCCGTTTTGCATTAAGAGAAGTGGGATAGTTTAGTTACATCCTAGACATACAACCGGGCGAGATGACAAAGGTATACTAGGCAACACACTAACAAAAGGCACCGGCTAGAACGGTGGAGCTAACAAGTTGTACTTAGGAAGAAACCTATTTTTGCGATCGAGAAAAAACCGCCGCACTAAGGAAACACGTGGAGCAGCCCGGTAAACGCCTCGAAATCCTCGCTAGCACCCCAGGACTCGCCGTCAAGCAAGACGGCAGTCGATGAGGCGTCACCCAGCGCCGGTGCCATCAATAGTGCGCCTGTTTCGTTCCTTCCAGATAACCCAAGACACCGCCAGAACGGCGGAGTCGAACGGTCGTCTAATGTCTTGTGCCACCAATCTCGCTGGGATCGAAGCCACCATCCAACAAGCCTCGAGTCCGGCAGGGGGCATACCGGGCGAGGCCGACGCGTGAGAGTATGAGGTGCCGACCGCCGATCGAAGACGCATGCCGTGAGCAAGTGGTCGATGGTCTCGCCCCTTGGTCGCAGCGAGCGAGCGGCGGCCAGAGGGCTGCATACCATGGCGGAACCGGCGCTCCGCTGTCCATGGTCGCCCGTGCAATGCCAACCACATGAAGAATTTCACCTTTTGAGGCGTCGAGGCTCTCCAAACCTCCTCGGCTCCCGCCAGCCAGATCTTCCAAGGAAGAACGCAACGTAGGCCGAGGAGGAGGAGTGCCCGCCGGAAGTCCAGCTCGAGATCCATCGATCCTCGACGTCCTCCCCGCAGGTGCACGTCCCCGCAGACGTCCACAACCTCCGCAAACTCGACAAGGACGATCGCCGAGGGGCGCCTTGTATGTCATGCGCCCATGGTCCTCGAGATGACCTCGCGCACCGTTCTTTTCTTGCCTTTGCGTTTGACCGCCGGGAATAAATTGGGTGCTTGGTCGCGAGCCCCCCGGGTAGCAAGCAGTCGATCCAGTAAGAGAGCACGCTCGCCATTGCCAAGCTGAATGAATGTTGAGGCCCTAAACATGTAGTCCACCAAACGCCTGTCCGACAAGGTAGCTGCGTGCCCAAGGCGCGTCGGGCTGTACACGGTCTTCGCCATTCCGCGACCTCAAGGCGTATCCACGGACTCGAGGTCGGGGAGGCCGAGGCCGCCCAAGTCTCTCGGGGCACAAACGATAGGCCAAGCCACCATGCACTGTCCACCACCAACGATTAATCCGAGCCTGCCCACAGGAAGGCACGCTGCGCTTTTGTCTACCTCTTCCACCCACCAAGCGGAGATTGCGCAATGAGATAGACACATGAACCGGAATTGCTGAGAGGGTTGTCTGCGACAGTGTCTTCCTACCCATCTTGGTGAGTAGATTGCCCTTCCAAGTTGGGATCCTCGCAAAGCAACCTTGTCCACCGGGCGCTGCTCAAAGTCGCGCATGAGTCTCTTTAGGGACAGCGGTGCCCCTAAATAGGTGACCCGGGAAGTCCCGTCGACGAGGGGGAAGACCGCTTGGATGGCGGCGATGTCCTCCTCGTGAGCAAATGGATGGGTGTGATGACACACTTGTTGAGATTGGTCGCCAGGCCCGAAGCACCAAATAAGCTCTCAAGAATGCGCCTAATACACCCAAAGTCCACCGCAGTTGGTGCCGTGAAGATGACAAGATCATCCGCATAAATGGACGTTTCGCACTTAACCACCCGGTCGGAAGTGGTGTGAGCATGCCCTGTTCGTCCGCCTTGGTAATGATTGAGTTGAGGACCTCCATGACAATGATGAACAGGAACGGGGAGAGGGGATCCCCCTGCCTCAACCCGCGCGCATGACAGATGCGCCGACCTGGCCGCCCATTGACGAGCACCTGCGTGCTGGCTGTGGACAGCACTGCTGATATCCAATCGCGCCAGCGCTGTGGGAATCCAATGTGTTGTAGGACCTCTAGAAGGAAGGGCCAGGCCACCATGTCGAAAGCTTTGGCCAGATCAACCTTCAGCAGCACCATTGGAACGCGACGTGCGTGCAGCCAACGGCACGCCAACTGAACCGTTCGAAAGTTCTCGTGTATCCTGCGCCCATTGATGAAGGCTGTCTGGTTGATCCTGGCAATCTCCGGCAGTCGCGGTGCGAGGCGGAGCGCAAGTTCGCTTATAGTACCTATATTATAAGTTCTATAATTCTAAACCGTGCTCGCATGGGTTGATAGACTTGTATAGTGGAATTTTTTTTGAAGAAAGGGATGTTCCCCATTTCCATTACCACGATAACGGAAATACAGAGTTTAGAAATTTCATCAGAACAAGCAAAAGAAAAGAACAAGCAACACTACTACTTGCCCCAGCAGAACCGATACGACTACTTCCAGCCAGAGTATAAGCAAAACAGCCCAGCTCCAGCAACCAAAAAATTAAAGACCTATCCTTGCAACAAGAGGGTTTAAAGGTATAACAGCCACCAGCGAAATCATTACAGGAAGATAACACGAGTATAGTGGAATTAAAGGATACATAGAAATGTCCAACGTACTCGCGTGTACAAACCATGTCATGCTACGTGCAGCATGGTGTATCAATAATTGTTCTTGCACAAGTTATTCAGAACTTATTCCATTTGTGCTAGTTTATTAATTTATTTTTCACGTCACGTTCAGCTCGATGGAGCTCATGGAAGAATCATGGGCAGAATACGACGTTGTAGTTGGTGCCGCCGGGGCAAGTGTAGATGCTGGTGGCGTCATCCGTAGGGTAGCTGTAGGCGTCCGGGCACAGTCCCTTGAAGAACCTGGAGTAGTCGGTGGGCCCGCAGTTGTTCCGGTCCGGGCAGCAGTACTGGTCGGTGTTGAACACGGTGCACGGGTCGTCGCAGCCGCCGGGGACCTGCAGCGCGGCGGGGCACTGCGACGTGATGTCGGCGTCGCACCGCGGCCCGCCCTTGGGGCACCCGGCGCCGTCGCCGGCGGGCAGGAAGTCCATGGGCACGTTGAAGCCGGCCACCAGGGAGATGTCGATGAAGTCTTGGCCCATGTACTGGTTCAGCCCGTACTCGGCCAGGGTGTTGGGGTTCTGCCCCCACTGCGTGCACTGCAGCACGCCGCCGCAGTCCCCGTCTGGCAGTGCCCGTTGCCGTTGCCGTCGAAGGAGCAGCCCGTGCGCGCCCAAACGCGGCCGCTCGTCGTGCCCGCGGGCACGTCGAAGCTCCACGTCTGCCCGTTGTCCAGCTGCTGCCCGCCGCCCGGCGTCGCCGCCGCCCACACTGTGTACGGGCAGTTGTTTGTCACGGTGAAGGTGGCCGCGTCGGCAGCCGCCGCCGCAAGGAGGATGAGGACGAGCGGGAGGACGGAAGCCATTGCTGTTTTTCTGTCTGCTGCCCGAATCTCCGATCCCCTCCAACTATCTAGTTTGTGTGTTCCAGCGGTGAAGGGAACGGATGAGTATATATAGCTGTGGTAGTGCGGATGAACTTGGAAGAATTCAACATTTGTGTGCTGGAATTTTAATTTTCTCGCCGAGTTTGGCAAGGCAACTAGATTTCGATACAGCCCGAATCGTCGTAGCTTTGTCCTGACGATAATGCAATCCAATTTACACTGCCAAACTTCATTTGATTTTGTCGATCAATAAAACGTCCATTACTGCTTGCATCATTCAATTGCACAGCTGCTTATGTAAAGATCTTGTGGTCTGTAGTTAATAGACGATTTTTTTTTTTTTTTTTTTTTTTGGCAATACCCGTTCGTTCCAAAATGTCTAAGTCCATCTTCTTTGCAATTGGCTAAATTTATAGAGAATTATACTAACATCCATAATACCTTATAAATTCTCTACCAAGAATTGGTAACTACATATGAAACTAGAGATCAAATCAGATTTGTATTTATTATTAGAAAATAAAAAGCATTTTTTGAAGTTGAAGCTAGCTAGAGGACCAAATGTGTCTAATTTCGAAGTTGAAGGTTGTGTGTTACCCGGTTTCGTAGTTCAAGGTTGAAAATCGGATTACGCTGTAAGTTTTGAAAAATGTAGCCACCTTATAGTATGCCGCTTCTTCCGAAAAACGAAGTCAAATTACAAGATAGAAAATATGGGACAATGTTGAATTACGTTGAATTTCCACACATGTTGACGAATCAACACGAGTGCACAAGACTTCTACGCTGATGACTAAAGTTTATCCAGAATTGCTTGAACGTTTGCAGTTGGATGTGCTTGGAGATTTCTGCCAAACAACAGCGTGCAGTAGACGTCAAATTGGTCAAGATAGGGCTGAGATGGGTGCACGCAAGAACGATCGACGCTGCGCGAAATACTTGGTCCTTCCAACGTGCGTCACTGACAACTGGCATGCCAAAATTAATTATCTTTTGGCCTTTGGACCTTCGAGTGATAAAGAAAAAAAAAAAATCTTACGTACTTTCCAAAACAAAGGGTAGAGTAATACATTTTCTGACAAAAATTGTGCGATGGCCTCCATGTGTTCACATATATGAATCATATATATTGGATATTCTTGCTGCTAAATAATCTTAAATGTAAAAATTTTCAATTACAAAGTTTTATATCTCGTTGACCGCTACAACTTTTTTATATAGGGTGTGTTTCTGATATCATTTTAAAAGTTCAAAAAAATTTAAAAAAATGAACTGAAAATCTCTTTAACATGAAGATCTTCTCATTCGCTAACATTTTATATGTCACTGGAGATGGTTATGAATTCATTTCTTCAGCAACCGTTTCAACGTTGGTTGATTTGACCAATCGCCTCTAAAATCAATTTCTAGACATGGTAGACTAAGTCAACCACCTCCTGAAAATCATCTATTTTTAATGGTGGTGAACATAAGCAACCGCACCTAGAAATTATATTTTCAAGGACAGCTGTATTAAGATGAACGCCTATGAATATGTCTATATTTTTTAATATTTTTAATAGTGGTTTACTTATTAATACTCAAACCTAAATTAGAACTCATTCCTAAAATCCTCGAGAGTTTTGACTAAGTATCATTAGATTTTGTAAATTATATTTTCATAGTATACCTATTTGATGTGACAAATCTATGCAATTCTCTCTATAAACTTGGTCAAACTTGAGATGTTTTGACTCTACAAGATTCTTAGAATAGCTTATAATTTGTAATGAACTAGTTAAGCGCCCGTGCGTTGCTACGGATAACTAAATTTTATATAAAAAATACATGGATCGCATGATAAGATAACAATATTATAAAACTAAACAATGATATTAAAGTGATATTTAATCCAAACAAGTTTTGTGAAAGTAACACAATCAATCACGGATATCTCGGGCTCGTAAACTCTATTTTATGGGCTTTCACGTAATTTTCCTAAGATAATATTTTATATCGGCTAGAAGAAAATCTCCGATATCTATTTATTTTGTACGGCAATAAATACACGAGTAAGTTCTCGAGGCATCTTCATACCATAGGTAGCGCTCGTGTGTTGCTACGGGTCAACTAAACTTTTATTCTAAAAACGCACGGATCACATGATAAGATAACAATACCATGGAATTGTATCCGACCGCACCATCATAAGATAAAATACCGTGGAATTGAATCCGACATTAAACACACAGATTATGCTTGTGCATTGCAATGGGAGAATAAAACTAACATGCTTTCTTATTGAAGAATTCTTGCCAACCCTAAATCAAAGATGGCGATTCGTGTATATATGTTTCCCAAAGTTTTTTTATGAATTCTTAACACAATCAAAATTTTCTTCTTCAAATTATTATTTGTCTTGAAGGTACTTCTGCATAACAACAGTAGACATTAAACTCATTGTCTTTCATTGAATCTGAATTGGTCACAATTTACATGGTGTGAGGACAGTTAACGAGTGATCAACACCTTATTGTAATGCTCGCTGATAAAAAGAATTATGGGATTTCTCGAGAGGTTTTCTCACATCTGCATCTTGTATTAAATTCAACGATGTACATTGCAATGCACACAGATTCCATGATACATCAAAGAGGCAGCCCTCTCGCTCTCTTGTTTGATCTTTATTACCTAAAGAAAAGAACTAAAGATTAAGAATCGGGGATGATTAAACAGAGCACCTTCGCACAGTTGGATATCTACCCGGTCACTTTATACAAGAAATCTGATGTGTTTTCATTGATCCCGCCGACATGCCACATGAAACAAAAAAGGAATTAACCCAAGTATACACAACGAGTACTGCACAAGATCTTTGCCGGACAATGTTAAACCGCAGCCAAAATGCAGATCCAAAGTTGTGCAGCTGGCAATCACGTTAACCATCTTGGAACAAAGTGGTTGTACTTGCCTGAATTCTCCAATTGGTACTGTGTGCACAGAGAACCATCTTGGAAAAAATTAACTAATGAACCAAATTTCAGCACACAATACAACACCTGTCACTTATAGCTTACTTGCAATGAATTGCTGATTTTGAATTGTTTGTTTCAAGGCCACAAGAATGGACCATCCAGCATATTTTGATGTTTAAATGCCAAACCATCTAGTTTAAATAGCATACTTTTTCAAACTTAAAAGCCCCTTAAATCCAATAAGCATCATTTGTAGTGATATGTACCGATGGGGATTAGGCACTAAGTATGTGATAAAAAGTACAATAACAAGATATTACAAAAGGCGAGAGGACAATATATACCTGAACGCATTCAAACTGTCATCGATACATAAAAAAAACTTAAAAGATCTGTTACTTGTGTGCTTGGCCTTTTTGAACCCACGAAAGACCCGCAGAAATCCTTCATCACACCTCGCCAACATAAACCTTCACTCATCACTGCCATGGCATCAATCAGTACTATCTGTTAACAGAGTCTAGCAATAGAAAAAATGGTAAAAAGAAAATCAGTGATTATACTAATAAAATTGTGAATTTGTATAGATGAGCATTACTATGGGAATCAAATTAAGATGTGATGCAAACCCCGCAAGCACAGGATGCCCGATTTTTTCCGGTCGAAAGGAGATGAAAGCACAAGGGAAGGGATGCGGGATCAAGATTGGGAGGTTTCTTTTTTTTTAGGGAGATTGGGAGGCTTCCTAATATACTCCCTCCGTCCCCCACCGAGTTTGTCACCCCTCGATTCCGTGCCATCTTTTTCAATGCTTCGTCTTATTCAAATTTTTTATTCAAATATAATTTATTTTGTTATGACTTTTTTTATCAATAAAGATACTTGAATATTGATTAATTTATTTTATAATTTGCATAAATATTTTGAATAAGACGGATGGTCAAACATGAAATTCAAAAGTCAAAAACGATTTAACTCTATGGGACAGAGGGAGTAGATTGCATGTTCCCCACACTTCCTAATATAGATTGCATGTTTCCTTGACGCCGATTGGGTGCTTCCTTATATAGATTGCATGTTTCGCATGTAACCGCCGGGAAGGGGACTCGGGATCGCATGGAGGGTCAAAAGTGAGGCGAAATTTTTACCGCACCAAATGACAGTCTTCCTTTTATCCTTTTTATGTTGTAGAGATTAGAGTAGAACCATCCCTAAAAATGTGTTTTCAAGGACGATTTGTAAGCTAAAGCTACGTTGCTCCGGGGACTATGTCACACTCGTCGTGAGTCGCCCGAGATAAGCGGAGTGGATGAATATTTAATTATTATTTAGCTTTATTATTATAATTATTAGATTAAATTAAAGAGAGTTAGAAAAGACTAATGGGCCCGGCCCGTTAGCAATTGTAAACCCCTCATATAAATATGGTGGCAACTATCGTGAGACAATCAAGAAGAAAATAATTAGGTTTTTTATCTAGCTCCTCCGGCCGCCGCCGCCGCCGCCGCCTTCAAGGCCCGCCCGCGCGACGCGACGCAGCGCGCGCCAAGGCGCCGCGCCGCCAGGCGCCGCCCGCCGCGCCAAGCGCCGCCGCCAACGCTGGATTTTTTCGCTGATTTCAGCCACGCCACGTCTCTCGTTCTTCCTCTCGTTGATCTGAAAACGGGTTGTGACAGATTGGTATCCGGAGACCACTACGATCCAATGGCCTTGACCGTGGGACAACAAATCACGGCGAACGCCAACGGGATCATCGACGAGTACATCGCAGCCATGGAGGCTAATTCAGCCCCATCATCGCCTAAGTACATCCCGCCTCCAACGCCGTATTCAGTCCAGAGACACAGATGAGCCCTCCATCCGCCGCATCTCCGATTCCTCAATCCTACAGCCAATGGACAAATCCGAATTTTCATCTCGAATTCGACACGGAAATTCCCCAAGAAATTACTTCAAAATTTCCACCTAAATTCTTGCCAGAAAATCCCAGACGCACCAAAGCAATAATATTAAATTATTTTTTCCCGAGTATGATGGCAAAGGTGACCCTTTTATTGGTTGTACAAGTGCAATAAATTTTTTCTCGCTCAAGGAATTATTAATACGAGATCGATGCGGCTCGCTTCGCTCCATCTCCAAGGGAACGCATTATCTTGGTTTATTCGTTGGGAAAATGAAGTGGGTCAACCAACTTGGCCAGAATTTTTCGCAGCCTATTACGAGACGTTTTGGAACTCCACTTCATAATCATCTTGGAGATCCGACAAAGATCACACCGCATAAAAGATTTGGACAGTACACTAATACGCTCACAACAACGTTGAACAAGGTACAACATCTCTCCCCTAAACAAAGAAGGCTATGCTTTATATTCTTTGGGTTAGCACCTCGATTGGTCGACGTCCAACTACATCAACCACCGATATTGAGACGGCCATAGCACTTGTTAGACGTCTCTATACCGCTTCACGCCGACAGAACTCAAAGGTACGCACAAGAGGATATTCAGATATTCAAATATCAGTTCACGGGTTAAGCGGCATATCCACTTGTCCTACCATGCAATTAATTATCAATATAAATGGCACCAATTTATTGGCTCTTTTGGATTCGGTTCAACACACAAGTTTCGGATTCGATTTGGCTATGAAACCGGGCCTCTAAAGTTCTTCTTTACACCGTCCGGCTCAAAGTTCTTTGTCGCCAATGGACAACACATAACAAATGTGGGAAGGTATGATAATATTAAATTTTCTATTGCTCTTGAAAAGCTTCAAAGCAGATTTCTTCAAAGATCAAATTAGGAGGCTATGATGTTGTTTTGGGTGTGGACTGGCCGAAGTTCTTTGAGAAATATTGTCCGGAATTTTAATAAACTTATTATGAGTTTCCTCGCGGAAAGGACAAACGATCACATGGCACAACCTCTCTAAAGAGACAGATTCTCAACCAGATATTTATACACTTTCTCCCGACGTGCCAATTGATCCTCTCGTTATGCAAATTCCAACAGCTTTTTCGAGAGAGCCTTCTGGGGCTCCCACCTCAACGGCGTTATGATCATAGAATTCATCTTAAGGATCCCACTCAGCCGATTGTCGTTCGCCCTTATCTTCCCGTGAGCAGGATAAGCGCGAGGACGGTGAGTGTGCCCGTCATGGATGAAGGATTGTGAGCAAGGGAAGATGCAAACACCAAACTGCCAAACACACCGAGCAAGTGTATCGTAGTCTCGTGGATCGCTGCTGCTTGTTTTTGATGCACGTCAGGGCCGCCAGCCCTATCGTGGACAAACACTCTGGGTGCTGGGCCAAACTGAAACTGGGCCTCGTTGTTTGTCCTTAGCAAAATTTGTCATCTCAAACATTTATTTCGTTATTTGTTGCAATCTATTGAGCTTTGTAGGCGTGAAGCTATTACTGGAGTGTCCTAGTGACATGCCGATTTTATTATATTATTACCCTACCAGTTTTCTTAAAAAAAATTATATTGAACGCAAGAATACCTTAGAAAAATACACTAAAGAATGTGTATATTCAATTATTCGTATAAAATACGAAGTACTCGAGTGATTTCACACTTCTACTTTGTAGATTTAAACAAAGTTTAATTCACAAAAATTACATTGCTATATTTGGACTGAGGCACAAGATCCCACAATAGATTCTATAAACTGCGGCACAACATCCCACAGGACTCGGGAAACATCAGCAACAAATAGATACAGTCCATGAATCGAACTCTGAAGCTAGCAGGTGCTTGAGCTCCACGGTAATAATTTGCCCCAGGCTACACATCCCACTCGATTGCTGTCTACACCGTTAGTGCATCGACCTCCAAAGACACTCGGTTCGGTCACAACATTGAGCCTTCCTGCTTACCTCAGGCCTGCAATACATCACAACAGCTCTGCGTGAAAAGCATTCTGCAAGACCACCTCTTTCCTCACAC
Organism: Hyparrhenia diplandra; assembly: GCA_015847255.1. Classification (NCBI taxonomy): domain Eukaryota; kingdom Viridiplantae; phylum Streptophyta; class Magnoliopsida; order Poales; family Poaceae; genus Hyparrhenia; species Hyparrhenia diplandra. The sequence goes on from JADLZK010010322.1 coordinate 381,077, forward strand.
CCGCTTTCACCATCATCCCGCGGTCATCTACCCAATCAACTGAGCCAGTATCGGTATCATAAATCATCTGTGTCCACCACTTCACCTTGAATTGGTCACTATAGGGCTTTTGCCAATTCTGATTTTGATGAAAATGAAACTGACGAGTTTCCGACAACAGGCCCTGATTTCCTTTTGTTTGGAACCTGTACGACAGGACGGCTATCAGGTACGCCACTTCTCCTGCTGATCTCCGTCTTCCTTCTTCTGTCCAGCTATTCCTCTCCCCCACCAGCCACCATATCTATAGCAACATTAAAATTGTAAGCTGTTGTCTCTAGTCGAGTTTTCTAATCTTCAATTGTGATGTGGCTGAAACCGTTCCTGTCTTGCGTCCTCCAAATTCAAGTCTCCAAACAGATTTGACTTCTTTGCAATTCAGAAAGAAGTGGCCTCCATCTCCATCCAATCTTCTACACATACAGTATAATGTGCCGGATTTAATTTGGCAACCCATCTATATCCATCCAGCAAGGGGTGTATGGAAAACAACTTCTTAAATACACGTGAAAATCAAAATTATTTAGTGGCAACAATTTGCCCAAGTCTTCGAGTTTAGAGCTACTCAAATGATACGCGAATACTCTTGATGATAATCTTTGGAAGAAGACAAACTCTTTATAAGGATGAAATGCAAGGATACGAGAAAAATGTGTGGCACTCTTCATCAACTCTATCATCAGTGGGTAGAATAACAGTATCATCATCATCAGAGTTCCCATTCGAATGGTGAAGAAAGTGGTTCTATAGGAAAAGTGGTTCTACAGGACTCGTAGGAACCAAAAATAGTACCTTGCCAATGATGAAGAAAGACCACAACGATCTGTGAAAAGCAAAAATTCTGGTCAGCATCTACGATCCTTGCATCCACTTCAACATTGCCAACGTTGTCGTACCCACGACTCATCCAAAGCAATGAAACTGCAGCACCAGTGACGTGCTGGATTAATGCCGCGCGAGGAATGATGCGACGAGAGGGCATGGGAAGAGGTGCACACCGTGGTCCAGCGTTTAGACGTACCCGATTTTTTTTGGGGAAAAAATAAATTTGGTTAGACGCATTGGATTTTTGGACGGAGGGAGTATCTGATAAACTTGATAAAGATGAGGAAATGATTGTTGTTCGTACATAAGGTATGCTCACCCAAGCTAAACAATCCGAAGAGATACTAAAGCCAAATTCCAATATGGAAAACAGTTATTGTCGTGTCATCTGCATTCCAAGCTGCCAAGCTGCGTTATTGTTTTATTCCACCACCTAGAAAACATCTGCTTTTGAAAATGCCCATAGCCGTAGTCCAAGGTAGGTATTCCTCTCTCTTCTTTTAAAGCTGGCTAGCAGATAATCAAGATCAATTAGAAATTCATAATAGAGTAAGCTTATGTGGGTGTGTTTGGTTTGTCTTCCGGGTTTTTTGCTATCTTAGTGTAAGCGGGATAGGTTTAACCAGCCCCAAAGAAGAAGTGAGTTTGTTGTTTGGTTTGTATGTATTATATTAGCCTGGCTAGGCTGTGGTGTGCCGTCTTTTTGTTTTTTGATCCTTTTTTCGAAAGATTCTCACAAAAACGCCCTTTTTTATTTTAGGCCCACAATATGGACCCTTTTTCGGCGCCATGGGTCACGGCGCCAAGCTATAACGTTTCGGGCGCCACCACCTATGGCGCCGAGGTTCACGGCGTGGGAACCAATTTTAAACGGCGTAGCATCGAAAATTTTACATTTTCCCCTCGGCGCCATAGATCACGGCGCCATGGTCCACGGCGCCGAGGGGAAATGAAAAAATGCATTTTTTTTTTCTTCTCTTTTGGCGATTTTCATACAACAAGTAGATAATTTCCGAACGCTTTATTGAAATGGTTCTATGGTTCTGCTGGTTAGCGCGCTCGTACGTGGTCCAGGAGGCCTGGGTTCTAAACCCGACCGGCCACCTTTATTTTTGGTTTTTTCTTTCCCTTTTTTTTTTTTTTTTAATAAGCAAAACGTAACAATTGTCGTTACTTTATTAACAATTACAGTAATAAATAAATATAATAAATATTACTTTATACACTATTAATTGTAAAGAAAAATTTGACAACTGTTTTTTTAAGTATATAGAAAATGTGGAGTACAAGCATGTGTTCTCATACTTATGTTACATCTAATTCTAAATCAATTGCCTTCAAATTTAATAAAATTTCTAAAATACCTTAATACCGTAGGGGTATTATAATTTTCAAAAAGAATATTATTGTGATTGCACAATTGTTGTTACATCTTACATTGTTGATTGCTTGTTAAAAAAAAAAAAAAAAAAGACGAATGGTCATATAATTTAGGTGATATATATCATTTAGGTATTATATACAATTTAGGTAATATATAAAAAAGTATTACCATTCGTCTTTTTTTTTTTGCATTGCTTGTTAAAAACCAAAAGAAGGGAAACAAAAAACACCAAAAAGACAAAGAAAGAAGAGGCTGTCAGTGGTTTGAACCCAGGTCTCCCAGGCCCAGACTGCACCCACGCGCCACTAACCAGCTGAACCAAAGCAGCCTTTCAATACAATGCTCGGAAATTTTCAACTTGGCATCTAACGCGCAAAAGGAGAAAAAAAAATAATGCAATTTTGCATTTCCCCCTCGGCGCCGTAGATCATGGCGCCGAGGGGAAAATGTAAAATTTTCGATGCCACACCGTTTGAAATTGGTTCCCACGTGAACCGGGCGCCATAGGTGGTGGCGCCGAGATGTTATAGCTTTTTGGCGCCATGACCCATGGCGCCGAAAAGGGTCCATATTGTGCAACGAAAATAAAAAGGGCGTTTTTGTGAGAATCTTTTGAAAAAAGGTTAAAAAGCAAAAAAGACGGTGTGGTGTGTTTGGTTGCTCGGTGATGATTTTGATATGGTCACCTCTTCCCCGGTTCGGTCACTTTACCCCTACTCGGACATTTGATCGAACATGTCGCGAGGCGGTGCGGCGTGCAAACTCCATGGGCTCACCGGCGGACGACACCCTCCTCCTCTTCGGCCCCGCAACCATGGACTCCCCGCACACGCCCTACAAGCCGCATGTAGTGTCTTTTTCACTCGGGTGTCGCACAACCGCTTCCACAACCACGGCAGCGCCCGGGCGAAGCGTCGCGGGCGAGAGCATGGCGGCGCCGCGCGCGATGGCGGGCCGCATGAAGCGCGCCGCAGGGAACCTTCCGACGCCCGCCAGCGTATGCCGCCTCTTCTCCACTCCAATCGCGCCGTGGTGGCCTCGCCGGGGAGGCCGCGACTCGCCATCCTCGAGCAATGCCGCCTCGCGCCGTCAGCGCCAGAAGCGTCTACCCGGTCTTGCGCCGTCGTCGCGAAGGAAGTCGCTGGCCGGCAACATGCCGCTCCATGTCCCTGGCGTGCCGGCGACTTGCCGCTCCATGTCCCGACTCACTCTACACCGTCCCGACTCCTCCCCACACGTCGGCGAGGAAGGGGAGATGTCGACGGCCAGGGAAAAGCGCCGGGAGCGGCGGGGCTGCTCCTCCATGGCGGGGGCGTCGGGCTGGTCCTCCCGGCGGCGTGGCGGTGGTGAGTCCCAGCGGCGGCGGCGGACCTTGCGGGCGGGCGGCGGGCCGTGGCGCGGCGGTGACCTCGTGGGCCGTGGGCGTGCACGAGAATGCTTTGCCGCGGAGACTTAAAGCGGGCTGCAACCGGGCTCCACTAAGAAGGCCAAGTTGGCCTTCCTACCCACAACCACCACTTTTTGCCCAAAACTTCCCAACCCGGCCAAGTCCCGAGGGCCGGCTTGCAAACCAAACAAGTGCGATCCAGCCCAACCCGCCCTCGGATAGCACTTTTTAGGCCAACCAAACACACCTTGTGTCTCTCGTTGACACGAAACTAGGGCTTCGCGACCGACACACTGGGAGGGCCTTGGACGCCCACGGCCGCTGATCGACCTTTGGAGCAGTGAGCACCGCTAGCGTGGCCGCCCTAACCGATCTAGGGATCGGTAGGGGGTAACGTGAGAGCTTCGGTGACGGCCGAGAGAACCACCTAACGCACCTCAGAAGACCCGTCGGGAGGACGCACGCGAGGGGTGCCCTAGGACCAACTATATACAACAGCCGTTGTGGTCTCAGCTTGCATGGTGATGCGAGGTGGGATTAGCTAGCCAGCAGGCGCACGACACCAGCCAACATTTGAGAAGCCAAAGAGCATATGTTTTTTTTTTCAGATATAAAAGGAACTATATGGCCATATGGGCATAAGTTTAAGCCCATAGGAGAGTGTTGACACCCAAAAATCGCTTGGTCTAAGACACGGTGAAATCCTAAACTTAGTCATATTTTATAGGAAGGTGAGAGAGGTTATTCTCTTTATTACCCAACAAGGTTGGTGCTAAAAAGAATTCTATTATAGGCTATAATTGGACCTAAACATCACATGACTGACCCCGAGCTGTACAATTGGCCCAAAATATATTAGTCGGGGTTTACAACATATAACACACAAGCCCACAAGTGAAAATCAATTAGTACCATATTGCTAATTGATACGAAGAGAGACGGTTTTCTCCCTATATATATTGACCGTATGTGAAAGATATTCTATCAATGCATATACTAACTGTATGTGTATGCGGGGAGCCTTCTTCAAGTTGGCATTTTTTTCCTCCTTCAAGTTGGTTTTTTTTCTCTTTTTCTTATTCCATATATAATGGATGGTTGTTTCCTAACTTTTCTATTAATAATTTATTTATTTTATTCAACTATTGCCGTTGCTAGATATATTTTATAAGAAAGTGAATTTTATTTAATAACTAAGCCTTGGCGCCTGTTCTCCACGGCTCCACTCCACTCCACCCATGGCCACCGCGGAATCAATCAAACCATCCTATTCCATCATCGTCGCCGTCTTTGGAAGGGAACCGCCGGATGCGCACTCAGATTCTTCACTTGTTGTCCGTCCAACACGCCGTGACAAAAAATCCGGCCACATGCCACTGACTTGCCAAGCTCTTCTTCAGCAGCCTTGTCCTACCAATCTTTTTCTCTTCTTGTTCCAGAAGAAGATGTTTTGACTCTGTCAGCACATAACGTATGATGATGAACCAACCAAGACACTTCAGCGAATTCCTTTTATTTTGCGGTAACCGCCACAAATAATTCGAATCAAAGACTTTATCATCTAGCACGACTTGCTACTAGTTGCAAACTGAAGAACAGCATAGGTTGCGATTAGTCTTTAATTTGATTTTATAGGCTACAGCGAATAACTAACCTTGATGATTCTGAAAACGACTCCAAGGAAAGCGACGGTTATTATTTCAGTTTGATGCAATTTCCACCGCTCGCTCAGACGCTGACGGCAGGAAAACGAGAGGGAGAGAGATAGGGTACTCTGCGCGTCTGACTCTGACCAGATCATGTGCAGTGCAGGAAACAGGAAATTTGTTGGCTGGAAAGCTCCGAATCGCTACAGGGGAAATTTACAAGTAGCCCGGTCGTAACTCGGGTGGAACAAGGCGTAGTCCGTGGCCCGGAAGGGCGCCTGACGCGTTCCGGTGACTGAGAGGGTGTTCACTTCTATGCAAAGGCAAAAGCAAACCCAAAAAAGTCTTCTGATGGTCTGGTACATCGAATCTTTTAACGCATAAATGGATCACTAAACATAGGTAAATAACAAAACTAATTACGCAGTTTAGGCGAAAAGTGCGAGGCGAATCTTTTTTAAACTTAGTTAATGCATGTTGGGACAATAATTACCAAATACAAACGAAATGTGGCCAAGTAAGCTCCAACCCAAATTATTTCGGATTGCATGGCAACCGAACGCCCCTGACCAACCCCTGAAGTGAGCATGAGCGAGCGACTCTCTCGTCACAAGAATGGCGTGGGTGGGCAGCGGTCAAACGGAAGTGCAAGGACGGGCGCGGCGCTGCTCACTCACACAAAATCAACGCTTGAACTAACGCAAACCACGCATGCCGCATGCGCCACAGGAGAGAGGAGACGCATCTCTGTTTGTTCAGGTTCCCCTCACCAGTACCAACTGGCCGGCCGGCCTGGCAATGAAACCGTCACAGTGGCGCGGCACATTTTGTTCCGTTCCATTCCATGATTACCCATGCCAAAAGGAAATCCCCCCTGCTGCCATAGCCACGCTCGCCACGACGCCGAACGCACGGAAACCGGCGAGACGGGAGGTGACAGGACAAAAAGAGCGGCCATGCATGCCGATGCCGACGCGGACGGCGCGCGCCCGTTTCCAGTTCGGGCGGCAGGTGCAGGTCAGAGCGCCCGCGGACAAAATTGGAGTGCGAGTTGGACTGTTGTTGGATGCGTGGTCCATGGTGGATCGATGATGCGGCTACGCGGCCTCGCCGGCGAGCCGAGACGTGGCAGAAGGGGCAGACACGGTCACGTGGCCCCCGAGTGCGGGTCGGCGGGGGCACGCCGCAGCTACTAGCAGACAGCACCAGCAGCAGTGGTGCCGCCCGCCGAACGCTTCATGATTCTCGGAAGCTGGGCCTGCCTTCCGCAGTGCCGCCGCTGCCGCTGCTCTCCAATGATGATGGCGCCCTCCAACTCGGTCAGAGTCAGATCAGGCTTTGCCCGCCTGCAGCCTTTGTGCCCGGCCGCCGTGGTCCGCCGGGCGGAACCGCGAAAGGAATAAAGAATCCAAAGTCTTGCGACGTTTTGGCGCGGACAAACACGCGGCCGCACCTCCTCCTGTCGCCTCCAACTGCTGTGCTACGGCGTGCCGGTGCCGGTCGGGTGGGTGAAGAACGAGCTCGACCCGGCACTGCCACGCGACCATCAACAGTCCATGCCTCTGTTCATCCTTGGGAATCGAAAACCAATGCAAGTTTCGCCATTCAACGCGATTGGATGCAGACAGTATGCGGCAGACTCACTGGAGTGTGAATTCCCGGGGCCCGGGGGTGAACGTGCACGGAAGAACTGTCAACTTGATAATGGCAGCAGATTTTAACTAGAGACTACTTGGAGTACATCGAATCCAATCGCCACGGAGATCTAGCGGCGAGTTAAGTTCAAATGATCGCACTTGTTGGTGCGACACTCCGATCAAACGAGGAATGCAAGAACACCGAACGACGAACACTGAACAAAACGACCAACACTGAACAAACATCAAGTACTATCTTTCTTCTCTCTTTAAATTTGATGATGATCCCCACTAATTTACAATAATTACTACGACGACATGGAAAGCTCCAACCGCCTCCCCTGCGAGCAACCGCCACCGCCACCGCCGCCGACGCAAGACGATCTCTGAACCGAGCCAAGGAACGCGGCGCAGAGCACCGTGAGCGCCAGGGCCAGCACCTTCCCGGCGACCAGACCAGCGAGAACGATGGCGATCAGAACTAGAGCAGGGAACCGGATCCCTGCCCGCTCCTCTTCCTCTTCCTCTTCCTCTTCCACTACCTCCTCGATGAAATCGTCCGCCGACGCATCGATTTCTACGGGCGGCGTGGCAGCATCTAACTCTACGCCTTGGCTGCGGCGAGAACCCCTCGAAGAATCCGCCTCTTTGGCAGCTGCGGAGGCACCGGTTTGACCGGTGCAGCCACGGCGGGAGCCCGACGAATCCAACGCCTTGGCATTGCCGCCGCCGCCGCGCGGCGTGGCGTCGTCTTCTCGGTCGCCCTCGCTGCGGACAGAGGAACCTGACGAGCTGGTCTCCTTACTCCGCCGTCCTCTGTGCAGTTTCTTGGTGCTGGCCGCGAGCAGCTTCTTCCAGGACTTCTTCTTTGTCTTTGCCTTCGGGTTGCTTGATTCGTCGAGGACGCCGCTGCTTCCGTCGACTTCGACGGCCAGGATGCTGGAGGCGTCGCTTGCCCTGTCGGAATCCGAGCAGCTCGGCCGCGACGGCTCGGTCTCCGCGTCGCCAACCTCCCGGATCGGCGAGACGCGGCCGCGGCCGTCGAGGCAAAGCCGCCTCTCGGTCACCACAGCCGGCCGGGGCCGGGGCCGCCGCCTGGGGATGGGGAGAGCGAGGACGACGACCTCACGGACTCGAGGAGGAAGAGCGAGAAGGAGGCGACGGTGACGGCCGCAACCACCTTCTTGCTCCAGATCACGAGGAGCGCGAGGGACACCACGCCGCTGACCGCGAGGAAGCCCAGGCCGAGGCCAAAGCCGCCGCCTTTGCCGCGGCGCGGTGGCTGGGCCGGCGGGAGGTCAGGCCTGGGCCGATCCGACGGTGCGACGGCGACGGCGGCCGCGGCCGCAGGCGGAGGCGGAGAGGCGGGCGGCGGGGACGGTGAGGGCGAGGTTGGAGTGGAAGGCGAAGGCGAAGTCGAAGCGGCGCGCTTCCCGCGCTTGGAGGACGGGGACGGCTGCTTCTTGAGGCGGCCATGGTTCTTGACGACGAGGTCGGCGAGGGAGGTCGGGAAGCCGGTCTGGACGGGGAGGGGCCCGGCGCGGGAGGGGCGGAGCGCGGCGAGGAGGCGGCCAAGGCGGCCGGAGGGGCGGTCCTTTGGCGGGCTGGGCATCGGCGGCCGCGCCCGTCGCCGGCGAGCATAGGAGGACGCCGGGGGAGGTTTGATTGGGAGGGGGTTCTTGGCTTTCCGGTGCGGTTTGGTGGTCTCCCCTCTCCCTCTCCTCACGTCTGTGGGTTGGTTGCCGTGGGTGGCCGAGTTCGTGTCCGCAGTTGGCTTTTGGAGCGTGCGGAGACCGTGGAGAAGAGCAAGGTGATCTGATCGTGGGTGGGTTTTGTTTTCTTTCCAACTTTTCTTTGTCTTATTCCTATTTTTGTGGGCTCTTTTTCAAGAGCCGGGTTTTTGTGATTGGCTAATACGGAAGTTTTGAAATGGATGAAAGGGAAGCGTGTTTGGGATGGTTTTGCGATAATAGAAAAGTGGATGGATACAGTATGCACCGGCCTTCCATAGATACATGACTGTGGAATTTTTTCCCGGTTTTGATAGGAGCGGTTTGAGAGTAGGGTGGTTTTGTTCAAAGAACATCGAACGCAGCGTATGATATTTCATAACAAGTGGCATATCTCACGTAAACATGTTAACATGTTAATAGCTGTAATTGTTAGAATTATGGGAATCAATTTTGGGCTAGCAACGAATAAAAATTGAGTTGTTGTCCTTAATTCGACACGGTGCGTTTGAGGTCCGGATTCGGTGGTTCCACCTTGTCGAGGAGGTGTGTGGTGGTGTTGCGACGGTATCACGGCGAGAGGTCCTGCATGGCGGCGGCTTTCTTGGTGCGGTGCGGTCTGCTCTCTTGGGTCCGATCGGCGCGGGGTTACGACTTGAGGCTCTCGACGATTGCTTGAGAGTGGTTTTTCGGTGGGACGCTGCGAGCGTTGTTTCAGATTTCAATTTTACCGCCTTGTTGAGGTTGTTGTGTAGATAGTTGGCCATGTTGGTCTCAATCCGACCGGCCGCTGAGTGGTAACCCGTGTTGATGTCCCAATCTAACCGGGGAGTATAATTGGTTCCTCTTTTTCTTTTTTGTTGTTGTTGTGTTGTAACGCCTAATCTGGGACTTTTCTTTTTAATATAATCGGCGACTCTCGCCCGATTCGTTTCAAAAAAAAAAAATTCGACACGGTACTCGTTGGTATTGGATTAGTTACCTACATGTCACTATAAAAAGACACTTTAAAAGATCAAAATTTTATAACTGCCACTAAACAATTGCCGCGCCTAACGTACCATCATGAAACTTTAGCCACCGTCACTAGTTCTATTAGAGTCAATGTTTGTTTTGACTCGACCAGACTACCAATTCTTTTCTTAAAAAGAATGGTAATTTTGCCCTCTCCATCTGCTTTTCCGTCAAGCTGCTAGGATGAGCCATGCTCCGACAGGGAGTAGGTTGCTCCTCGAGGCCAAGAAGGCCTCCAAAGCAAAGATGGGAGGCGTGCGGAAGAGTAGTGTAGGACTGAGGCCAACCGGTGTCCGCAACTCCATAACAAACAAGCAGTTATCCCACGAAGTGCGGCCGGCCTTTAGGGAGAATGTTGCATTGGTGTCACACAAGCATCCACGCACACTGCTTGTTGCGCTAGTCCTCGCTGTCACCACCAATGATGCACATTGCGCTAGCCTTTGTTGTGTCACCCCAATGCAACCACCCCACGCCACGCCTCATGTTTGTCCGCATTGCGTCACCCCTGCACCGCCACCTACAATGTGTCGCATTGTGTACCGTCCTCGATCATGTGGCTACCCATGTTGCACCTTTGCGTCGGCCCGTGTTACGTATTTACCATGCCACAATTCACCATGGTTCACGTGGCGGCGCATTCCATGTTCATGAGATTTGTGCAAAGTGAGGTTGTGAGCTCCATAATAGAGTTGTGTGTGCTCCATAATAGATGAAAGTTTACCAAAGTGCAATTGCGCTAAGGAATGATTGTTACTACATGGTAACACTAGAGATCCATGCATATTTGACTTATTTCTTTAGGTAGGTAATTCATGGCGGGCTCACGGCGTAATGGCAAAGGCCATTGGTTGGGGGGCTCCCACCCGGGGTTCAAATCCCGGTGCGACACTTTATCCCTGGATTTATTTCGGGATTTTCCGGGCTGTGCATTAAGTGGTAGGCGACGCCCCCCGTCGATAGCGAGGCACCAATGGTGACTTCGAACTTCAAGACTTGCGGCTCAGTCCTTCGAAGGTGCTCATAGGGGTAGGGTTTGCGTGACGCGTGTGTTCATAGGGGTGAGTGTGCGTGTGTGTTGAGCGTCTGCGTTGTACTGTGTAATCTCAAAAAAAAAAAAAAATCAAACTTCTTCCTAAAAGACCGAATAAAAGAGTACACTAGAGTAGTTTCTAATATTGTGACTGGTTTATTGCTGCTTGGTAACGCCAAAGATCCTAACATATTGGGTCATTTCTTCAATTAGTTAATTTATGGCATCTCAATTAAAAAGGTTTGCACAAAATTGTCCCTACCATATATACAGCCGAGATAATATCCGACCTAAAACTTTTTATATAGTTTGGTTTGAGCAATTACAAAATCCTACTTCGCCACATATGGTACAATTAAAAGTTTACCAACATTAACATGCTTAAATTTTTCATAGATGCGGTTCTACTCAATTGTAATGTTGTTTTCAGCTCTTTACCTTTCTACCAACGAAGTCTAAAGCTTATGTATATTGCAATGCTACTACGGAACACATATTGCTCTATCTATCATAGTTATGAGATATAACAAAGGTGGCCTAATTTATCGTGATTCCAAATGTATCCATGAGCCAACACTATGTTGTAGAGAGAAATGTAACTTGAAAGCTATTGGACGGCTATTTTATATACCAATGTGCAAACATAATTTTGTTGAAATGAAGATTTCATCTCAATTTCCATAAGTCAATAGCTCTATCGTCCTAACCTAAAGACCGAGTACACCGGTTTGGATTAGCTTGTCATTGTATAGTCCTGTTAAAGTGCACACAGTGACTTCGTCAAGTCAATCTTAAAATATATTGGCCAGCCTTTCAAAACTGTTAATAGGAGTATTAAAAACAAGTACTAAATCCGTTTCAAATTATAGGTCGTTTGACTTTTTAACCTTAATTTTTGACCGTTCGTCTTATTTAAAAATTTATGTAAAACATCAATTTATTTATTGTGGTATACTTTATTAATAAAAGTTTTTAAAAATCACTTAAATTGGAGTATGTTTGCACAAATTTTTTGAATAAGACGAGTGGTCAAAGTTGGGGTTGAAAAAGTCAAACGACCTATAATTTAAAAACGGAGGAGTAACATACAACAAGGCCATGACACATGTTTGGAAATGCAATAGAAGATAATTAAACCAATACAAGGGCTCTACCCTACTCCTCCGTCCCATTGAGTTTGTCGTTTTTTACTTTTGAACTTCATGTTTGACCATCCGTCTTATTCAAAATATTTATGCAAATAATAAAATAAATTAATCAATATTCAAGTATCTTTATTGATAAAATAAGTTATAAAAAATAAATTATATTTATGCAAAAAATTTGAATAAGACGATGATCGAAAATGATGGCACGGAATCCAGGTGACAAACTCAATGAGACGGAGGGAGTAGACTTTATAATTTATATACCCTGAAATTTAGAAGAAAAGGTCGACGCAGGCAGTATTTTAAGCCGGGCCGTCACATGCTTGCGCGTGAAAACCGAACAAGATCGTCTTGGGCGGTTGCGGTGCCCTTTCTGAAGGAAGACACACGATGGCAGGTTGACATACATGCAAGTACTAATATGCTTCGTGATCCTCTAAAATAATGTGGATTTTGACACAGAATCAGGGTTCCGTGGAGTATGTTGGCGAATAACGAGGACAATGTCGAATTAATATTCGATGGCTAATCTATAGTAGTAGTACACTGGAGCTATATTATTAATGTTATTATTATCACGAGATCTTCTCTGGACCGGGTGGCAGGCAGCTGGACGCATAGCGAGATGATTCTGCTGCACCTCCAAGCAACCTCTGGGTGATTCGATCGTGAGCACCTGGTCCAAGCTCCAACGGTTTTTATTTCTCATCACAATCATCACAATCACAAATACTAAAAGGTTTTTTTTTTTTTTTTTTTTGACAAGTCAAATACTAAAAAGGTTAAAATTCCGTCACAACCACGAAGTGACACATCAGTTTCGTATGTTTGTTCCTATTAGCAAACATGCCCGTGCAAGGTTACAACGGGAGAAAAAAAATGTTATGCACTCAACTAGAATAAGGGCATCATAAAATTTTTTCTTGCATTGCTAAGCACAAAAAATTGTGCTCATAAATAAAATTAATGAAAATAGGTAAAATCAATATTAAATTTCATAAATTCTTTTTACACATGTAAAGATTTGTAACTCAATTATCATGGAATTAGTTATATTGATATCTAGAGCTACTATGTGTGATGATTATGACACAAGGTCACTCTCAATTTTCCATACTTTGCGAGAGGATGGCACCGGTTCATACTTTCACAATTTGTTTTTGGACAATCGACTACATTTAGACTATAATAATATGAGTTTTGCTTTTTAATACATTAATAAATTTATGGTAGAAATATTTATTTGTCATCAGTCAAAGGTATAAGAAGTTCAAAGCCTATATGTTGTGTTGTCTTTATTTATTTTTTATCTATCTGCATGTGAGTATTTACCTCTGCTAGTTTGGTTTCTTCTATCCATTAGTAGAGGTTGTGGCTATAAAAATTATAGGAGGGAGTAATCAAAACTGATATAAATGTTGGATCTGGTTTTTTTTTTTGTTGGTGAAAACTTGTAAATGTTGAATCTGCTTTTTTTTTTTTTTTTTTTGCGTTTTTAATCTTCTACATCTATGAAAGGAAAAGAGAGATGAGACTTGCCTCGAGAGATATGTCGTTCCAAAGACCTCTCGGAAGTCATTGGTAAACGATTGTTTTTATAGCCAACAAAAAAGGCAAAAAAAAGTACGTATTTGTTTGAAGACCGATGGGATCCGTATTTGTGGCCTCGATTGGTTTCGGGGCTTAGTTTAGGACTGCACCGACGCTATGCACTTATAGGCATGCAACGACCTTGGTTCGATGCGACCTTGGTTCGGTCTCGGGAAAGCTTTCCACGGGGCATGCAAATATCTCTTCATGGACTCTATATAGAACGGAAGAACATCGGGCAGACGGAAAAATAGGTGACGTGCCTCGAACCTCAAAAAGCTACGCCAATAGCCGAGGCGCAAAGATGGTTCCGCACGTAGCCACCCTTGCATCTTGTAATTTCGCCTCCACCGCCTCTCTACTTTCCTTTTTCGAGGTGGGACTAAACAGCTCCGATCTCCTCGCGACCGATCATGACGACTTGTTGTGACATGGTGCCGGGCTCGCCTCGTGCTATATCGTTCATGGGCTTTTTAGTCGCACCAACGTGGTGGAAAAAAGTGGTTGAAAAAAAAGAGGTGAAGAAAAAAGGTGGGACTGTCTCTCTTTATTAGTATAGAAAAGGCCCTAGAAAAAGAAGGTGAAAAGCCGGTGAAAAAGGAGGTGTGACTGAAATTTTTCTCTTTATTAGTAGGTATAGATATAGATATATAATCATCAAGATCTTTGTAAAACTGAACAGACGAATAAAGCCGCCCGACACGCACTTATCCGAAAAGTGAAAACTATTTGAAAAAAATCTCTAGTAATCTATATAACTCTTTTAATCCCTCGAGATCCGAACTACGGTGGATTTCTCTCACAAATCTACTGCGGCAACTACAGTTCCAACACCACCACCGTCCCGATCTAACAAGATTTCCATCCAAGCCGCCCACGCAGCATACCTCGCCTTCCGATCTAACAAGTATTTCCATCCAAGCCGCCCACGCGCACCCCGCCTTCTCACCTTCGAAGCATCTACACCTCCCTCGCACAAGATCCGCCGCCGCCAAGCAGTCCGCTGGCCCCACACGCATCCGCCGCCGCCTCCACAAGCAGCCCTCCTCCGCTGTAAGGTCGAGATGGGGACTAGAGGGGGTGAATAGTCCTTTCTAAAACTAATTGCGCTTAGCTAAACAAATATGATGCGGAATTGAAACTATTCGTTTAGCCAAGACTTCACCCCTCTAGCTATGACTCTAAATCACCTCACAAAAGATCCTACACAAAGCAAATGAGGTGATAAGCCTAGCTTGAGCTCCTAACCGTTTCTATTGCAAGGTCACACAAACCTATGCACTAGTACTTCAAACAAGGGTGAGCTCCTACACAATTCTAATGAGCAAAAGCACAAAGCCAACCTAAGCTCACTAGATGCACAATGGACAAGGCAACACACGCCTAACCCAAAGGCTCAATTTACTTAGCTACACAAACTAAGTAAAGCAACTAAGAAGCTACACAAGCTAGTAATTGCAAGAACTACTCCACAAGCACAAGCACAAGGTATATATGAATGTAAATACAAAGCTTGTGATTTGGAGAATGCAAACCAATCGAGAAGAGTAGACAAGTTGACAGGTGATTTTTTCGAGGTATCGGGAAGCTTGCCAACTTCCCCTACTCCTCGTTGTGTCGACCAACACCTTGGGTGGTTCCTTTGGTGTTTTCACCTAGATGGTTCTTGATCTGTGATTCTCAGATCACTTGCCCCTCAAGGCACGCCCGCAAGGCACCGCAAGACACCACTCTCAAGTGAGCCTATCACAAGGCACCGCAAGACACCACACACAAGGGAGGTACTCACCGACACGCTCTAGTAGTGATGCTCTTCACGATCTCCGCAAGGTGAGCTCGAACCTCTCACAAATCCTCCTTGAGCACCGCACAATCTCCGTTGCGTGCTTCACGAAGTCTCTTGCCACTGCCGCCTAGGAGGTGGCAACCTCCAAGAGAAACAAGCATTCCGGCTTGCAACACGATCACCTAGTGCCACAAATGCGATCTCTCAACGCGAATGCACTAGAATCACTCCTCACTTTGATTTGGATGAACACTATCAATCACAAGTGAGTGGGAGGGCTCTCAAGCACTCTCAAGCATGGACACAAAGTTTAAGGTGCTAAGCACCGGCCATGGCCGAACACACCATCTATTTATAGCCCCCAAGCCAAATAGAGAGTTGGTGCTTCAAACCACACGGCTGAAGTTGACCGGACCACCGACCGGACTCACCCGGCCGAAGTCCGGTCGTGAGTCCGGTCCACAGAGTCCGCTCACAACCGACACGCTTTCGGGCCCACAACGGGCACCCACCTCCATGCGTCCGGCCGACGCTTCCGGCCGACCACCGGAAGCATCCGGTCCGGAAGTCCGGCCATGCGTCCGGTAAAAACGCTTGGCTGCGGGGCTCTTCGCCAGACGCGACCGGCCGGAAGGTCCCGGCCGGCCCACGTGTTCCGGTCGGTGCGTCCGGCCACCGCTTTTTCAAATAAAACTCCACCGAAACACCGACGCCTTCTCTTCGACATGCTACCCATCAAGTATACCAAACTTGAGCACGAGGAATAGCATGTTTTCAACACCACGATGCATCCGCAATAGAAAATATGCATCTCATTTTTCGAAGCGCTTAATCCGAGCGGTTCCCAAACCCAACTCAACCCTCGCATACACCGCCGCCTTTGCAAATGTGCCAACACCACCAAGTGTACATCACCATGTGCAAGTGTGTTAGCATTTTCACAATCATTTCAAAGGACGGGTTAGCTATTAGCACGCCACTCGATCCTAACACATCACAAAGTTAGATCGCTCAAATGGCACTAGATGACCGATATGCAAACAAGTTTGCCCCTCTTGATAGTACGGCCATCTATCCTAAACCCGGTCATAAACTTCTCTAAGCACCACGACCTACGAAATGAAATGCCCTATAGGTTATACCTTTGCCTTGCGCATTTCCATTCCGCTCCATCTCCAAGTGCCGATGCAACACATGCACCAACACGATCACCAAATGATATGATCCACTTCATATCATCACGTGACACTATTGGTCCATCGATCTTGACCTTTTTTTGCTCTTTTTTTCAGGCCTGGTCCGTTGGCCAAGTCTTGCCAAGCTTCCACCGATCATCGCTTGTCCATCGCTTCACCGCCCGACTTCGCTCTTCATACTTGCAAACCATCCATCGCCGGGCCTTGTCTTGATCTTCACCACCTTGGCCACACGACTCCACGCCATGTCTCATATGCTGATAAACTCTTCTTCATTGCATCAACCCATGTGAACCAATCTCCTATGTATTATCTCAATCACACATTATTAGTTCACCTAACGCTGACACACTCAATTACCAAAACCAAAGGGACCTTTCATCCGCCTCCACCTCCAACGTGCCGCTCACTGCAGCCCGACGACCCAGCACCATCATCGCCCGGCCTGACCAGCTCGGCCCCGGCGCGCGGATGGCGTGCGACTCCCCGGCGCGCGACCGGTGAGGCCCCCGGCTGCAGGCCAGCACGCGAGGGGTGCAGACGCGCGCGGGCGCCTCAGGCCCCGCCCGTCGCCCGGGCGCGGGCACGCTGCTTCGCGAGAGCAAGGCTTCGGCGCGCGAGTGCGCTGCCCTGCGGCCGCGCCACCGGCGGAGTCTCCCGGCACGGGCGTGCATCTCGCCTGACTTGGCGTGATGGCTGCTGCCTCTTCCCCTTTCTCTCTGTCCTGACCGAGGCTGTGAAAAGATAAGGATGGGAGAGAGAGTGCATGTTCTGCAGTATGAGAGAATGGAGCAGGGCACCATGTGCTTGCTACTCGAATACGACGGAACCATGGACCACACCCACAGCGCACTCCCAGCCAGCTCACCTGACTGCTGCAACCCGCGCGTCAGCCCAATGGTAAATGCTACGTGCACCCGAGATGCGTACACGGAGGATTGATACAACATTTCCTATCCATACAAAAATTCCAAGAAAAAATGTAAACAAACTAGGTACAACCACCCCTATCCATGCATTTGCATATCATTTTCATCATTCCAAATTCCAGAATAAATTATCAAGTTTATATTCTACGTATTAATTCATATTACATCTTTGAAAATTTATATCTCCACCAGGAGCATGAATTTGTCAAATCTCACTTAAGTGCAATACATATATAAACCACTCATGTAGACACATATTAATTTTCCTTAACAACTAACCCGCGCGGGTAGATGTGAGAGTGCTGGCAATGTATGAAGTGTTTGGATGCGGTCACATAGAAGCATGGAAGTTTGGTATATGAGCATTTAGTAATAATAATAATATGGTTTTAGAAACGTAAAATTAAAAAAAGATATGTGTGAATATTGATGGGATAGTTTGTTGTTTACATGTAGGAATCACTGCAGTAGTCACATTTGTTGGATCATGGTAGGGCGTGGCAGGTTCATTTTATTGGTAGCGATTATGGAAACATGCAATTTGGAGTTAATAAGGATTTATTGTGGGGATTACAACTTGGGAATTAATTATTGGAATTGGGTTAATGAAACTGGAATGTAAGAGCTTAGAGGATGGGGTAAAAATTAGGAGACTCATATGTAGTTTGGAGTTAATATTTTTTTTTGGATTATAATTTTGGAATTAATTATTTAAGTTGGATTGGAAGTTTAAAATTTCACTAAGTTTCAAATTTTACTATGCCTTGGTCACGTTACTACCACACGTACGAAATTTTACTATAACTTGGAAGTTGCAGATTTCACTTAAAGCCCCAATTGTTCCTATGGTTTGGAAGATCCAAATTTTAATTTAACTATAATTTGGAATCCCATAAATTTTACGATGAAATTTGCTTATGATTCACATAAATATTACCCCAAAAGCAATTTCACCCTAAAAAAAATAATACTACAAATCGCTACATCGGAACGACCACTTCCTCTTTCTAGAAACACAACAAACAAAACAATACTTCTTAAATTGTACTCAAATAAATAAATTACCAATAAACAAATTCTATTACAAACGCGCTGAGCACCGCCAATGCCCGAGCTGCGCACCCCCCCTCTCTCTCTCTCGCTTGCTCTGCTTAACCGACCCTACGAAAGGATAAATATGGGCATGAGCAAAGGCATCCAACCTGCAGCAATTCCAGTCTCGCACCCCTCTCCTTTCTATCCATGAACGCGGTCCAATACAATAGAGACACAAAAGGATGAAACACCATTTTCCAACCATCACAAAATTATCAGAAAATTCCTAAACTATTTCACCATCTAAACTTGCTACAAAGTGCATATATAGTCTATCCTCCGCTCGCGCGAAGCGCGGGTCACCGGCTAGTTAATCCTCATTTTCTTTCGTTTCCGAAAAGTCGAGGCCGTCTCCGTCACGCGGGTCTCGTGACGTAACGGGGAGACCTCGCGACTCGGACTTGGTACAGTGCCATGCCGTGCGGCGTACTCCGTGCGTGCAGGCCAGGTGCACCGTGCTCCCGTGCATGAGAGTTTCCACGGAAACAAGAGAGAATTCCGCGCCACGCGCTCACCCCCCACTCACTCCATCGGTCAGCATACAACATGTCAAGTTTATCAACAAAGTCGGCATCGGTCACCTCAACACCAACAGGAGGTGCATATGAAATGATGGTCCGTGCGACCGCAAAGTCTAGAGGCTTTTTGTTTTGTTTTGTTTTGTTTGTAGTACTACATTCAAGAATAGTGTCGATGTTTTAGCATGTCAAGTTTAACCAATTATAAATAATTATCATATAAATAAATATTTAATTATATATGTTTCTCATAAATTAATTCTGAATCATAAATACATGCTACGAGAATGCATGAATGATGGCCAAGCCAACGTCAAGCCTTGCCTTTCCGTGGTGGTTTAACTCTGCATGCATGCTGCAATGCTGCATATCATTGTCAACTTGTAAGTCATCAAGCACTCGCACACCACAGCACTAGACACGTACAGGGGGGAGAGCATTTATCTTGAGGTTGATCGAGGGGCAACTTTGGGGAAGGGCAGCAAAAAGGTAAAAACTCGAGTGCACCAAATCTGCCTCTTTTCTCTGTTGCTTTTTGTCACATCTAAAATGCTTTCCACAAATATCCCGTTCGCAAAATGCACGGCAATTTTTTCAAAACCCTGAAAACATGTCAAGTTTTGTCAACGCAGTAGCGGAATTCTAAAGCAGCGAGGGGATATACACCGTTCGGAGTATTTATTCCACTAGTCTTGTGAATATTCGGCGCACTTTATGTGCCATCTTCCTTTGCTCTCTATTATTCCTGATCCCTCTGGTCTGTTCCTGTTCCTGTCACTGAAATTCTCGGCAAAAAGGTTCTCTCTGTTTCCAAACAAAAATCTCAGCAGAATAAACGGTAGGTTTGGCCACCGCTACCCGCAACAGTCTCTGGAATACATCGCGGTACGGTTGGCCGGTTGGGGTACGTACGTTGAGGTCTTGACCAACATTAGCCGACGGTGAGTAGGTGACCAGATCACGACTGGAAATTGTGCGAATTCCTCCACCAACTTGGTCGCCGGCCGCGTCATGTCACCCTCGCGTTTCAGCGGCTTCTGAAGCCGTCCACGTTTCAGAGGAACCTCGCGAAAGCGGTGAGTGATGGATCTGTGTTTGTTCCGGAATCAGGAGACTTTTGTGTCCATAATTCCATTGCAACTTCGTAGCTTGCCGCGTGGTTGCATTTTGTGCCGCTCGTAGCTTGCTTTGCCACTTTTTTTTTTTGGCGAAATGAAGGGAACAATAATAAAGAAGTACGCACCTCAGACCGATGCTTATTTGTTGTGAGAGAAAAAACAACGTTCGAAAGCCAACAGGGTTACGAGTGGTGTCATCTCTCTGAAAGATACAGAGTAGCTTACGAAAGCAGAAGATTAGAAACGACGATTATTTGACCATGGGAAGGGAAAATTAGCATTTTTCTACCGTTGATCTTGACTCTTGAGTGCAGACTAGAAACCCTAAACCTTGAGTATTCGGCGGTGAGCGGTACAAAATGCAAGATACGAAGTTGCAATGGAATTATGGACACAAAAGTCTCCTGTTTACCGTGATGTATTCCAGAGACTAGAAACCTTGAGTGCAGACTGTCGGTCTGGGAGGAGCTGGAGGCAAGGATATGCGTCCCCCTCAACACTCCCTCGATCAAGGCTGGGCCCAAGCTACGCGCGCCCGCCGACGCCGGTGTCAGTCCATTTCTGCGGAGGAGTGGGACGCATTGCGGCTAAACCGCTGCGTGCCCCCAATGCAACGATTCAAGCACGTAAGGTGCTGCCGTAAGCTTGGCGAGAAGGTCGAGGAAGATCTTTGTGGATTCGGATATTGAGCGAAATTTGTGGTTGCGCTTGGGGGCAAAGATGGTGAAAGAAAGAGGAGTTGTTTTGAGGCCACGCTGGCGGGTGGGATAGACCTCTCCGCCATGGAGCTCAACATGGCTGGGATTGTGGAAGAGGAGGCACGCTAGTTAGGCCTTCATCTCTTTGTTTCATTCTTGTTGCAAGTCCTGTTTCAATGTAATCGCTCTTGTAAGATCCGGTAGAAGTAGGGTGGTGATTCGGTAATCGTCGTGTTACCGGATCGACCATGATTTGTAACACTCTTTTCGCTTAATGAAAAACGCGCCTTGGCGTGCTCTTGAAAAGAGTGCAGACTAGAAACGGCAATCAATGGATATTGCATTGGTACAGTGTGTATATTAGCAGTGGGGGGATTCCAACAGATTGTCCTGTTTGGTTTAGGGACTTTTCAGTTCTTGAGACTAAAAAAAAGTCCATTTTAGTCCCTATTAAACCAAATAGGAGGGACTTTTTTTTAGACTTTTTCTCTAGCAAAAAAAACTCTCTTGAAGGGACGTTTTTATTAGTCTAAAGCACTTAAAAAAAGTTTAGTCCATAGGAACCAAACAGCCAGTCTGCAGGTGGTCAGCAACAAGGATTTCAGTTTCAGTTTCAGCACCGGGAAGGGAAGAAAAGGTCTGCTCAACGAGGGAATTTTATATCTGGTTCCAGAAGATACCGTTCGGCCGGTCCAAAGATATCTAAGGTCACCACACAAAACAAATCATCAGCAAATGGAGGCTTCACGGCTAGACACACCATGACTTGTTTTGGTGACGTCTTACTGAACAAGAAGTTGCATTGGCCCCCTAAATAAATAAATAGACCCAGTGACTTGATCAAAAACGAAGGAAAACACTAGTGCATGGAGCACTAAGACCCAGTCTTTTTGTTTGTGCCATGAAAGGGACAAAGAAGCGGCACTGCAGCTCAGCAAATGGCACCAACGCAACGCCCTGCAAGTCTTGGCCATTGGAAGTGCAGTGTAGGACAGACCAGTTCTTTCATTTCGGTGACACCTGAAGCAGCAGCTATGCTGCCGATCGATCTCTCCTGGACACCACATCTGCACTAGTAGTATCTGAGTGCGGAAGCTTTATCGAATGGGCATGCGTGTCATGGTGAGATAAACTACAACGTGTCACTGGGAAAATGAAATGCAGTTCTTGTGATAGTGAAACGGTCCATAGTGGGTGTGGGATAGATAGATGGCATCGGCGAAAATGACAACGACGACGAGCTGGGGCAGACCTGGTCCTGGAGACAAGCCAAGCCTAAGAGGTTGGGCTGCATCTTTATTTCCTGGGCCCTCAAGGCTTGAATCCTTTGATTTCTGGGCTTTAGATCTTAGGCCAAGGCCCAAATAGGAGATTTGGTTTGTGAGATTTGATCGAGACGATTTAGGCTTCAGTTTAGGACCTGCTGGGCTAGAGGCCTATGTAAACCGTTTGGCAACCTGGAGTCAATGCCTTTGGTTGGGCTTTCAACCTGTGCTTTTGCATTTGTCCAAAGGCAGCGACGCAGTAGCTAGTAATACGTACTTGTACAGTTTAATTGTTGCATGCTAATAGAGACGGGGACGCAGCTTTTGCCAGTGCTAGCTATGGCGCGGCGTGCATGGGGACGCAGCGGGCATCGAGCGAGGGCGGTGGTCGACGCAGGGCGGCAGCCAGTGCTATGGCACATTGGCACGGCGAGCAGACATATTGCCTTACCCCTCGGCGGCAGCACTACACAAACTGCAGCCGCTATAACGAACTTTAATTTGCTTTGCTTAATTCGTTGCGGGAAGGAACGACGTTGCTGTAACACCCCCGGTGTTATATACACTAAAACTTGACATGTCATCATGATCATTGTAAAGCATCCATGTTTAGCCCACCATATGTTGCATTGAACTAAAATAAGTTTATTTTATGTTTAGTTGCTTTGTCGGTCGAAAAAGAGCGAGAGGAATCGGGGTTCGGAAACTATCCCCTTTTGCCGGAAACCCTAATTCTCAACCCTAGTTTACCCCCTTTTCCATATTTCAAAATTTATGCAAAATTTGAAAACTTTTAATAGCTAGTTTGTAGATCTTGTTGAGAGGAACAAAAGTCATGTACAAAGTTTTTCAAGTTGTTACATGATTTTAAAAGTAATTTTGAATCTAAATTTCAAATTTTGAAACTGTTTTTCAAAAAGTCCTATTTAGAGGCAGAATTTGAAATTGGTCCAATTGAGAAAGTTGTAGATCTTGAAAAATTAAGGGGGGGTTACTTTTTGGAAATTTTGAGTTCAGTTCAAAATTTGGGAGTAATTTGAAAAGTTTTGATTAGGGTTGAATTTGGGGGGATGAGCGATGCGACCTATCGTCGCCGCCACCGCCGGCGTCAACGTTAGCGCCGCCGTCCACCGCCGCGCCTGCGCTTTCCCCGACCGGTGAGCACCTTCGCGACGTCGCTATCCACCTGTCCGGCCCTCCATGGCTATAAATAGCTCACCATCGCCGTCGTTTTACCTTTTTTCCCAAAACCGCCGCCGCCGGACCCGACCTCCTCCGCCGCCGTTGCACGCCGCCGTCGTTCCGGCTCTGCCAAACCATCTTGCTCATCCTCTTCGTAACTTCCTTGCGCACCTCTGCGGAACCTAGTCGCGGCCCGCCTCGCCCCGTCGGAATCGCCCCATGACGTCGTCTTCCTCATTTGCCGGTCGGAGCGCCGCCGCCCTGACCTCGCCGTCGCCCGGTAGGTCTCGGTGAGAGTTTTTACTTAACCGGCTTGTCGATTGGGTCGCCTGGGCGTCGTGGTCGTGAAGCGGCTCGACCGTTTTGCGATTGAAACCCGACGTGCGGGCGCGCCGCCCCGCCGTCACCGCCGTTGCCGGCTGCCGCCGCCGGCGACCCCTCTCCGGCTCGCCTCGCCCAACCAAACCAATCCCCCAGCACCCGGTGAGCCCCGGCCGCGTTTACGTAGTCGGTTTTCCATTTAGATCGCCGCCGGCGCCGTTCCTGCAGCGCCGCCTGATGGCGGTGAAGCGCCCACCGCCGCCCGGTGGCAAGCGTGCCGTTAGCACCAGCGTCTGATCTAGGAGCTTGATGCTTGTAGCAAGCGGCAGCGTGCCGCCCAATATGAGCGGTGGTGGGCCAAATCTTTTTATGGGCCAAAATAAAATCAAAACCGCCCATGGTGAATAGTATTAGGCCATGAACAGTGGTGGGCTTTGAACAGTGTTGGGCCAAATTGAAACCGGGAGCCTTTTTCCTTTTTATTTTGTTTTTCCATTTTAAATTCAAATGAATAGTATCTGATTTTGTAAATTTCATATAAATTCAAATATAGCTTTAAAAATTCTGAAAATTTTTGTGTAGCCTTCCCATGAGTATGTCTATCCATGAAAAATTTGAAACTTGAAATTTGAATACTTTTGGCATGATTTAAAAATACAAATTTTAATTGAAAAATGCATCTTTCTTGATTTTTAATAATTATTTTATTTATCCAAAAATCATGAAATTTATTTTGGTACTGTTTTATGACCTGATCCATTTGTACAAAATTTTTGAGCCTGTTTTGAGAAAGTTAAAAATTCTATTATTTTAAACCCTATCATTTTATGTGAAAATAATTTTGTTTAATGCTTTTTAAATTAGGGTTTTGGGTAGATTTTGGGTTGTTTTGTGAACCCTACACCACACCACTGTCAAATGGTCCTTGAGAACTCCTTAGGCAATGGTGATGATATCTCGTAGAGTAGTGCAACAAGTTGGTTTTGTTGGGTTGCAACTTTATCGTGAAGGAAAGTTGAACTCAAGCGTTTATCATTTCATGCATCCTCAAGCATCATGTTTATATACATGGCATCATGTAAAGCATATGTTATTATTTCGTATAGTGAAGCGAAGGTGATCGTGAAGTTGTTGATCAAGCTTCCGAAGAGGGTTTTCTTGTTGATCCGAAGTTCGATTATTGTGATCCATCGTCCGAAGTCGGGATATTTTCGTCAATCAAGGCAAGCCCCGGTTCATTTAAACATTTTCCTTGTGTTTTACAAAGCTTTATATCACCTTTGCTTTATGATCTGCATTAGGTGATAGGAGTTGAGTGACAACCTAATTGATGCATTACCATTCCTTGTTATTTCAATATCTACCTTGATAACCTGTTTTGCTAAAATGCTAGTACGCTTAGCCTGGCTATACTAGTTAGACTTTTGAGTCAAATGTGACAAGTACCTTATGATAGCCCGAAGAGGCTTTTGATGAAAAAGGATGTTATATGATGGAACCATACTTTGGGATATGGTGTTGAAATTGAGACCGGTCGGGTGATTTTAATCGAGAATGGAGTCTCAATGTAGTATCTCCCGGCTTGTCGATTAAGGACCGCGTGCGTTGTAAGCAATGTGGATCGAGACTATGGAACGCAATGCGCGCCGAGGTCGTTGGACCAATGGCACGTCTGTCATGGGTGTCATCCCATCACGCGATCGACCCTAGTTCGGACACATACTCCCGGTAAGCCTAATCTTGGGGGTGTCAAATCGGAACGCGTACAACCGCCTTTGGGAGTGGAGAGATAGCGGAGTACATGTTACCCTCGTGGGTTAAAGTCCCGGATTGGAGGTGTACGGTATTCTCGGGTGGCGAGGGGGCGGTTCCGTTTTTGAGTATCCGGGGAAAGGGTTGATATATGCAAGCTTAAGTGCTACATATGTCGTGTGGAAAGAACTCCCATTTGGGTTAATCGATTTCGAAATCGCCGTGCTTTCGGATATGGAGACTTGGTTTCCCCTTACATCGTAGTTTAATTATGGAACAGTGAAGAGATGGAATCAGTGATGGAATTTCTACAAGTGTTTGCTATAGTGTCAAATCACCTAGAATAGGTGAGAAACTAAATTGGGAATAAAATGTTGAAAGTAAGGATTCACCATTAGTAAGCTTTTACGCAAAAAGGAGTCCTTGATTCTTGCTAAAAGCCTTACCTTGAATCCTATTAGACCAAGCATTCCCGAGTCTTCTCCTATTTCCTTTAGTCGGGTAAGTCTTGTTGAGTACTCCCGTACTCGGGGTTTGTTGACCCATGTTGCAGGATCGGGAGTCATGTTTGCACGGGCGTCTTTGCATGACCAGTTCTTCAGAAGAAAGTGACGATGAGTGAGAAATGAGACCCATGGGCGGGGTCTAGTAGTATCTTTTGTGTATTAAACTCTCCGTTACTCCTACTTAAGTTTTTGTAAAACTTGTTTCAATAAATGATTGTAAAAGTATTGTAATATAAATCTTCCATTTGTTTTACTCACGATTATGTGTGAAAGCGTTGTATCTTTGCAATGACCTCGTGACGGATCCTGGTTGGAAAAGTTAATAGTACTTTTTAAGGTTACGGGTGCACATATGCGACTATTAAAGGTCGTTGAACCGATAATTAGTACATGTGGGCCCTGTAATTTGGAAGGTTCATACAATTTGCTTCATTGCATTAGGGCATGTTTGGATGGAGGGACCAGAGACTAGAGACTAGAGACTAATAGGGACTAAATAGTCCCTAGCCCCTTCCAAGAGTCTAGTGAAATTGGGACTAATTGGGACTAAAAAAAAGTTAGTCCCTAGTCCTTATGTTTGGTTATTTATTAGGGACTAAATGAGACTAAAAAATTAGTCCCTAGTCTCTAGTCTCATGGGAACTAAACAGGCCCTTAGTTAAGTAATTTCCATTCTGCGATAGCCTATAGATACGACTATCTTTTTTTTTTCTTCAAGGCCAATTCCCTTCACAAGTACTACTTCACTACAACATGTTACATCTAGTACTTTTCCCTATCTGGAATCGCATTCCTCCCAGGCTTCGCATTTCTCCCAGGCCTGTAGTGGTACACCAAATTGCAAACAGGCTTGTGCTGGCATTTAGTAAGTCTCGTTGAAGAATCGCCAAAACACCAAAATGACAGCCGAGTTGTAGCAGTACTTCTCCTCCTCCTCCCTCCTTCTGGCGCCGGCCATCCTCCTCCGCCGTCACTAGCGGAGCCGGGGGGCTGGCAGGGGGCCATGGCCCCCTATCATCACATAAAAAAACTATAGAATATATTATTTAATAATCTACATTATAAAAGATATCCAGGGTGCAACAAGGACAATAACCTTCCCATTATAAAGACTGTCGCGTCACTACTAAGGACTTGTATCCAAAGGCGTGACAGGAGGCACCCTGCGGCTAAGACATCCGGCGGTCTGCCAGAGCACAACGGCGGGACCTCTCCAGCGGGGGCGACCACATCGGCGCGGCCTCTTTCCGGCAGGGGCACGTCGGTCGGGACGCTCGGGAGAGGATCTCAAGCATCGATGCATGGAGATGTTGATTTGCATAAATAATTAATGGTGATTTTTTACTTTTTGCTATAGTAATTAGGTTTGATTAGCTGCACTCAGGGGGCTGGAGCTCTACCCACCCACCCACGCCACCCTTAGATCCACGACGAGATGAAGATCATTGTGCACACTGTGTAAGCTTGCGATGGAGCGGTGAATTGACTTTAACAACTGTCGTGACTAGGTGTCACATGATGATTATCTGCAATATATTATATATTTTGGTGCGTACTTGTAGATAAAAGTCAGTAAGTTTATTATCTCCAAAAATGAATTGTGTATATACTATATAGTGTTTCAGGTGTCAAGTCTACTTGAAATATTTCATGGTTTCCCTATAGCGAATTCTAATCTACCGAGGGCTTTGAATGCTTTATTTTTAAAAGAGTAAAAATTGCACTCACCATACAACAACTACCTAAGTGGGTTATTTTAGTCCAACATCTTGTAATGTGTGTTTGATTTGATACATATACTTTTTTATTAAAGTATTTTTCAAGGCAAATATATTCATATAGTTTTCACATTTGCAAACTGAACAACTTAAAAGTTATTGATGATTTGTATTCCTAATGTTTGACCCAAACCTTTTCCAAAACGTCAAGTTTTATAAGTACGGAGGAGTATTAATTTTGGAGTGTTTTGGGTCCTTACAACATAGCCATATCATGTCTTGAAGCCCAACACTTATCTCCTAAGTTCCTCCCTCTAAAAACTCTCTTTTGGTGAATTACATATTTATACATGGTTTCCTCGCAGCAGGGCGATCTTAGTTGTTTCTTATGATCACTCTGGTGATATGACATAAAGGGAACATATCTATACTTGCCTAAATGAAGATTCCTTGAATTCGTGATTTCAAGTTTTCTAAACAAAACCCCAATCTGTTCAAAATTCTTGGTAACCCCAAATGTTATGGGCAAGTCCGGTAGGGATACCTTAACCATGTTGTAAGCAAGCTTTGTGGAGAATTTCACAAAATTTGGAGGTCGCTTGTTAAGGTTTACCTTTTTTTTCTAAAAAATCATATATAGGACGAAATATGCTAGAATAGGCCTAGTCATGTTGGAAAGTAGGCTAAAAGCTGGTTTCCCTGACCTGGTCGGGTGTTCACTGACTTGCCAAGTTTATTTCCCCGTGTCAATCTAAGTCTCGTTCCTAAAAAGGTCAAACGTATGTTCTGTGTACATGATGTTGTTGGCGCGAGAACTAGAAGAGCAACTTGGATTGATCTTTCAAGCATACTATCTACATATATTACTTGTCTATCGGGCGAAAAAAATTAAGGATCTCGTCATGCTCTGAATATCCCTTCAGTCTTTCACCGAGCTTTGTCAAAATATAAGAGCTTTGCATACACAGCTACACACAGCCTGGGCACCGGTCTAAAATATATATAACTTGCCATGCATTGAGCACATTGGCGTCCAAAAATTAAAGCAAAGACAGTAAAGTCGAGACAATCTGACATACTTCACATGAGTGCAAATGAGGAAACGCAAAACAACCTTCCAATCAAATGAATATTCCTAACATGTACGTACAAGAGCAGAGAGCAATCTCATCATATGAATAAACATACGCACAAAACCTGGACAACGGTGACACAATATATCTCACAAGTTCACAAAACACTAACACACACGACTGTAGATACACAAGCTAGCAGCAGTAACGGAAATACGTACGGACGTACATGAATATACATACTTAAGGTAGTAGGATTGTA
This sequence comes from Hyparrhenia diplandra, assembly GCA_015847255.1. Classification (NCBI taxonomy): domain Eukaryota; kingdom Viridiplantae; phylum Streptophyta; class Magnoliopsida; order Poales; family Poaceae; genus Hyparrhenia; species Hyparrhenia diplandra. The sequence goes on from JADLZK010010322.1 coordinate 409,929, forward strand.
GGAATGTATAATCTGGATTGGTGTACCATAGGAGCGAAGACACTGAAGCCCTTGCATCGATCAGTTGGCGTCCGATCAGGCGTGCTCCTCCTCGCCGTCTTGCTCTTCCTCGTCGTACTCCTCGGCGGTGGCGTCCTGGTACTGCTGGTACTCGGCGACGAGGTCATTCATGTTGCTCTCGGCCTCGGTGAACTCCATCTCGTCCATGCCCTCGCTGGTGTACCAGTGCAAGAAGGCCTTGCGCCTGAACATGGCCGTGAACTGCTCGCTCACGCGGCGGAACATCTCCTGGATGGAGGTGGAGTTGCCCACGAAGGTGGAGGCCATGGCCAGACCAACGGGCGGGATGTCGCACACGCTGGACTTGACGTTGTTCGGGATCCACTCCACGAAGTAGGACGAGTTCTTGTTCTGCACGTTGATCATCTGCTCGTCCACCTCCTTGGTGCTCATCTTGCCCCGGAACATGGCAGACGCCGTCAGGTACCGACCATGCCGTGGGTCCGCTGCGCACATCATGTTCTTGGCATCCCACATCTGCTGCGTCAGCTCCGGCACCGTCAGCGCGCGATACTGCTGCGACCCGCGGGACGTCAGCGGCGCGAACCCCACCATGAAGAAGTGCAGCCGCGGGAACGGGATCAGGTTCACTGCCAGCTTGCGGAGGTCCGAGTTCAGCTGGCCCGGGAACCGCAGGCAGCACGTGACGCCGCTCATGGTCGCCGAGATTAGATGGTTCAGATCACCAACTGCACATTCATTTGGATTCATCAGTTGGCAATTGTATACAAGTTGGCATTTTAGCAGCATGCTTGAAAGCGAACGAGATAATGCTTACATGAAGGGTTGGTGAGCTTGAGGGTCCTGAAGCAAATATCATAGAGCGCCTCGTTGTCAAGGACCATGCACTCGTCGGCGTTCTCCACGAGCTGGTGCACGGACAGTGTTGCGTTGTAGGGCTCCACGACGGTGTCGGACACCTTGGGCGACGGGAACACGGAGAAGGTGAGCATCATGCGGTCCGGGTACTCCTCCCGGATCTTGGAGATGAGCAGCGTGCCCATGCCAGAACCAGTGCCGCCACCCAGGGAGTGGCATACTTGGAACCCTGTCAAATATTCGAGCAATGTCAGTGGCAGACAGTTTCAGTTCTGGAGACGCTGTGACCTGTTAGTGATCATAGATTCAGAGTTATGCTACATGGTTCAGATTTAAGCTGTTAGGCATCAGTCAACAAATACAAAACCCAATGAAAAGGCATGAACCACAGGAAAATTTATAAATCATATACAGTGTTTTTATTATGTTGCATTGATTAGATGTGCTAAAATCCATTTCACCCCATGTAAGTCCAAATGCAATCATGCAAGTATATACACTAAGCAAGTAAGCAACACATGAGTAATCCTCCCAACCACCAGCCCACTGGGTACAGCCTGTCTCAGTGTCTCATTCGTTGCAACCACCACCGACACAGTTACAATAGCAGCAGATCTAGATACTTGCTTTTTTTTTTTTTGGGTAGGTCGTACAGCGTTGTCATTAATCAGATCATGATAATACCATTATTAGTGTATTGTTGCGATAATCTCAAGAACTTTCACCAGCCTAATAAGATGACTATGACATGTGATGGAACATGCTTCAGTACTGAAAACTGCTTTCTGACCGACAGACCAGGTCATTGGTACCTGAAAACCATATAGTCTAAAAAGCAAATGTGTAAATTTACATGCAGCAATTAGTGAATGTTCAGGAATACTAATTTTCACATATATCTAGCAATGAAACTAACACTCATAAAGAATGAAACTAACATTCACAAACGACTTGGTTAGCTAAATCTGTGCTTCACTAGTCATAACTTGATAGGAGGACAACAAATAGAAGATTTCAAAGAGTGAAATAACTTGGTTAGCAGTGTGATTATTATTGAGTAATAACCTCAAGCATGACTACTTTTGGTTAAAAAATTGGCTACACCGACACACGCAAATGTACCTGTCAACTGGTCAATTAAGATTTCAAAAGAATGAAATAACTCATCTAATATATTACAAACAATTAGAAAATTGTCATATATGGCTTCCTTATCACAAAGTTTCAGTAATTTCATTCAACCGAACATAAGCATCCAAGATGAATGCAGATAAGTGCTGAACCATTTCAATAAAAATCTGACAATGGGAGTATCAATTGACAATACTACTGCAGTAAAAATGACCAGAAAAGGAGACCAATACTTTTTTAGCGGCAAAAATGGTGTTGGTCTTTCAATTTATCCTGCTACTAAATCAGATATCCTTTGGATGCAGTGAATAAATTGATATTCGAATAGTTTCCCTGAATCTATTTCCTTGAAGAAATCAAATTCACCAAACTGTACTGGGCGATCTGCTAACTATCAATGCCTCTGCCTGTGCATGCTGCTATGCTGGCATTATAGTTCCGTTTATTTATAATGCAACTATAATTTCTCATATAGGGTGTCTTAATATCGTGCTATTCCTGTCCTCACGAAAACACATGGATTATTTTTTAGAAAAAAAACACATGGATCAAGCATTGTTCCATCCAGCAATCGCGTGCATCCCATCTATATATGGATGATAGAGGCAGAAATGCAGGATGGTTGCAGATTTACAGATTACGTGACAAATTCTAACAATATTGTGCTAAATTTGGAGCAAACTCGGCTCAAATGCCTGATCTGATTTACGTTACGAGACAGAAACTGTCAATACCATGAGGAGCAGAGTCGACGATCGGATCGAAACAGAGCGCGACCGATCCACTGGGGAAACACGAGATCCCCGAAAGGAACATCTAACCCAGCGTGGAATGGAACCGATCGATGCGTGTAGATAGGTGCATACCTTGGAGGCAGTCGCAGTTCTCGGCCTCCTTGCGCACGACGTCGAGGACGGAGTCGATGAGTTCGGCGCCCTCGGTGTAGTGTCCCTTGGCCCAGTTGTTGCCTGCGCCGGACTGGCCGTAGACGAAGTTGTCGGGGCGGAAGATGTTGCCGAAGGGGCCAGCGCGGATGGACTCCATGGTCCCCGGCTCCAGGTCCATGAGCACGGCGCGGGGCACGTAGCGGCCTCCGCCCGCCTCGTTGTAGTAGACGTTGATCCGCTCGAGCTGCTGCGCGGAGGTCGTCCCCGAGTAGCGGCCCGTGGGGTCGACGCCGTGCTCCCCGCAGATCACCTCCCAGAACTTGGCGCCGATCTGGTTGCCGCACTGGCCGCCCTGGATGTGCAGGATCTCCCTCATCTTGCCCGATCGACCTGACGATGATCCCCCTGGTGGTGGCGGTGGTGGTTTGTGGAGGGAGGAGGGCGAGGGCGTGGGATTGAGCGCGGCCGAGGGAGGGGGGAGAGAGAAACCGAAGCCGAAGCGGGTGGGGCGGGAGAGGGAGGGAGGGAGAGCGTCGTGGGGGCGGGTCAGTTATATTGGCCACCCTGTTTGGAGGGATTGGAACGTCGCCTGGGTCCCACCTGTCGGTTTCTGTAGCTCATCTTCCCCGCGTCGGTTGTGCATCGATTGTGCATGGACCAGGTGTATCTACAGCGCTTTGCTTTGCGGTTTCCATTCCGTCCCTCGGTGCTTCTGTGCTGGAACCAGGAACCGCAAGTGAGAGAACTGTGCTTCGTGGTCGTGGAGGCATGGACCAGGTGTGTGGAATAAACGTACTACAAGAATGGGGCGTAGACGTGGTGTCTGCAGGTGGGGCCAACAGGGACAGGCAAGTGGGGTACACCAACGTTGGGCTGTCCTCTTCGTGCCTTGGCTTAATCTCTTAGTATTATTTTCTGTCTGCTTCTTGTGGGTCACCGAATAATTGGACACTGATGTGCAGTGATTCGATTCTCATGTTAGCATACTGGTTTACAAATATATAATAAATATAATAATATAATAATCACCTTTTCAAATATTGGATAGTATGTGCAACCAACTTTTGATTTATGCCTCAGATGAAGAAGAATATGATTTTTGCGGTGCTATATAGTAGTAGTTCACATCAACATTACACAATCACAAACTTGCTATAGGTCAAAAAAAAAAAAAGGAAGATGAGTTCAAGGTTTAAATTGAAACTTTATCAAGACAACCCAAGGAAAATGCTTCGAATTTTAGTGGTGGAAAAATGATAAATCAGCAGTAGTCCTAATGCTCATCCAACCTTTTTACGTTCACACGCCTCACAAGGGTCGCATAAGAAAATACTTAAAAATTTAGTGATGGGAAAAGGTATATTAGGAAGAGTACTAATGACCCCCCCCAAACTTTTTCACGTTGACAATCCTCGCAAGGGCCACTTTCCATTTATGTGCAATTGAATGCAAATTAACGTTTCCAACTTGACATTAACTGCTTTGAACCCAAGATAAAAGCCGCTTTTAATTGGCAAAGCAAACACTTTCCACTTTTTGCAAACACACACACACATGGAAAAACAACCGACAGTTACAATTACAATTTACAAAAACAGAAACCCTGCATTCTGGTGACACACCCGTACGGAGTAGGTTATAAATTTTATTTTTGCCACAAATCAAACTTCTCTACTTTTACACACTTACGGAAAATGCACCAATATATACAACAAAATATTAGCTTCATTAGGGCCACCATAAAATATATATCCTGATATATAGTGCATTTATTTGGCGTTGTACAGGTTTAATACTCACCCCTTTCAAATTATAAGACTATTTGGCTTTTCTAGATATGTTGTTTTTACTAAGCACTTAAATATAAATATGTAAATATATAATAAAATAAATGCTTCTATGAAATCCAAAACAGCTTATTATTTTGAAACACGGAGAGTATATATTGCTATAAAAAATTAAAATGATCTACATTTTGGAATTGTAGTGGGGTATATTTTTCAAAAGTGAAAACTATATGACAACTATAGTTAACGCTAACATGGTCGTACTATTTTCCAATAGAAGAGTGATTCATGGGACATATTTGATATTTCATATTTGCGGGTCTGGTGGAACCATGGAAATGGACGCAACATCATCTCTAGATGGTAGACTGGTAGTAGAACACTCTTAGTGTTCGCAAGAGAGTTTCACTCCCATTCATTTTATTGGGCATATTATAAGATTTTAAAATATGAAACTTTCTAGATTTTGACTAACAATTACTCAATTAAATGCATGTTTAGTGTAACTATGTGGATATTTTAGGATTTCAAGATCTTTTTAACATGACATTAATTATTGTAAGCATGGCCAACGTGGTTTTTGTTGTACGCACTAGCTAGAATAGTAGAATCCTCTCCTCGACCTCGTCGACCAACTTGGCAAGTGGATGCCATCCATCGTCCAAACCGTCGATCGGTGTACAAATTCCTCCGCTGAGTATCTCCATCAAAGCAGGTTTGCAGGTCTTCTCTTCGGTGTTCATGGCTGAGACAGTGGCTATGGTCTTAGCCACGACTCTCGCCGCACACCTCGGACTCTCCAACATCAATTTCTTCTCCGACAATCTCCGGTTGGTGAACTTCATCAATTCTAGTGACCTCTCCAATCCCCCGAGTGGAGAGCAAAACCTCATACACAGATGATCAGCTCGTTTGTATAGGCCTCAACCTCCACGGTCGCGCAGGATAAGAAGAACAAACAATCGGATGGCGGATACCCTAGCTAAGCAGGCTTTAGCTTCTATGAATGTAAGAGATTCAAATTTCTCGCACTACTACATAAATGATTTTGCACGACGTTTCCAAATGATTTTCCGTGGCGGACATTTGGAAAACCGCCACGGAAAATAGCTTGATTTACCGTGACGGTCTTTTTTAATTAACCGTGGCGGTTTTAAAATCCGTCATGGTAAATATTATTTTCCGTGGCGGTTTTTGTAATTAGCCCGCCACGCAAAATCAAGCCAAGCCCCATCAACCCAAAAGCCCAGTTCGATGGGCACAAATATATATATGAAAGCTAGGGTTCCAAACACTTCATCCCCACTTCTCTCTCACCTCTCTCTCTCGGCAACCCACCTCTCTCCCTCTCTCCCTCTCCAAGTCCCGTATCTCCTCCCTCCCTCTTGAGCTCCGCGCCCGATGCTCCAAGTCCCCACACGCGGATCCGGCGGCGTCGACCGCCGTCGGGAGCTTCCCCGGCTGACGGATCGGGCGCGGCGGCGGATCTCGGGCGGCTTCAGCGCGGGCGCCCAGGCCGGGCGGCGCGAGGACGGCCGGCGATCGACGGCGGGCGGCGCGAGGACGGCTCGCTGGCGGGGGGGCGCGGCGCGCCCACTCCAGGCGTGGATCCGGCCCGGCGGCAGGCAGATCCGGCGGCGGCTTCGTGGATCCGGCCGGCGGCTCGCGTGATCCGGCGGCGGCGCCATGGAGCTCGGATCCACGCCCGGCGGCGGCGGACCTCCTCCTCCTCGAAGCTCGCCGCCGCGTCGCGCTCCACCTCGAGGACGGAGGCCTCAAGCACGGCGGCATGAGCTCGAGCACGGCGGCATCCGAAACCGGTCTGGGCCCCGCCGTAGGCCCGTTAGGGTTTCGATTTGGATTTTTTCTTTTTATTATTAACCATGGCGGGCATTTTGTCCGCCCACGGAAAATCGACCATTTTCTATGACCCTTCGTCCGTGGCGGACGAGAAAAACCGCCACGGAAAAGGTTTTTGTCCGCCACGGAAGATCGTTTATGTAGTAGTGTCTGGGTATGCGTGCTAATCCAGCGCATGCCCATGCGTGCCCTTTGTTGAGCGCGCTTTCCTCTGTAACCATTGACTCTGTAATGGTTATAGCAGCTTCTTGCTGCTAATCTATGAAATTGCGTTTCCATGTCAAAAAAAAAAAAAATCCTTTTCTTTTGTTTTAGCCCCCTAGGGAGTCGGCAAATGGCAGTAATGGGCAAATGGCAGTAATGATCATGATCCTAAAAGAGATCGTTGCACACACATTATGGCATATATATCCGGTTTACGACGTGTCTAGTTTCTTTAATTTGTTATGCGAAGTTTAATTTGGTCTGACCTGCATGGGATAACGTAATTACAAAGACAGCTAGGTGTACACACGACAGGCCAATGGCCACATTCGGTCGCTATAGCTAGCGCTGTCACACGCTGAAATAGTTTATCCTTCTTTTTTTCATTTGGGTAGCAAGGGCAATGTTGCCAGCAGGGAGATATTATATTCTCGTGTTCTTGAGCTTGAGATATGAGATATATATCGTCGTCAATCATTATACTAGTGAACAGTGATCAACTGGGAGTACCACCAACCAATAATTCTGGTGATGATACGATCGAACCCAGCGAGTCCACATGCACAGCCACATGCTCTGTCTGATTTCGACAAACCAACTCCAAGGTGTAGGAGTATACCGTATAGTATGTATGTCTTATGGAGAGCACTAAACTCCACACCAAGCTAATTATCTTCCATTCACCCATCCTATTTTCTTCCCCATTGCCCTGTCTTCAATCTCTCTCCAATCAAAAGCGAAAGAACACCAGATGAATAGGATGCCTGACTAATGGATGTAGCCGTTGAGCTGTATAAAAGAAGGGCCGTGAACCCATACGGCTGAAAAGGATGGGGCCGTTCGGCCCGGTATCCATTTCTTTACCATTCTCTTTTTTTGAAAAAAAAAAATGTCTAATTTGAATCCTCGTTTTATTGCGGCAGTTTGATTTTCCTTGTCAACTACAAACTCAACTTTTGAAACTGTTTGTCCATCCTATGTGGTTTTACTGATGTAACACCATGTCGAAGAGGGTAAATCGGACAGAGTTCAAAGTTTCAGGAGATAATCGGATTAGAATTTCTTTTCAAAGTATGCAAAATTTATATAAAAATATATATTTGCAAATAATATCAAGTATTTAGAAAACATATTTTTTGAATATTTATTTAACCAACTCTGATGTAGCGCAACTTCAGCAAAATCACCATCAAAACACCTTGAGACCACGGTTTTAGAACTTGCGGAAGGTCAAAAACAGGAGGCTTTTACCAATGAGCCATTATAAAAGTTCACTCCAACCCTCGAGCCACTCTTTTGAAGTTGCATACCCTACAGGCCCAAGTTGAAGTTCGTTTTACCCTCCAACCCATTCCGTCCCGCGTTCCGTCAGTTGTTGTTGTTCGCCATCTGGCAGCGTGGGCCCGGTCGGCCGCGTCCAAAATACCCCCCTGTGTCATAGCCTCATCCCATGCTTCTTTCTCTCTTACCCGTGGGACCAAATTCCGGCGGCGCGGCCAAGCAACCCGCACCGCCGACGAGTCCTCGGCGCCCGCCCGCCCGCCCCTACCCGGGCGCGCTCCTGGGCACTGCGTGACGCGCGCTCGCCCCCGCCCCGGCCAAGGCGTGCCACCAACCCGGCCGCGACGCCATGCCGCGCTCCTCGCGGCGCCGCCCTGCGCTGGCTGCGGCGCCTCGTCGCCGCCCCTCGCCTCGCGGTTGCCGAGCAAGAAATTGCGCCGCCGGGCGCCATTGCCGAGCTCCGCCGTCGCCGAGCGCCACCACCATCCCGTCTCCACCCGTCCAAAGGTAGCCCGGCAGATTCGCTCGCTCATGCACCACCTCCTTGACTAGATAGTAGCCGCAAAAGACAGGAGGTGAGGCCCAGTGTGGATTTCTTCGCCGCCGCGTCGTTTAGCCGCCATGGCCGCCGCAAAGGGCGAGCTTGCTTCTTGCGCGTTTTCCTTTCACCTTTTCTCGTGATTTTCCTTGCGTTTCGCGCCGCCTAATCGTGTTCTCGTCTCCGCTAGGACGACCGACGCGCGGTGCCTCCGTTTGGTCGAACACCGCCGTTCGCGATCTCCACTAGCGGTGCAGCCATCGCAAAGACCGCGGAAGACCATGGCGGCCATGGCGCGCGCGGGGCGACGCCGGGCGAGCTTGGCGGCCTCGGGTTGCGAGAACCGCCCACATAGCGCGCCGAGTGTCCCGCCCCCGCCCCCGCGCTCGCGCGCCGCCGCGGTCGATGGCGGCTTGCCCCATCGTGGCGGGCGGCCGGCGAGGATATGGTGGCGGCTCGGTCGCGGCGGTCCCGGGCAAGGCATCGGTGTGGCGCCATGGGTCTCTTGCGCGGAGCAGCGCGCAAGCCAAGGTAGCGAGCCGCGGCGGCGGACGAGGGCGTGGGGCGGGCTTGCGGCGGCGGGCGAAGCTCGTGGATACGGCGGGCGCAGTGATGTTTGACGAGGCTTTCTCGCTTCCTCTACGATGGCCGGGCGTGGCCGAGATGTTCGCTGAGAGGCTCAAGTCCGACGCCGAAGGCCCGCGCTGGCGGGCGACACCACCAAGATCGGGCTCGCGGCCGTGGTACCGTCGCTCCGCCGTCCCTACGACTTGCCACACATAGCTGCCATCGAGTAGTCCTCAACATCTCGCACAAGCATGACTGCATGAGCGTGGGAAGAGAGTCTCCGCTGCTGGTAAAATAAAAAATGAAATAAAATAAATGAGAGAAGGAATGGATGTGGGACCCACATGTCATGATGGTATATTGGACTTTTTTTCGGGGCAGTTTGACACCGTGAGTCGCAGATATGGACGGAATGGCTTGGTGGGTAAAACGAACTTCAACTTAGGCATGTAGGTATGCAACTTCAAAAGAGTGGTTTGAGGGTTGGAGTGAACTTTTATAATGGCTCACGGGTAAAAAGCCTCCAAAAACGGGGAGGAAATCGAATTGTGAGACCACAAAACGGAGATTGAAGTTTTTACTAGTGTCTAGTAAATAAACAGAAACAGAACAGATGGGCTTCCTCGGAGTACACAAAACGGCAAAGAGGCTGAGCTACATATTGTTTCGTTCATTCAGTCTTAGGCGCATGTCTTGGGCCGGCTTACTTCCTTTTCGACTACTGGGCCAGTCATCTGTATCTGTCTATCCAAATTTCTTGGTGGGCCTTGCGGGACGTGTGGACGGGCCCAGAACCAGAAGTGTTAGAACACATCGAGGCCCGTTTGCATGCTAGCTGAGCTGCATCGCTGCTGTACTCTGCTCAACGTAAACAGTGATGGACACCTGGCCTGAGAGACATACAAACACCCTGGCCCTGTCACCACCACCACTACAACGCCGGCGAGTGCAATTGGCAGTAGATCAGAGACTGGTCCTACTACTGGCTGGAGCTACGGACACAGCTCACTGGTAACATGTTTCTCCGTGGTCCGTGGTCCGTGGACGGCCGCCGGCCGGCCATCCGGATCCGGCATAGGGCACGGTCGGGCCGTCGGCCGTGCAATGCTCCAGTACTCCGTATACGTGCTCCCTGCAATAGCCAGCCAATAGGATGTTCTTGGCTGTTGGGGACATCGTCCGACCATTACTTGAACCGTCCGTCCGTCCGTCGTGAACTGATCTGAATTGCATTAGAATAAACAGTGCCTAATGCATGAATGTCTCGCGGTCGGAATGTCCGATGCTTCCGACAGCTGACATTGTGCGTGTGTGTAGCTACTACTCCTAACTCAGGATGAGCTCATCAAACATTGCCATTGCGCGGTGCTAGCCGGTGTCACGAGCGTACAGTACGTCGTTGGAGTGTGTTGGTTGGACTACCTATACTCGCGTGGTGTGCATACCAGGCGTTCAGGCCCGGCTCCTAGACCCAAGTGTGACGACGTAGGATCAGATAATGGTTAATGCTAAAAAGAGATCCGATTTAGAGAGGAAATAAAGGAGATGGAAGGGGAAAAAAAAATATGTTTACATTGTGTGAATAGTAGTATTAACAAAACATTTTAAGTCTACACTTTAACTGCTCTGAGTATTACCGTCCATTGAAGGGCTCCTGCGTACTGTACGTAGACAGTACTGGCAGGTGTTTGTCGCATACTACGGGTAGTACTACTTGCGTACGATGGATATGATGGTAGCTAGTGCAGGTGCAGGCACGCACCATGCAATGCAGAGTCATGAATTCATGATTGCGGATTTAATTTTGCAGCTCGTTGCACTTGGTACGAACCAGCAGCACAGACAGCGTATCAAGCACAGAGCAAGTGTTAATTGCTGCACAGCACTGCTGTGAACGTATCGAGCCATGATTCGTTGACTAGTCACTCCCTCTTGTTCATGGGTATATTTACTATTTGCTAACATTCATGGATGTCCAACTTCCACCTATAAGTATGTAGATAAATAATAGTGTTGATGAATGAATACCGCTTTAGAGTTATAACAAAGTTATGTTGTCCTTTTACCGTCCGTTTGGTTGGTTTCCACCAACCCGGATGAGTCGAACCCCTTTTTTGGATGTTTGGATGGGGAGAGCGGCTGGGGATGGGTTCGACCCGGAGCGAATACTCGCTGAGATGCGGTGGCGGACGGGGCGAACCCCGATTCTTCCGTCGGGAGCGCCGTGGACCGTCGTTGGGTCCTCGTTCGTCTACCGCATCGACCCCATCGGCAGCACTTGATGCGCCCCGGCCAGAGCTTAGGGGCGGGGAGGAGGTCGCCACGTGCTTGACTTGGGAGGCCACGGCGGCCGTGCTCGAGTCCCGATCTAGAGCGGCGCGGTGGCGGCTCAAGCCCACTCCTCCCGTCCCGGATCCGCTTTCTTGTGGCACGGTGGTCGGGCCGGCGCGGCGGGCGGGCTCGCGGAGGCCCGACTGGGCGTGGAGGCGCACCTTGGGCTCGCGGAGGCCGGCTAAGGGGCGAAGGGTCCACGCGGCGGCGCGAGCTCGTGCCCGACCTTAGGTTTCTGCGGAGGAGGAGCCCGCGTGGCGGCGAGTTGGTCCCCGATTGCTTTGTCCGTAGGTTGGAGAAGACAAGGGCATGAATAGAATTTGATTTTTGTCTTAGGGTTCCCGATACTTATTTGCTAGAGAGAGAAGTTTTTAGATGTGGGCTTATTAAATTTCTACGATTTGCAAGGTTCTAGATGAAAAGCGTGTGTGTCTCTAACGGTATTATTTTGTCATCCATCTACCATTTTCAATTCCTTCAACCAAACGAGAAATTGGAGCGAACATATCCCTAACCCAAAAAAATGAACCAAACATGGGAGGGATTAGACCCATCCCAAAATGAGGGTCGGAACCACTCCGACTCACCCATCCCGCAAACAAATAGAGGGTTAGAGAGAAAAGGCAAGTTCCCGTTTAATTAACTCCATCTCTTGCGTTTTTTCTCGACGTGGTCCTGAATCCAACAGCGGCAGCCTTTACACAAACAACACACATTTAATTTTCAGTTACTGTACTATATCCGTATACTACCATGTATACGTGTGCACATATAACTGTCCTATCATTTTCGAATTCAATTTGTTAACTGCCGGTGCTACATGGTCCCTGTACTGTACCGCAGTTAAGCATCCTTATAAAACGAACTACCTTTTATATAAAAAGAAAATCTTATAAAGCCAAACCAGTCCGCACAATTACTATTTGTCAGTTTTTCTAATATTATTACTCGCTCTGCCCAACAAAAAAAAAAAACACAATTCTATGACTTTTCAAAATCTAATTTGACCATTCGCCTTATTCAAAATATTTATGTAAGTTTCAAAATAATTTAGTTATTATTATAATATCTTTAATGATCTAATAAGTCATAATAAAATTGATAATATTTATATAAATTATTCAAATAAATGAATGGTTAAATTAGTTTTTGAAAAGTCAAAAGAATTACGTTTTTTGTTTTGGACGGAGGGAGTAGATGGAATAACTCGATGATGGCTGGAGTCCACTCAATGCACTCGTTAATAAGTTGGTCGGGTCAATAACTCGATGATGGCTGGAGTTCACACAATCTAGGAACGCCTCGGTGATCATTACACGCCATCATGTGGATTGAACAACCACACATGCCGCTCAATCTCGACATGGATCGAGCTACGAGCTATAAGTATTGGTGTTTAAATCCTTATGCTCGTGTATATAAACTCGACAGTACTAATAGTTTCCCTCTTCACATTGATCTCTCGGATAATCGGCTTGTCCATAGGTCACGAGATCATCTTATCAGATACTCTTCACCATGTTCAAACAAATCACTTGTTTAGACAATCACTAGCTAATCTGACATTGTACAAGTACATTGTGGTGGATTGAGGGCACTGTGCATTCAGTATTGTCTCAGCGTTCCACCAGACCTACGGTATGATGTGCGTAGTTCTGAACGCCGCATTCATGCCGGATAGTACAAGCCAGTTTGGCTCACGACCTTTCTGCGGAGTAATATGCAGAACCGTACAATAATAGTAGGAATAGTAGCGAGACTTAATAAGCACAACCGTACAATAGTAGTAGCATTGATCGGTGAAGGGGGTAAACAGCTGGTCTTGATGAATTGTAAAAAAAAATAATAAAGCAAAAGAGCACCTAAACTTCAATTAGTGCATGTCCAAATGTTTGTAATTGACTTGCTTGTAGTTGCAGGCTTGCGTCACCATCCTAGAACTTTGTCCAGAGGCCGGATAAGCATCTGTCGCCCATCCTAAGTCGATGCATTGATCATCGATCATTCATCGGTCCACATGAGCTTCATTTAGGCCTGTTGAATGGGCCCATGAAAATCAATAGACCTTCCATTATGCTCTGGAGTATGTATCATCCTATCCACTTAGAATTATACTATGTAACCAGCGGTTGCTCAAAAACCTGGCATTGGATCAACATGTGAGCTTACACCCTGAGCTTGTTTTCTTTTTTTTTCCATCACTTTTTTTTTACTCTTATATAAATATATTATTTTTTTTATTGGAACTCGTATTTCATTGTATAGCAAGTGGCAGCTAGCTACTCCTACTCCACAATACTCCTACTACACAAGTGGCAGTACTATTTTTACACAAGCTAGCTGTAGTATACGGAGTACTAGTATGCTCCACCAGGTAGCTGTAGTACTTTTTTAATTGATTGCTTTGTAGTACTAGGACCTGGAGACGTACTGTTGGGTCATTAAGTTCCCTCGGAAATCAAAACAAGTCAGTTCTCGCATTGAAACCAAGCCGTGACTTAAACGGTGTGAAATCAATGAGGCGTGTTTAATTCTGTAGTATGGTCGCAGATAGAGTATTTAATGAGCTAAAGCGACACGCAGGAGCAATAGAATCTTTAAGGGCGTCTCCAATGGTGACCAAATAGCTAGCTAGGAGAAATTCTATTGGCTATCAATGATACTTTACAAATAGCTAGCTAGATGAGGTATAAAAATAATATAAAAGTAACATGTTGATTGGCTATCGAGGAGAGAGACCAAATAGCTAGCGACTCTTAAATAGCTAGCGACTAATAAATATCTAATCTAGCCCGCTCTCCTAGAAACATCTCTCTCACATAACTCTCAACTATAGTGTTTATTTTTTTCTTATTTATATGTCTCATCTAGCTAGCGATTTGTAAAGTGATATTGATAGCCAATAGAATTGTTTCTAGCTAGCGATTTGGTAACCATTAGAGACGCCCTAAGGTCCCGTTCACTAGATCTGGATGAGGAACGGAGGATTACCTACGGAGCCAAAACAAACAAACACGCTACTAGCTGTTTTTTAGATCAAAGGCGCTTGCCCGGCTTTATTAGAAAAGCTTACCCAACACCAATAACCCGTGCACTGGGGTTACCAGTTTACAAAGTTTTGGCACTCAAAAGTGCTGCTCACTGGGCATCTACCAAACCTTCTTCCATATCTCTAAACGACACCAGTTCTTCTACTACATAGCATGAAACAGGTTCAGAAAATAATAACGAAACAGTTAAGTACTTTCAAAAGACTTTCATCCCTCCCACAACTAGCCTATTACAGAAAGTGATTTAGGCCTAGATAGGGCTTCTTCAATGAGCACTTGTTGACAGCAACTGTAGCATTTCCTCCGCTGCCGGCTCCATCTTCGACTTGAGAAGTGGTTTCCATGTCTTGACTAGCATGATTGTCTTGTACACTATTCCCTTAGGCGATGATAACACCTTTTTGCTGATAGCCATATTGTTTCTCGTCTTCCAAATGGTCCACAGAGCCCCTGCACATATAAAGAGAGTTACCTTCTGCCTAACTCCATGGCATTTGTCTAAGAACTCTAGTAAGAAATCATTGCAACTTGTGGGCGATCGATGCCACCCCAGAACTGTTTTCAGAAAAGTCCATAAGTATACAGCAATCGGGCATTGGAAAAGAATGTGGTCATTTGTTTCAGGCACATCACAGATGAAGCATTTGGAAGATGCTAAGGACGGCCGGGCAGCTGCCAGCATCCATCACGCATCACGGAACTGAACCTTCTTGCAGCAGCCATGGCTGCAGGCATATGCCTGCACAAGTTGAACAGAGAACTATATGATGAGACGCATGCATATGAACTAGTCCGATCATCTATTTTTCGGCGAGCAGTGGGAGCAGACGAGCTGTTGTTGCGAGTTGGAGGCGACGACTAGTAGTGCGAGGATGTTGGACTGTTCAGTTGAAACAGAAACTAACGAGCCTTGCATTGTTGTACGCGTACCACGTGCTCCACGTGACAAAAGAAAGCGTTGCCATGTGCATGCATGCATGTGTACAGCCACTTGTGTATTTAAAAAAATTTGTGTAACCACTTTTATTATTTAAAAATTTGTGTAAACATAGTTAGATTTAAGTTATTTTTAAGGACTTTTTGTTAATAAAGCATGCTAAAACAAAAGAAGTGATATGTTACATAAATTTTTACAAGGTGATATTCGCACACAAATTTTACAGGGCGTGCGTGCATGAGTAGTAGTATTCACTAATTCATTCATATACTAGTACGTACGCGTACTTATAGCATCGAAGATTAGAACACGCACGGTCCGGTTCCAGCGGGGAACGTACTCCTCTTGAGGCAGTGGGAGTGGTTCGAGACGACAGAAGCGGATCGACCCGCCTGATCAGCGTCACGCCCGCCTGATCAGCGTCCGCCGCCGATCGACCCGCGCCTGTGCTGTGCATCAACGACGTAAAACGACCGGACAATGCAAACTGCTGGCGTGCATGCGGTGAATGTGATTGTGAATGGAATTCAGCGTCCTTGTCACACGTACTGTACGTGCAAAGGACGACCGATATGCTCAGATATATATGCATTTTTTTTTTTGAGGGGATATATGCATGTTTATGTTTGGTACGTACGGCACCGCCCTGGGCCACGGCCGGCGGTGCCATCGGCCTGGACAACGGTATCCGGCCGGCGGCAAGTACCACGGCGTCGCCTTCACGACCTTTGCCTGCGTCCGGTTCCGCACAAAGCGTACACCCTCGTATACCTTAATTAGTTGAGCAACACCATAATCGACCATGTTATTATTGCCCATAATATATAATTACTCCAGTAGTACTTGGTGACATGCGTGAATGTGATTGTTTACCAAATTTACTTATTTATATAGGCTCAACAAAAAAATAGCGTACCTATGTGGAGGTAACTAGCCATAGTATACAAATGATTTTATGCATTCACACATGCATTGTGCTCTGGTGCCGACCAACTGATATGTAACTAACATCTCCTTGGCATGGCATACAAGATGGCCATGTCGCCCTCCCATGGCGTCGGCACCCTCTGCTGCCACCAGCTACGCAGTGGCCGCCATCAAGTCGGTCGCATTGGGGGGTGCGCGTTGCGGTGGGGTCGTGGTACCCCGGCGGCGGGTGGGCGGCGGGCGGCGGCCCCTGCCGTAGGTGGTGGGGCCTTCGGGGCGACCATCCACGCCTCTAGGGCCACCAACCCGCCACGGCCGCCCGATCGCGCTGTCTGCGACCACCGCGGCCACATTGGGCTGCGTCGAGCCACGGTGAAAGGTCCTAAATGGCTAGATGGGGGTGAATAGCCTAATAAAATTTCTACAAAATCACTAGAGCAACTTGTTAGTAAATAACACGAAGCGTAAATGCGTTTGCTCTAGCTCTACTTGTCGGCAAGCCTCCTATTGACAATTCTAGTTGCTATAGTCTCTAATTCACACTCAAGGGCTAAGTCGCTACTTTACCACTAGGTGAACAAGCTAAATTACTCTAGCAACTAAACAAGACTACACAAGCTACACAAGCACAATATATATATCAAAGTAATGCAAGTGTGTAGAGGTGATATACCACAATGTCGAGGCTAGTCAATCCAATCAGGGAATGTTGCCACAATATGAATAATGAATCCAGAAAGCCAAGAGACAACAATCACAATGGAGAGACACGAAGATTTAACCCGAAGTTCACTTGAGCACCCGTCAAGCTACTCTCCGTTTGTGTCGACCTTCTCACGTGTGAGTCAAGGTGGAGCTCACTCCAAGCCAAATGCCTTTAGGCTTTTTGAACCCAAAGCAAATGAGAGGTGCTCACCGACACGAGCAATGTATTATCTTGCAATTCGTCGTCCGGCGAGGATGCACGGTCCTCTCACAAATCACCGGAGGTGGCCAAGAACATTCACCTTCTCTTGCCAACGCCTCCACCAATCACCGGGCCGGCTAGGAGTGGTGCTCTCCAAGAGCAACAAGAAAAACCATAGGCTCACAACGATCCACAAGTGTCACTAGATGCAAAGATCAAAGCAAGTGCACTTGAATCACCTCAACTCACTAGAATGGATGCTCTCAAGCAAAGGGTGAGGAGGAGGATGAGTGCTCGACTCTAGAGGTGTTAGGATTGATTCAAAATGACCAAGAGAGCTCCCATGGCCGGCCAAAGGGGTATAAATACCCCACACCACGAAATGTGGCCGTTGGGGTGAAAACCACGTTCAAATCAGCTGGCCGGGGGCCTTGACCCGGACTCACCCGGTGAGTCCGGTCGGTGGGTCCGGTCACAACAATTAACCCCAACCTGACCGCCAAACCGAGAACTGCCCGGTGCGTCGATCGCGCGCATCGATCCGACTTCGGTCGCGGCCGGATGCTTCCGACCGGTGCGTCCGGTCGCCCGTCGACCACCGGCCAGAAAACATGCTCTGGAATTTTTGATCGGACGCGGTGGCCGGTGCGTGCGGTCGAATTTCCATGCTTTCTACGTCGGTGAGTCCGGTCAGCATGCGAGCCGCGAAATTCCGTCGTTTCGTCGTCGTTCCTTCGCCTTTGCTCCAAACCAACTCCGTCACTTGATTTCGTTGCCGACACGTCGAAGAACACCCGACACCATGTGTTAGCATTTTGAAAACATTTTCCATCAAGAACGGAGTTAGCTCTCTAGGTTAGAATGCATGCAAATGATTTTGAACCTAGAGGCACATGAGGACCGATATATGCGATAGTTTTCCCCTCTTTATAGTACGACTTATCGATCCTATAATCACTCACACCCTCTATGGTGTCTTGAGTGTAAAATCAAAATGGCCCTATGGATATACCTTTGCCTTGAGCCCATTTTGATCCTCGATCCACTCCAAGTCATGCACTTGATCAACATTTGGATCATCTCGACCCATCCATCATGACCACCATGCACAAACCTTGGCTTGACCAATCTCCAACTAAAACAAACACTTAGCATAGAGAGATTAGTCCTAAGGATGTCATCAATTAGCCAAAACCAATCTAGAGATTTTCACCACGACTCATCGCGGCGGAAGAATGATCCTTCACCATGGTGGGCAGGTGGGCAACAGACTATGCAGGGACGACAAAAATACGTGAAGCAGTGAGCAAATGTGAAGAAACGGGGCACTATGGTCTTTGTAGTACAGACGTGCGACACCGTCTCGCAATGTCGACTTATAAGGAAGCAAAACGAGTACGGAGTACACAGTACTGAACGTCGGCCCGTCCGTACGAGAGGACACGTTAGATTCACATGCTCAAGGAGTGCTGGTACTACTCACAGAAGAAACACACGCTGCCACGCTTATCCACTTGCTAGTCCCGCCCCTCTAAGAACATACACAGGCACGTCAGTGATCCGCGCCTAAGGATCCGAGCGCTCTGATTGGCTACGTTTTCATATGGGACCCGCATGTCTACAAGCTTAGAACGTCGGCCCGTCCGTACGAGAGGACACGTCAGATTCATATGGTCACAGAGTACTGGTAATACTACTCACAGAAGAAACTCACGCTGTCACGCTTCTCCACTTGCCAATCCGGCCCCTCTCAGAAGAAACACAGGCACGTCAGCGATCCGCGCCTAAGGATCCGAGCGCTCTGATTGGCTATGCTCAAGGAGTACCGGTACTACTCACGGAAGAAAACACGCCGCGCGCCACTCCACTTGCCGCCCCGCCCCTCGGAAAAACACGCACGTCGGTGATCAAGCGCCTAAGGATCCGAGCACTCTGATTGGCTATGCTCAAGGAGTACTCGTATTACTCATAGAAGAAACACACGCTGCCACGGTTCTCCACTTGCCAGTCCCGGCCCTCTCAGAAGAAACACAGGCACGTCAGCGATCCGCGCCTAAGGATCCGAGCGCTCTGATTGGTTACGTTTTCATATAGGACCCACATGTCTACAGGCTTATAACGCCACCGGCCCATCGTACAAGAGGACATGCCGATTCACATTCTCATGGAGTGCTTTGGTACTACTCACATAAGAAACACACGCTGCCACGCTTCTCCACTCACCGGTCTCGCCCCTTTCAAAAGAAACATAGGCGCGTCAGCGATCCGCGCCTAAGGATCCGAACGCTCTAATTGGCTACGTTTTCATATGGGACCCGCATGTGTACATGCTGCCAGTGGAATACTACTGTAGCTATGTTTGCTCGGCTAACAAACTCATTCCGCTCGGCTCGGCTTGGAGCCGCTCCTCCCCTTCCAGGTCCCTTATGATATGGGTTTTTTCTTTATTCACGTTGTTAGAATTGTTAAGTTTAGAGAAATATTACTTTTACACAGTTCATTTGTTTGAAACATGTCATTACAAATTCATCTCTTATTGGTCCATGCTATTTTTTACTACGTCTTTCGTGTATTTGTATACTGAGAGGCATTGTACCTTTTTGATACACAAAACGTGTATGGGACGTTGTCGTGGTTCTAAACCACGATCCGGTGATGTCAGTGGCTAAATGCGAGAGGCTAAGATGGCTAAGCTCAAGGGACAAATGACACGGGATATATAACAAATCGGTGCCCTAGTATAGTCGGAGTCGATGTAATCCGACGCGTCCGCCCTGATTCGTAGCGGCGAAAAAACACTGTAGCGCGAACATTCATTGTAGCATGTTTCGTTTATTTGTGGTAAAGATTGTCCTATCATAGGTAACTAAGCGCGTCAGAATGGAAGCTGGTAGGTTCACGTCTCGATTTGTAGTGGAAATGTGTTTGCTTTGCAAACGAGACCAAATTAAAAGCAGCCCGGCCGCGTAATAGTTCATCTTCCAAACAAAATTTATTAATGGACGTGCAAGTGCAATTAATGGGCGTGTGTTGTTTATTTCTGAAACTAATTAATGGCCGTGTTCGACTCGTAGTATGGTCGCAGAAAATAAATGAGGTCGTCACTAGAGCGACAGGTATCTTTTCCGTCCGTTTACTCTCATCACTCCGTATTCCGTAAGGAGAATTACGGAGTACTACTCCTGTCATACTCCGTAGAAAGCGTACCAGCTGTCGCTGATGAGCTAGGTGATGGAAAAAAAAAGATTTTTGCCAGATTACAGTGCGGTTACGGCTAAAGAAAAGCCAGAAAGAGTCATCTCGTTGCAGCAGGGCAGGACGCTGGACGTCAGGAACATGATCGGCCATGGATTCCGTGAGATCTCTCTGGGGCAGAGCAGCTGCTCCTGGCACGAGTCATCAGTTCCATGCCGCCCCAGCCTTGAATATGCCTGCCTTCCTGATGGCTGATCCTGCCGCATGCATTGAAGGGCAGGGCGTGCTCGGTCTGATGGATCACTGCTTGATGGTGCACTGTTGCCGCACAGGAGAAGTCCGATCCCTGAACGCTCACCACCCAAACCACACGATGACTCTCGTGCCCGGCCTCCCGTGTCCCGTGTTCCGTTGTCCGTCTTACAAACCAGTTGCGAG
The DNA here is from genome assembly GCA_015847255.1 of Hyparrhenia diplandra. NCBI lineage: Eukaryota > Viridiplantae > Streptophyta > Magnoliopsida > Poales > Poaceae > Hyparrhenia > Hyparrhenia diplandra. Next base: position 430,848 of record JADLZK010010322.1, read on the forward strand.
CCATTCAGCACTATCTTTTTCTCTCACCAAATCAGCCAACCAGAAACGATATAGGTGAATGACATCGCCACATAGATTCTATAGATGCTCAGACAAATCAATTTTTCTTTAAATTTATCAAGTTCTATAAATGGATACAATATTCAAAGTAAATAATGTTGAGTGTGTTTTAAATTAAAGCCAGAAATGTTTTCACACTGCACCAGAATTAGTCTCCCCGCCGGGCTATGTTATTGGTGCCTCCTGTGTGGGGATTATTGCTCTGCAGTGCTACGAGTACTACTGTCTATAGTAGGTGTTTACTGTACCATTTAGTACCTCGATCTGTGCTCGATATCAGTACTTGCGATCGCTTTCTTAAAGCTGTGGATACTATGCTCCTACGTAAATTAGCGCCAGTACAACTCGCCTTGATAGCGTGCGGCGTACTCGGACGAGGTACGTACTGTAAAACGTAGGCCAACCGGAGTACGGATTGAAATGATTTCACGAGATAAGGCTGTGTACCCCCCGTACGTCTACACTACAGAATTATTGTGTACTCCTATACATGAATACAGACATCCGTATACACTACAGAATTATTAAAAGGAGGAAGGAGAGGAGGAAGGAATGGATAGGAGTTCACGCTTTACAAGCAACACAAACCTTGAACAAGTACGGGGTCCTACTCGTAGGTGTCAACCTCATCATATACACGGAAGGATAGTTGAGCCACACCACCATCAACAGGGATGTAGCTATTGTGCTGGATGCCCACGGCATGCTGATGACCGACTAGTTAACAGACATGTCGGCCGCCAACGGCACCGGTGCTGCCTGCTGGGCCACACGGTGCATGGTGGTACCCTGGACAACAGCGTCCGTCCGTTGGGCCGGATTCCTTTTGGTACGCCGTGGTGGAGTAGACAGCAGTCAAAGTACCACGGGTAAGGTCGTTAATACACGTGCATCCACGTTACGAACCCTCATGGCTCCAGGACTACACTACGGACATGCGTGTGTCTTCACTGGGAACTTGGAGGGCGGGCTCATGCTTCACCATCGTGAAAATCAAACAATTCAGTTACATGGGAGCTTTCTAAAAAATTCAAACAATTCCAAGTTAGACTAAATATGCATAAACTATTATTTGATTTTATATGTAATAAATATCACTAAAAATTATGAAGATGATTCTATGGGGTGCAAGATTTTCCAAAGGATGACAGGGCAATACTATCTGCTACTTGGTGTGATCAGTTATCGGTAGTGCCCACAATCCAACTGCCCAGACTAGTATTCGGACACGTTGCATTGATTGGGTAGCATGCACCTCTCGTCTCCGGCTCGCATTGACAATCGATACGTGATGATGCATGCTATTCTACCTGATTGATGAATGATGGACCGTCCCGTCCCACCCAGTGCTGGACCGGTACTGACCTGGAACAGGTAGAGCCACGGCCTCGACGCGCGCCGCGCCGCACGCTGCTCCCCTCGATTTTTCACCCTCCCCGGCCGATCCGATTCCGAACCCAGCTCCCACCTCTCATGATTGCTTTGCGGAGACGCAAGTGCCTCCGGCGTCCTGGCCCAATTTGATGACAAGTCTGGCCCGCCGAGCGGGACCCATGACCGCATTAACGCCGCTGCTGGCTGCACGGCTGCACCGGTTTTAATTCCAGTTTGGCCGCGCTTCCCTGGCCTCCTATCATCCCATCCGCTCGTGAGTCCGTGACCATCCGCATCCGAGCTCCTTGTCGTCGGCGCCACCGCCGCCGGCCACGCACCGGCCCATCGCCTTTATGAGTTGCGCCGCCGCGACCAGTGGGTGCGTGCGTGTGCGACCGCCGATACGATCCGATGTCAATGATGATGGCAACACAACACGCCCGCCCGCCCGCCGCCCACGGGCTCGCTCGCTCGCCTCATTAAACTCGTCGCCGGCAGAAGGCCCGCGCCGTCTGTTTTCTGTTCACGATCGCGCTGGGGTCAGCAGTTTGTTATTAAATAAATAAATTATTAGGTTTCTTTTTTCACGTCCAATTAAAGGAGCAGGGCAATTCAACCTTCAACGCTATACGGAGTTTGGAACAATGCAGTTGACGCGTTGGAACGTGGTTCACATTCATACTAACTTTGGGGCAGATCAGAGCTCTATCACCGAAAACCTAATCTCAGTGTATGGTTTACCATAGAAAGCTCCACTACTGGATCTCAAATGCACAGTGAACGTGAACAGTTTGGCTACACTACAGCACCAGAATCATAAAACTAAAGTTTTGTTGAAATGATGTTTTGCAATAAGGTGCATCTCACTTGTCAATTTCTTTGATCCATTATTACTATTATTACAAAAACTATTTTTTTTTTCGGATAGCCTTCTTCACACTGTCGCCAGACTCGCCACACCCCATTCGGCATGTTGGAACTATCCCGTTGTCGCCATATTGTGCAAACCAGGATAAACGTTTGAACAGGCGACTAAGAACACTTCTACTTCTACCGAATACCACAAGCGATTGAACTTAGACAATTTAGTCGCCCTCACCGAGGTAGAGCCAATGACAGGCAATGCATGCTAGGCTCGACTAGATGAAAAGTGTGTTGTATCCCTTCACCCCTTTAATTGAGAGGCCTTGTGGCGGGATGTTTTGTGACATTGTGCATTAGGGAGGGCCTTGCTATGGCCGAAGGAGGGGGATCACCTAGAGGGCATACCCCAATAGCATGAGAAGGGTTGTTGAAACAATTGATATGTTCTTGTTACTTGTATGATGAGCCCGAGCCCACAAATAGATCGAAAGAATTTGTTGAATTCTTTTTATATGTTTGGGCGCGTGTTATCTTTTTTCTTAAAAAAAAAAAAAAGAAATGGGAGCAAAAAGCAAGAAAGGGGTGAAGCTGTCGCGATTTTTTTTAAAAAAATCAGTGTTTTGACTGGGGCTTAAGACGAAAAAGATTTTTCCTAGACCGTAAGTACTCGTAATTAAGAAATTTCTCCTAGACAGGAAAGCTCTCGCGATAAGCCAGGCCCGTGGTCTGGGCTAGGCTGGGCTCACTTTCCACATGTCTTGTAGTAATAATAATAATTGAATGTACTAAAAAAATACTTCCTACATTCCAAATTATAAATTCGTTTAACATTTTTGATAACAACTTTAACAACTCGTTTTATTTAAAAATTTGTGTAAAATATCACTTCTTTTACCGTGGTTTTCTTTATTAATAAAAGTTATTAAAGAATGACTTAAATTTGAATAAATTTATACAAATTTTTTAAATAAGGCGAATGGTGAAAACTTGGAGTCAAAAAAGTAAAACGAATTTACAATTTGGGATGGAGGGAGTAGTAATATATCGAGAAAATGGTTTTGTCCCACGTTCTCGTCGGAGTATAATAATGATAATTAAGAAAACGACTATTCGTCGGATGACTCGTCCATTTTCGTGCGTGAATGAATCTCTACTATAATGTATAAGGTTGAGGGAAATTTCACGAAATCAACGGCCCACAAATGTTAACGTCAAATAATTGAAAGGCCAGGATCGAAAGTTTGATGCAAGGTCGGACATCTCACTCACCGCGCGCGGCATTGCGGCATCGCTACTAGCAAACAGCGTTCGAACCCCATGGTTCGCACCCATCGAACACCGAAAAAAATTAAAAACAAACGCGGCTCCCTCATCTCTTCTCTACTATACGACCGGAAACCCTTCCGGGATCGACCACGAACTGCCGGGGTCTCGCCACGAGATCGACGGCGGACTGCCCGGGGCACGCCACGGGATCGACGGCCGACTGCCCGTGACTCGCCACGAGATCGACGGCGGACTGGCGCTGACTCGCCACGAGCACGACGGTGTGCCGCGATCCGAAACCGTCCTCGCCGGGAGCACGCCACAAGACCTAGGCGACGGCGAGCAGTCCGACGTCGAGCTGGGGCTTGCACGCCGAGGGCACCACCGTCGTCCTCCTCGGTAAGCTCTCTCATCCGCTCCCCTGCTAGATGTAGCGTTCCATCGCTATGGGAGGGGATGACTGGATATGTGTGCTCTGCTTTGATGACTGAATATGCGCGCTCTGCTTTGTTCCATCGCTATGGGTGGGGATGGCCGCTGACTGACAATGATACGCACTCGAGTTTTCTGGTGGCGCGATCGGAGCGTTTCGAGTTCCACAACACCGCTAACTGAGCTGAGGCCTTCCGTCGGACGCCGGACGCGGCAGCTCGAACGCCGGGACGCTGGTCACACCACTACGCCGCCCCAGGAAGACGTCCCCGCCGCTCCGGCCAAGGCATACTCCTCCGCCGCCCCAGGAAGACTCCGGCGCCAGGACGCCCCGGCGCCAGGGCGTTGCCGCCGCCAGGACGCCCAGGAAAGCCCCCGCCGCCCCAGCGAGGAAGCCGTGGGCGCCAGGACACCGCCGCCGCCAAGGACGCCAGGTTTGGTGCTATCCTTTTTTTCTACGCAAAAATGTAAATATGCTTGAGCTTGGGAGGGACATGCCTGCCCCTGAGTGCGGCGGTTTGGACTTGTGAACTTGGCAGTGCATGATGCCTTTGGCGTGCTCGATGAAATGCCCATGTAGATTTTGCATAGTGTGTACGCATCACATTGGTTACTACAATTGTACCACCTGTCTGCTTGTGCATTTCATAACTTTTGGTTTCAACCATTGCTGATTACACCTGCCATGCTAATTGATTCGTCCATTCATATGTTTAGTGGTAGCATGCACTTTATCATGTTGTAGGTTTCAATATTGAGAAGGTTCAGGCCAAGAGTGTAGTAAACTTTGTAGTAAACAAAGTTTCAGTAAACTTTTTTTTTCTCCCTTTTGCTTTTCGGATGCTTGTTCAACAAAATGAAGCAAGGCGCTAGGAGATTGAGGAATCTGCCACTGCCTCTGGGAGATGCAGACCAAGCTTGCCAAGGTTCGTAATCCTTCTTATCTTACAGGAATGATGAAAATATGTTACAGGTTCGTAATCCTTCTTATCTTACAGGTTCGTAATCCTCTGAGTGATGAAAATATGTTTTTTTACTTGTATGGTACCTTCTTATCTTACAGGAATGGATTGGGGAAATTCATTTTTGGGACATCAGATTATCTGCAGTTTGCCCACTGCCAAATTGCATTCAGTTTACTACAGACCTGATTATCTGCAGGGTTGCCTTTGCGGCATCGATCTATCTATGGAGCTAATTCTCCTGAGTGGAACATCAGTATGCAGGTGCACTTACAATAACAATATCCAGAATCCAACTAGAAACTACAGTATGTGGCAGACCAATTGTTTCTAAAATGCTTTGACTTGCATATGCAGTATCCAGGAAGATGAAGGCATGCATCCGTCTACACTCATCCATAGAAACTTCCAGGTACTTCTATCTTCTCTCTAAAAGATTATGGGATTATATTCAGAATTATGAGGTTCTTAAATAATTTGTGAAAATCAGCAGTGTACAGCTATAACCAAGCATGTATCTTCGTTAGTAATTTGTTGTCCTGTGGCACAATGTTTTGTTGATCACACCCATAAATCTGTTTGGCCAGGTAAATTAGATGGTTAAGGTGCCTTGTTATGTATAAGTGTTTTTCGAATTATATATGTGGTCACATGAAGTTGTGTGTAAGTTGAACTATGTAAAAAAAATATATTGTTGTTTGGTTGCTTCTAAGTGCGCATCTACGAAATTAAAAGCGGTGGCGTTAAGACGCGGACTATACTAGTGGATCAATTGTTTACCAATCCCAAAGAAGATCTCGGGGCGTGGGTCCCGCGTGATCCCCACGCAACCCGCACAAGTCGTGAGGCGCTGTACGGTACGACCAGTTCCCATACGGGGCGCCCCCGTGAGGCCAGGCAGGGGCGGAGACGGAGACGAGAGGGAGGGAGTGAGTACCGTGGCAGCAGTGAGTGGCGTACTCGGGCCGTAGGCTGGTCCATCTCCATCACAGACACAGCGGGCGCCATCTGCCATCAATGCGGCCTAGGCCCGCTCGCATTCATTGCACATCTTGTCCTCATGCCTCGCCTTTCCAACACCTTCATTAATGCCCGCGCCCATACAAACCCCCCGGCTGAGACCCTCCCTTTTTTATCACCTCACTCACTCATTCCCGTCCCTCCTCCTCTTCCTCCTCGCCGGCCGCTTGCCCGCCCACACGCCACACCCTCCTCCCCCCCTCCTCCGGCTGAGCGAGCGCTAGCATCAACTGCGTCCTCCTCCTCCTCTGCCTGGTCTCTGCTGCCTGCGCCCGCGACCGCTACCGCCAGAGCCTGATCGTGACTCAATTGGGCTGCCTGCCTGCCTCAGCGGTGTTGGTTCGTGGACCTGCCTGCTTCCGCCACGGCGCAGCCGACCGGCCGTCGTCGCTGCATGCTGCGGTAGAAGGAACGACAAGAGAGAGATGGCGGCCGAGGCGCTGGGGTTCATGGCGCGTGGAGCCAACGGCGGGAGGGCGGCGGAGCTCGTCACCAGGGACTTCCTTGGCGGGTGCGCCGGCTCCGACGACGCCAGGGACGCGTCCGCCAGGAATGACGCCGTGGTGAGCACCTCTCCGTCCCCCGTGATGTCTGCTTTGTGTGCTTCAATTCTGAAATCCTCTCTTCCTCTGTTCCTCTGCTGCCGCCCGCCTCTGTTCTGTTGTCCTCTCGTGTGTTGTGTGCCTGTGCGTGCTTGCTTGCCAAGGGCTGCGGATCACCCCTGCTTGCGCGCTTGAATTGTCAAATGTTTGATTGGATTGAATGAGAGCATCTTGACCTTTGGTGTAAAGTTTTTTTCGAGGGGATTAGAAAAACATACTTGCTTTCCCCCAACGTGGAGATTGGACAAGTCTCCAAGGTGTACAGGTCCAAATTCCACTCTTTTGTGATTAGAATTAGATCCTTCCTGGAACTCTGAATTTTTTTAAATGAAACAGTTGCTCTACAAGAATCATTTCAACATTCCCACTGAACTATACCCGACGACGACTAGAGTTCCCCTAGTTAAACAAAAAAAATCATGTACTTGCACATGTTGTCCTTTTGTGTTTTATTTATCAGTAGATGGGCTCGTTTAGAAGAAAATCACCAGCATCAGTAGCTGCATTAGCCCATGCTTACTAGAATCACTTGTACTAGTACTTGCTTGCTGAGAAACGAAGCTAATGTCTTGTGTGGCCACGTGCAGCCCGGGTGGGTGTCCCACTCCCAGCACCAGCAGAAGCACGCGTGCCCGGCGGCGACGCCGAGGGACCTCAACCTGTTCCCGGTCGCCACGAAGCCCTGCGCCGTGACGACGGCCCCGGCTCCACCGCCCGCGCCGAGCGCTGCAGCCTCCTCGGGCTCCGCGGCGGGCGGCGCCACGACGAGGACGTACCACAGCGTGTGCACCATCGAGAAGGTGAAGACGGCCCTGGAGCGGTTCGAGCGCGGCAAGCAGCAGCAGCATCAGCATCAGTCCCCGCATCCGCACCATCACCACCAGCAGCACAGCAGCGCGGGCGCCGGAGCCTCCCCGTCGTCGTCGTCCGTGACCACGTCCTCCGTGAAGCGCCGCGGCGGCGGCGACAGCAGCGGCGGCGTGGAGCAGGGCGACGGCTGCGACTCTCCCTCAGGCGGCGGCGGCGGAGGGATGGTGGCCGCGGCGTGCCCCAGGTGCTTCCTGTACGTGCTCATCTCCCGGAGCGACCCACGGTGCCCGCGGTGCGAGTCCCACGTCCCGGCCCCGCCGGCGCCGGTGCTCGCCGTCAGCAAGAAGCCGCGGATCGACCTCAACGTCGGCTACCTCGGCACCTAGCTGGTTAGCCATGGCGTCGACGTAGCCTAGATGGATCGGCTGCACTGCCGTCTCCCTCCCACCCCGTACGTACGTACGTACGTCGTTGTGACTCCCTCGTAAATTAGGCTCGTCGTGTAATGTGATGGATGATCCACGGACCGAGTTTGGTTAGGGGAGGCGCCATTTTTGGGTCCGGATTGCGTTCAACTGAAACAGAAATGCTTGCCTTCCCCTCCCTGGCTCCCTCTCGGTCCTTGACAGCAGGGAAATTTATGTCCGATCAGACTCAGACACCCCCATAGAACATGAATGATGATGATACTGCTTCCCATAGAACATGAATGATGATGAAACTGCTCCTGTTCCTGTAGAACCATTCAATCCTAGTAGCACAATTGATGATGATCGATCTATAGCAAGGTGCCGTGTTCACAGTTTCGAACTCCAGAGTCCATGAGCTCCAGAGATCATTGGTGGTGGTGACGTTTGCAAATTGCAAGTGTTGGATGTGCCGTCGGACGCGCCGCCGTCCATGGGCACCTCGCATTGATTGCACGCCGGCCGCGCATCACGTAGTCGCCGTCGGTGGCAGCAGCGGGTGAGATGCTGATGATGTGGGCGGGGCCAGGGCGTTCGCGTCACCTGCGGCCGTTTTAATGCCCAGGGCAGGGAGTTGACGTCGCGGCCGCAGCTAGCAGCGTCATCCGCTTTGATGAGCCCCGCCCCTGCGGCAGGGAAAGGCACGTCGTCGGAGCAGCAGACTACTCTCCTCCGGCGTGAATGCGAGTTAATGGCGCGATGGCGATGGGTGTCCATCCGTGGTCGCGGAAAGAGAGGCGGCTGCCGCCTGCCGTTTTCAGTTCAGCCGCAGCAGGCGAGGCGTGCGTTATTGCGCGCGCGCGCTGGGGACGACGCCGCGCCGCGCGCGTGATGAACCAGACGTTGGTGGTGTTTATTGGAGGTCGGTCCAGCCGGCAGGCATTACCGTTTGTTGCTCACGTCGTACGGTACGGGCATTGCTGCAGAGATACGATCCGAGCGGGACCCCGTGCTCGCCTCGCCATCAATGGTTTATGTGTCTGCTGTGCGGGGCTGCGGCATTGATTTCGCAATCGTTCGTGCTGTTCGTGTGCCGGCTGCCTCACCGGGCCTTAAACACGCCGCACAGCACGGGCGTAGGTGTACGTACGTGTACTCATTGTTGCAGTATAGTACTAGTATTCTTGGACGAACTGGTACTGACCGGCCACGGGCGTTTTTGAGCGGGAACGACACAGAGGCGTGTCCGTGGTTTTATTACTTCGCTCGGCGGCGAATTGCTGGTCCACGATCTGGGGGTCCAGGCCCAGGCGAAAAAACGCTAATAGGTTGGTCGAGCCGAGGCCATTCCCCTTGGCGGGCTGCTGCGGCCTCCAGCAAAAGGACTGCGGCCGGCCCGTGTATCTATCTGAGGCCCACAAGGTGGGGGGCGATACCGTCTTCAACTCGGACCAGTGAGCCGAGAAGAAAATGTGCGTTTGCACACTCAGCAAGTTTGGCCCAGTTGTGCCGCCGGACTCTCGTTCCTTCTTTCTTTCCTCTGTTCAGGCGACCATTTTACGCCCCGACTCGCAATAACGGCTAAGATCTCCGTTCTACACGTTGAATGGACCACACAAGCACTCTGTTGCGCTTTCGTTCTCGCTTAACGCAAAAGCATCGATCCGGTGTTAACAGCCTCTCCGGCCGAAGCTTTTTAAGCTGGTTCGGCATTCCAACGACTTCCAGACTTCCAGTATGGTACTAATTCGCGCAGCTACAGTGTCCTTCTTGGAGCTACAGTAACCCACATCACCCCGAGCTGCAGTAACGTGAATCTGGCCCGGCCAATCATCTTGGCCCATGGGCTGGGTCTCACAGATTTAGTTTGGAGGGTTGCTGTTCATCTTCTACCTTGAGTGCTTGTTCAATCTCTATTTCACGTATTCACGTTATGAAGTCAGACATCTCAGATGTAGGAAATGTGAAAAAAAAAAAGTCATATTCAGCCGACCAAACTGGACAGGGGATCAATTGCCGTTGTGAACCGATTACAGACCAAAGCTGAAGGAGCAACACAGACGGCTTTAATTTGCAAAGCCAATGGTTGCAGGCATCTGCAAGGCCTATTACAAGAAGAAAAAAAAAGGGTAATTACGGTGGAGGAACAGCAATTCTTCTTAGTCTACGCTGCACGCGTTTCTGTTAGACTAAACTAATGCACGTCATTGTAATCTTTACATTCAGAGTCGAGTCCAGTTAGTTGAGATAGGGGATGAGCATGACCGGTGGCGTGCCGGGTCATGACTCAATCCTGGTCGTCGGTGAGTTTGTCAGCGCCACGCCTTGTATCGCGCACGCTGTGAACGTCGCGGTGAAACGTCGGACACACGGTGCACGACGTGGCGCAGGGTCGATCCAGGCGTATGCACCTGGGATCATGTATCTATATAAACGTCAAATAAAACCGAAGAGGCTGCGTTGTCGGGCAGCAGTATTCTATTATTGTTTCTTGCTATTTTCCATCTAATCTCGCCGCAGGTCATCAGCGCGACCCGCCCGAGACAGCACGCCGCCGGAGAAGTTCTTGCTCCAACACGTGGTATCAAAGCGCCCGAGTTAAAGGGATCGGAGGCGCGTGAGAGCGGAGAGAAGAAGAAGAGGAGAAGCCGGAGGTTATCCGGAGGCAAGGAAGATAAGAAGCTCGAGTACGCCGAGGATGGGTTCCGGAGCGAGGAGAAAAGGAGACGATGGAGAAGGCGCCGGTTCAGCGGCGGCAATCTATCGTGGGCCGATCGACGTTCGAATTACCAAGAGTGGGCATTGCATATCCAATGCAACCCGGAGGCTATGCTCCTCGGGATGCAGTTGTCGACGACAAGCGGATCGGCGTCGAGACAGTTGGCCCTAGGGGCCATGCTCCGTGGAATACCGTCCGAGATGCATCCCATGCTCCGGGCAAGAAGACGATGAAGGAAGCCCGGGAGGCCATCAAGTCGATGCGCCTTGGGGCCGACCGTGTCAAAGCGGTGAACGCCCAGAAGCTGCTGGCAGAGTTCGAGTCGATTGCTTTCAAGCAAGGAGAGACGATAGAGGAGTTTGCCATCAGGATCACCAAGCTCGCCACCGATCGACAGGGTGGGAGATAAGAGCATCGATGATAAAAGAGTAGTAAAGAAGTTCCTTCGAGTTGTTCCTGCTCGCTATAATCAGGTTGCAGTGGCAATAGAGATGTTTTCAGATTTTGAGAAACTCAGCATTGAAGATCTGATCGGCCACCTTAGAGCGGCTGAAGACAGATTTGATCCCTCTGTTGAGAAGATCACGGAGAAGACAGCCAGTCTGTTGATGACAGAAGATGAGTGGGCGACCAAGAACAAGAGTCGCCTGATCTCTGAGTCGTCATCATCGTCCTCGCAAGGGAACAAGGGAGGTGGACGCTACGTCCGCAAGGACAGGTCCGGGGCACGTGGAGGCAAATGTGACTCGGGAAGGAGCTAACCTCCATGGGGACCCCAAAGAGGAACGGAGATGCAACAAGTGTAAGGTGTGGGGACACTTTGCAAGAGAATGCAAGGCGAAGCAGAAAGAAGAGAAGAAGGAAGTGGCAGCGCACCATGCCGTCGACGTCGAGACTGGGGCACTTCTCGTGGCCCAGGTTTGCTCGCTGGTGCACTCGCCAGGCCATACAGCGCCAAGCGTGTTCCTGAATCAGGCGCGCGTGTTCCCTAAACAATATAGTGAAGGGGCATGGATACTCGACACGGGAGCGACGAACCACATGACTGGTTGCCGGGAAGCATTGGCGAGCTTGGACGAGAGTGTCCGTGGCGCTGTACGCTTTGGTGATGGCTCGACCGTGGAGATCCAGGGTATTGGCGCTGTGGCGATTGAAACCAAGAACAACGAGCACAGAGTGCTCACTGAGGTATACTTCATACCATCTCTGAAGTGTAATATAATCAGTCTTGGACAGTTGGAGGAAGCGGGGTGCAGGGTGGAGATAGAACACGGGGTGATGCAGGTGCTCGACAGATGCCAGGCAGCAGAAAAGCAGCGAGGTGTACTGATCAGGGCAGTAAGACAGCATCGTCTCTATCTGATGAAGGTCAACCTTGCCACTCCGGTGTGTTTGCTGACCAAGCTGGAGGAAACATCGTGGCTGTGGCATGCTCGCTATGGCCACCTAAACTTCAGAGCCTTGCGAGAGCTTGGAGCAAGGGAGATGGTAGCCGGTTTACCTCTGATTCAAGGACCAGAACAGGTCTGTGACAGCTGTGCACTTGGAAAGCATCATCGTCGACCGTTTCCAAGGGCAACAACATATCGTGCAGTAGATGGCTTGGAGCTTGTTCATGCTGATTTGTGTGGTCCGATTACACCGGCCACACCAGGAGGAAAGTCTTATTTTCTCCTTATTGTGGATGACCACAGTAGGTTCATGTGGCTTGAACTGCTAGCATCCAAAGCTGAAGCATTTGTGCAATTTAAGAAGATTAAAGCTGAAGCCGAGTTGGAGTCAGGAAGAAAACTCAAGGCATTCAGGACAGACTGTGGAGGAGAATTCAACTCAGGCATGTTTGTGACTTTTTGCAGTGAGTCGGGCATCAAGCACAACACCACCACGCCTTATACACCCCCCGAGAATGGCGTAGTCGAAGCACGAAATCGCATCGTCGTGGAGATGGCACGTTGCTTGTCGAAAGCTATGGGGGTTCCAGGCAAATATTGGGGTGAAGCTGTGAAAACAGCCGTATACCCGCTGAATAGAGCTCCAACAAAGAGTCTAAACGGTAAAACACCGTTTGAAGTATGGTATGGGAGGAAACCCAAGTGTCAAGCATTTGCGTGTGTTTGGGTGTACTGGCTTTTGCAAAGAAGCTTGGACCTGGGATCTCGAAATTGACTGACAGAACAATACCAGGGGTATTTCTCGGTTATGAACCAGGAGCGAAGGGGTTCAGGGTGCTCGATCCAGTCAGAAACCGGTTGATGGTGTCAAGAGATGTTATTTTTGATGAAAAAAGGGTCTGGAATTGGGGGGAGAAGAGCGACGATGCGGGGAGTCAGCAAAGAAGAAAGACCAAGCTTTTTTCACGGTGGAATATTCGGGATCGTGTCCCTGGTCCGACAACGCACCAGGATTCAGATCGAGGAAGAGAACACCGCCGCACCGCCCCACCCGGTGGCTCGGCAATTCCATCCCAAGTTAGTTCCAGCACTAATCATGGCACAACCGAAGTTGAAGCAATCGGTCGACACCAATGCAACATCCAATTCAGTTTGCAACTCCTCCAACAGGTGGCTCTGCAGATTCAGAAGGTGTACCCTTGAGGTACAGGACTGTGTTTGATCTCCTAGATTCAACAGAAGAAGTAAGTGATGTTGAGTATAGTGGGGTGTGTCTAGTAGCTGCAGAAGAGCCCGGATCTATTGAGGAGGCTCTGACAGAAGAATGTTGGAAGCAGGCAATGAAAACTGAGATGCAGTCAATCGAGGAGAATAGAACTTGGGATGTCAGTGAGTTGCCTAAAGGGCAGAAGGCTATAGGCCTTAAATGGGTCTTTAAATTGAAAAAAGATCCAGAAGGAAAGATTGTTAAGCATAAAGCTCGCCGGTAGCTAAAGGGTATGCTCGATGACAGAGGAGTCGACTTTGAAGAGGTGTTTGCACCTCGTTGCCCGAATTGAACTTGAAAGAAGGGTGCTGTTAGCATTGGCAGCACAAGGTGGTTGGGAAGTGCATCATATGGATGTGAAATCAGCCTTCTTGAATGGTGATTTGACTGAAACTGTGTTTGTCAAACAACCTCCTGGTTTTGTGGTGGGCAGTGGTGACAAAGTTCTGAAATTAAGAAAAGCTCTCTATGGGTTAAGACAAGCACCAAGGGCATGGAACTTTAAGCTTGACAAGGAGTTGATTGCTCTGGGTTTTGTGAGAAGCAAGCTAGAGCATGCAATTTATAGAAGGAGCAACAAGGGTTCTCTACTTCTTGTGGGAGTATATGTTGATGATCTTGTAATTTGTGGACCAAGTGTCAAGGACATTGACTGGTTCAAGCAAGAGATGAAGAAGAAATTTAGTATGAGTGATCTGGGTCTCCTGAGCTACTATCTAGGAATAGAAGTGAAGCAAGGGGAAGATGGGATCACGTTGAGTCAAGCTGCCTATGCATCAAAGATCTTGAAAAATGCAGGGGATGGCAAATAGCAATTCCACAGTACCACGCCGATGGAAGCACGACTCAAGCTTAGCAAGAAGATAGAGGATGAGGTTGTGAGACCTCGTGAGTACAGAAGCATCATTGGGAGCCCACGATATCTTGTCAACACCGGCCTGATCTAGCATATTCAGTTGGTGTTGTCAGTAGATTCATGGAGGCACCAAGTAGAGCACATTGGGGTGCAGTGAAACAAATCTTAAGATACCTGCGTGGAACGGTTGGGTTCGGCTGCAAATATGCCAGAGGTGACGAGCTGAAGCCTTTTCTGTTGGGCTACAGTGATAGCGATTTTGCCGGGGATGTCAGTGACAGGAAAAGCACCACGGGGGTGATCTATTTCCTCGGCAACAATTTGGTCACGTGGGCTTCACAAAAACAGAAGATAGTTGCCTTATCATCTTGTGAAGCGGAGTATGTGGCAGGAGCTGCAGCAGCATGCCAGGGTATCTGGTTGAGTCGACTAATAGGGGACTTGTTGGGAATGAAGGAGGCGTCAGTGAAGCTGTTAATGGACAACAAATCGGCGATTGCGTTGAGCAAGAATCCCGTGCATCACGACAGAAGCAAACATATTGATACTCGGTATCACTTCTTGCGTGAGTGCATAGAACAAGGCAAGCTGGAGGTGGATCATATCGGTACTGCAGATCAATTAGCAGACATCTTCACGAAGGCCTTGGGGCGAGCCAGGTTCCAGGAGTTAAGAGAAGCTCTCGGCGTGTTACATGTGCATCAGGTTTAGGGGGTGAAATGTTAGACTAAACTAATGCACGTCATTGTAATCTTTACATTCAGAGTCGAGTCCAGTTAGTTGAGATAGGGGATGAGCATGACCGGTGGCGTGCCGGGTCATGACTCAATCCTGGTCGTCGGTGAGTTTGTCAGCGCCACGCCTTGTATCGCGCACGCTGTGAACGTCGCGGTGAAACGTCGGACACACGGTGCACGACGTGGCGCAGGGTCGATCCAGGCGTATGCACCTGGGATCATGTATCTATATAAACGTCAAATAAAACCGAAGAGGCTGCGTTGTCGGGCAGCAGTATTCTATTATTGTTTCTTGCTATTTTCCATCTAATCTCGCCGCAGGTCATCAGCGCGACCTCGCCGAGACAGCACGTCGCCGGAGTAGTTCTTGCTCCAACAGTTTCTGCACGACAAATTTTAGAACTACTACCACTGCAGACCCCTGTAGGATATATGTACCCGTCTAGCTAGCTACCTGGCCATGCACTCGAGACCCATGAGCTTCTCGAATCGCCGGGCGTCGCAGGGGATCCGCAGCACGCCGGGCTGGCCGTACCCGTACTGCCGCTCGGCCATCTCCAGCAGCTCCACCATGCGCGGCTCCTTGAGCAGCGCCACCGGCACCAGGACCGTCTCATGCTCGTCGTCCTCGCCGACGACGTCGCCAACGAGCCGCATGGGCACGTAACCCCTCGGCATCGCCGCCCCATTGCCGGCGCCGCGGACCGGCGAGGCCGAGCCGTGCTTGCTCCGTGCCGCCTGCTGCTTTCTCCACGGCATCTTCGCCATATCTATATGGTTCTTGGGATAGAACGCAAGTCACGTCGTCGTAGCAGCGGCAAATGGCACTGGCACCGTGTAGTTGTTGTTGGGCAGCGTTTATATAGGGAAGAAGAGAGGAAGAAGAGAAGGAAAAAGGTGACGGCCTGATGGGATATTGTCAAGGCTTTTTTAGATGCTGCTGGCTGCGCAAAGAAAATTTAGAGTTGCATTGAATTTGGATTGGAGAGCTGGTCTTTGTCGACTCGTGAAAAGGTGACGGCCTTCGATCGAGACCAAACATAACTTATAAAGATGGCACCGTTAGTAGTGCTCGGCTCAGTTGATGCACCACCGGTTCTTCACATACCAAGTGTTCGGAGAATTTGCAATTGATCTGGCCACCG
Source organism: Hyparrhenia diplandra (assembly GCA_015847255.1). Taxonomy (NCBI): domain Eukaryota; kingdom Viridiplantae; phylum Streptophyta; class Magnoliopsida; order Poales; family Poaceae; genus Hyparrhenia; species Hyparrhenia diplandra. The sequence continues at coordinate 446,760 of JADLZK010010322.1, forward strand.
CCCACCGGGTCAATGACGCGGACAGAATGCGGCATGGATACGGTCAATCCGGTCACAATCTCCCAATTTCCTCAAAAAACAGTCTCTCAATTTCCGCCTCCCTGCTTGGTAGACCAATGGCAGAGATTGATGTACCTTCTGAGCAACACGTACGTACGTTCATCTTGACCACTGCTAGAAAAAATATATCTTAATTTTTTAAAATTAAATAAAAAACATCAATCCTGGCAACAATCTGATAGAATGATGACCTATTTTTTGCTAATACCCACCTTCATTTTATTAAAATGAACTGTTCCTATTAAATCTTCATCTAACTTACCCATATTCCTATATACTCACCTGTCCCAAAAACATGCAACTATGTGATTCATGTGATTCAATTTGACTAGTTTTTTTTTACCAAGTTTATAGTAATTAGTATTTTTTTTTCTCTCAAACAAAATTCATTACAAAAATATATTTCATCATTAATCTATTGATACTTATTTTTTGTATTACAAGTGTTAGAAATCTTTTATATAAGTTTCATCAAATTTGGAATCACTTGACTTCTCGAGAAGTGAGAATAGTTTTGTGGCAATAACTATGTAAGTTGCCTTTTTTTTTTTTGAAAGCGGGCTTTGCCCGTACTACATTAAGAGAAGTGAGAAAGTTCATTATATCCTAGTGCACTCCCTTAGCGAATTGCTTGGGAGCCCGCTAGGCCAAACACATAGACATATGGCACCAGCTTTAACGGTGGCACTTAGAGTGGTGCGCTAAGAAGGAAACCAATGTGCGACTAAAGAAATAGAGACACTAACTAGGAGAGGGCGAACCATCCAAATCCTTCCCTGCAAAGCCGACGTCGAGCATAGGGAAGATCTTGCGCACGTTCTCACGCCTAACAGACGGAAGAGCATCACTGAATGCTGTTTGGAACCATACAACGATTGTGGAGTCCGGGGTGTCGGACACCATGTGCTCGAGTCTCCCCTCCCACGTGTTCAACAAGATACGCCACGCCCGCCTCCGGGTGAGGATCGCAGAAGGCCGACTTGGCGGCCAGCCGCCGCTGCAACGCGGGGAACCGGGCCATCGCCTACCACCTGTGTCCTTCGCATGCGAGGCGTACCCTTCATCAGGGGCTCCTCCAACGGCAGCCTGAAGGAGTCGACGAAAGCTGCTATCGAAGCGACCGTAGGTGCGACAGTGATAGGTGCGGTGGTCGTGGGCTTTGCGGTCGCTGAGGCAAGTGGAACACATACAACCGCGGTACTCACATTAACCGCCTCCGATACTTCCGCTTCTGCGACGCTTAGCCGGGCCATGTCAGGCGACGAAAGGGGGGATGGCGGCACATCCTGGGCCTGGGTTACCTCCAACACGGCCCTGCTGAGACAAGCCTCCGCCTTGACCAGGAAGATGGGGCTGGGCTGGTCCATGTGAGGTGGCAAGAGAGGGTCCTCCAACACCGCACGAACCTCCGACACCACAACATCCACGGTTGAACTCGACCACACGTAGTGGCGAAGGTTCTGCGCTGCCAAGGAGACCGCATTGGTAGACTAACGCACGATGAGGGAGGCCACGGGCTCATCAAGCATTGGGTCCACCCGAGCGGGACACTCCACAACCACATACGGCACAAGCGCGAAGGGGTCGGCGATGTCGGCGTAGCTCACGGCGATGTGACCTTTAGAGGCATGGCGTCTCTCCCCAGCTGCAACATTGTCGATGTCGATGAGCCGGACAAAGAATCTGTTCGACGAAGAAAGGAGCTGCTTGTAGCTTGACGCCCTAGGAGCTCTGTGGCCATCGCCATGGCTGTCGACGCCGTGGTGATCCGGAAGGAGTTGGTGCGGTCGTGGCTCCTGCCCATGGCTCGCGGAGGGGGTTTAAGTTGCCTCTTTAGATAAATGTATAAATTATCATTGGTAAATACACTTATAACCGTACTTATGTATGACTTAATTCCTAGGATCGATTCCTAGCTCATTTTTAAACCTGGAGATGAGCTAAACAATTTATTTGCAATGTATCAGGTGCAAATCAATCTGGAAAATTTGTTGCACGGAGGGGTTGATTTGCACCAGATTTTGCAATAATCGTACATACTCTAGTGAATATTATTAGTTACCTCTAGTCGTTAGGCCACTTTGTTGATTTTTTTTCTCATATTAACTTATCATTGTCTGCATCTGGAGGAGGCTGCTGTCCAGTTTCCACGCAAAGTGACACTGCGGGTGGAAGAACAAGAATCTTAAGGGTTACGGCTGCAAGAATCTTGACAGAAGCTACAACTTGAAGAAGGTGCGTCGCACGTGAGGTTCAGAGACTGCGAAGATGGTGGCTGCCACACGGGCCCAGCTGTGGTTGCATTGCAAACATTCCTTTCTGGATCAATTTGGATGGACAAGTCAAAATTTCATTTAGATTAGGGAACCAAAGGATGGACAAGTCAATTGACTTGAAAATGTTTCACTATATATTTCTATTAGTATAGGTTAAGTCTTTGATACAATAATGAGCCCAAGACTTTTGCAGCAACAATCATCAGAAAGAACAAAACTACGTTTGAGTTATTCGTTGGATTGACGGCAACCGTTCTCCAACTCTCCAAGAATCGCAGTGCTTCCCCTAAAATTTTTTCTTCTTAGGTGATTGCGGCGCAGGCTGCTATACTGTTACAGCAAGAAAAAAAATAAAGTTGAACAATGGAAAAAAGTTCTATGCGGCACTGGTGCTTTCGGTAGTGGACAACAGACCACTACAGATCACTGTATGTATAACACTCCCCCTCCCTACTTTTTTATAAGTAATGAAAAATGTCTTTTAAAAACAATTTATTAACTTGTTAATGAAAACACATGTCAACATACACGGTCTGGAGGCCTCCTAGCCGCGGACTCGCAGAATCCTGTGGTGGTCGCGATCGGCGAGCGGGCGGGGGAGCACCGTGACAAGGCCACGACTACGGTGGACATTTTGGCTCTGAAGGAACGCCGGCTCCGACAGCGGCTGACCACACGCCGCCAGTGTCGGGGCTGCCAGGCACAAGGGAGAGGTCACACCACATGGTGCGGGTGTTCCACGGCAAGTGGTCAAGATCCCCGTGTTGGGCGCTGGCCCGCCACCCAGGAACGACCCTGTTGACTCAGACGCCGAGTCGTAACGGGAGCTCTTCCCCGACCTCGCACGCCCATGGCATTCCCGCGGGCGACGCGGCACCCGTGCATGACAGCCACCGCCGATCCATGGATCTGAGCCGGTGCGCACAAACCGGTTGTCTAATTCGTGAGTAATTCCCTTAGGAGGAAAGGTTTGAGAGTGACGCATAATGTAATATCTTAACCCTCGGCAACGCGTGAAAGCGCGGACGTAAAAACTCTTTTCTTAAATACAAAGATGCTAAGTCCTTTTCATATTTGTGAAAAAAGCTAAGCTGTGTGGTGGCAACAAAAGGGGCATTTGGTTATTAATAAGGCTCACCATCTGTCCCTATTTATTTTTTATGTATATGCATATTTATTTGAGAGCTGTGCACAGCGAAACATGTTTCATTTGAAGCTGGCGTTGGGCACGTGATTAGAATTTTCTTGAGACAACGGTTTGTCAACGTGCAAATTGGATTGGGACAACACAAAGCCTTGAGCATCAGAAATCATGGTAGCACGCAGCCGCCAGGCAACGACTAAGCTAGGAATTGAAGCGGCACGGCTGGCAAAACAAGTACGTATGGATATACACGTCAATATCAATTCAAGCTGAAGATTGGCCAAATAATCCAATTGAAAAATGACCTTGCCACTGTTGGGGAAAAAAGAGAGAGAATTGATGTATATTTACGTACTCTGCTGAGGGTCTTCGTTTGGCTATCGCAGTGACTGGACGTCATCAGATGGCTAGTGCTCTTGGGTCAGTCGTCGTTTTGCTTGAAAGATGAAACTCATTTCAGACTACCAGTCGACAGCCGTTGATAGGCCGATACTCCAAAATGACTCGACAAATCAACAACAATAGTACAGTATGTTCTGTTGTGCTAAGATGATTCAGGTAAAGAATTATAAAAGCATATATCGAAGCTTTCATCTTGCCTGAAAGAAAAGCAGATCGGAGGTTATCTTGTTTGTTTCTGAAAAGAGAGAATTCTGGAAGCATAGATAGGGCTTCCTTCCAACTTTCCAAGTGAACGATGGAGACCCTTTCAGTATCAGATAACAGAGTGCTCTGCTGCACTGAAAATGACTTTCTTCATTTCTTATTGGCAAAATAGGCTGCAAATCCTACACTCCAAGTATTCCAGGATCAGGAAGGGGTGATGAAGAAACACGACCTTCCTCTATGTAGTGATATGCGCATTGCCTCTTTGTGTCTGATACAGAGTTTGGAATACGAACAGTAGCTGCACAGGCACTTTTAAAACGCTTGATTTAACTTTGAATTTGCTTTGTTTGGTGATTCTCACTTGTCTTGCGTGTTCAGAAATTAATTAAGAAGCAGCAGCTGAAAGTAAAGTGTGGTATATATATCAAATCAAATGATCAGCATACGAAACTAGCCGATAATAGGCGTGAGTGAGGACCTAACAAAGAATTTTAATAAGCCGATAATATGTTCATCAAAGAATTTTAATCGACCTAACAAAGAACAAGCTAGTTTCATATATCTATGTGTACACTACTACTGAAGCAGCTGCTCTAGCTAAGGTCGCCTCATTGGGCGCGTTGTCGTCGTCATCTTGGTCATGGCCAGTCATACCAGCCATTAAATTTCATTTCAGGCTGAGGATCTGATGCCGCCGGCGCCGCCGCATCTGTGCATGGCGCCATCGAGTACCTGGCGGAAGTGTCCGGCGTCACAGGGCACCCTTAGCACGCCCGGCTGGCCGTACCCGTACCGCTGCGCCGCCATGTCCAGCAGCTCCGCGACGGAAGGGTCGCTGAGCAGGCGCACCGGCACCAGCACGCGCTCGCCATCCCCGTCCCCGCCGGCGTGCAGGAGCATCGGGACGTGCCCTCTCGGGACTACGACCTTCTCCTCCTCCTCGGCGGCGCCCCGAACGGGCGACGGGATTTTCCTCTTCCAGGACACCATTTCCGCTACTGCTGCGATGGAGCTAGCGATTCAGTTAAGTCGATGGATCGTGGCTTATGCTTGTTCGTTCTTGCGCGCGCTCTGGATCGTCGTCGTCGTCAGCTCCGGGGAAGACGTAGGAATTTATAGGGTGGCCGGCCGGCAGGGTGGGGATTGCGTGGCAGGTTTGTTTGAGTGTTTGACGCGACGACAAGGATCGAGTGAGATGGTCGTCGCGGCCGTCCACGGGCCGGGCGGTCGTTGTCCAGTCCAATTTGAATATTTTTGGGCGAGCAATTGGGGACGCGATGGAGCCGGATGCCAGGCACCTTCCTTCGCGGGCACGGGCACGGGCACGGGCACGGGCAGCGTGAGACCAAAATGGCCTGGTCCGTCCGTCCGTCCGTCCTGTGCACATCTTCCGTTTCCAGTTTCCAGCCACTGTACGTGGTGATTTTCTTCTTCCAGTCCATCCACATCCAGGGAAAGGGGAAAAGATGGATTTGTAGCCATCTGTCGATGCACAACGTCTCGATCTCTGCTCGAGCCTACACGAATTGAACCAGCAGCGTGTGCACGTGTGGATCAAGAACGTGCCGTGCGTCTTGTGCGGCATGCATGCGCCAAGTTCAAGTCGTCGTTGCCCTCGCATTCCTGTTCCTTTGGGACACACGGCGCCCCGTGAATGGACTCATACATTCATTGTCCGTGAACCGTGATATCGCTAGTAGATTTTTAGTTTGTGCACTAAGATTTGGTCATGTGACGTACTCGTGCAGGTCTGATGCGTATGAGATGACCAAACTAAATGACACAAGATCTTGATTGAAACATGCATGTTCAACATGTACATGTGCCTGCAGTATGAACTAATTAACTGTGTGCATTTGAACGAGGTGAATCGTGAATTCTCGTGATCGCTGTTTACTTTTCCAGATAGGTAGATTTGGTCGGTCATGAGATGACCCAATTAAATGGCATGGAGACCGAAATATGCATGTTCAACAGGACGCGTAGTATATGGAAGGAACGTGCGTGCTTGTTTCAGGTATTCAATGTTATCTGTGGCGCTTTTTTGTAGGAAAAAGTTAGGTATTCAAGCGGCTCGGCTAAACGGAAATTGGAATATCCTGAAAAATTGGGATCAATTGGTGTGAAAAGAAATGGCCCTGATCGATACAAATATTTCCACGGCGGCTACAAGCAACTCGTAGCTAGGCCTCAGATAGATCTACTATTTGACCTCAAGTCACATTCGTGTACTCATGTGTTTTTATATTCCTACGATACATAGTATTTTCAAGTCTCCGTTCAAACGCGGACCACGCTCACGTGCGCCGGGGTCGCATACGTACGCCGCCCCGTCCGTCCCTTCGCATCCAACTTGCCGTTGCCATATGGAGGTACACGGAGTAGAGCCTCGACACGTACAGTATTGGCGTGTCCGGTACTCACCACCATTTCAGAGCAGACGTAATAATTGACTCACGCCTGGATTTCTCTTGGATATACTTCGATTCCCTCCCCCGTCTATTAAATGCATAACAAAATTAGCAACTTTTAAATAAAAAAATAGTCATATTTATCATATTATTATTAGATAGATAGGTAAAGATTGTTAGATTATTTAATATACAGTATATATGCTTTCGTATTATACTTGTTTAGAATCATGAATATTGATACTTGCCTAATATATAGTATGACATAGAATCTCTACAACATGAGGGGGGTTTGTTTCAAACATAAAAAATAAGATGTTTTTATTGAGGATATATCTGTAATTAATTACATTTTTTAGGATAGGTAATTTATATTTTTTTATATATAATTGGCAGATTACATTTTGATGTATATAGAGTAAGAAGCAACCAAGAAATTAAGATCCGCTACTCCTTCCGGTCATAAAATAAAAAAAACGAAGTGATGGTCAAAAACTGGTACGAAGATATATATATACAGCAGAATCAGACCGTGGACAAATTTAAATAGTCATGTAATATGTGCAGAATATACGTGGAGAATTATATATGCTTATCAAGAATTAATTTAGCAAAGATCCAGCAAACAAGAAGCAAAAGGTAATAATCTAGCATTGCATTCCATGTTGTGGCTATCACATCGACACAATTAACATTTAGCAGGATGTCCTCACTTATTATTAGGCAGTAATAATAGCTAGTGAATTCTCAGTTTAAAATTTAGAACAAAAATAACATCATAAACATAAGAGTTCTCAAGCGTTTTTAAATCTTGAAGTCCTCTTGGTTTTAGTCTAGAGAGAAGTTATCAGATATCCAATTTTAAACGTCGCCACATGGGGTAATCATAATTTTGTGGGATAATCCATATACATCAGATTTTGTCGATTCTAGCTATATCCTAGCCCCGCATCCATACACTCAAATTTAGATTATTCATAACCACAAAAATATTAAATATCTTCTCCATATCCTCGAAATTTACGTAGAGTGATCGGCGTAGAGAATTATCTATGTCACTTTCACTTAGTCTTCAAACGTGGTGAAATTGTCGGTTGACCGGAAGGTTCAAGCAAACAAGACAATGCAATTAGAGACTGGATTTATGGGTGAGAGGATATCGCTCAGTGCAAGATAGTCATTAGCTCTAAAAAAACATCTCTAAGACATGCCTCATAATAGAAACTAATGGATTCCCCACGCGTTGTTGCTGTGAGTATGAAGAAGAATACTATGAGTTACAACATTACTATCAGCATCCTATTCTTTTTCTTTCTTCTTTTTCCCTTTTTTATTTTCTTTCTTTTCTCTATACCGACGAGTCCCGCTTATAATTTTATTAAAATATATACATATGAGATCTTGTTTTAAAGGATTTATTAAAATGAATTTAATGGTATAATCAGAATTTGATTTATTTATTTTTTTGGATCATGAGTTATAACCTTTTTTATGCCCATAGACATGTAGGACATGTTGATGACGGGCGCAAGGAAGGGTTAGTGGGATGGTGAGGTGGCATGCTAGTGGGGTGTTAGTGGGATGGTGAGGTGACGTGCTTCCATGTCAAGAGAATTAGCAAGTGGGGGTTGCAAATATAAGTTTTATAGATACTTGATAACCTCACATGATCTTTGGAGTTTATGCATAAGACTAGCTCTTAACAGAGAGATAGTTCTCCTCCCTCTTCTATTATAAAATATAAAATAATAAGATCTGAGTTAGATTAAGTCAACTTTTGAGGTGCCCTCGTTAACTTGAGCGCTCCCTAGCGAGTTTGTTTTGTACATCTTCTCGTCCACATCATACAAAACGTATGACGCAAGCTATCGATTTCAATAGTTGTTGGACAATCCCTAGGTCTACTCCTCCGTTCCAAAAATAAATGCTTATATCAAACTTTGAGGACTCAATCAATCTTAAATAAACCTTTGCTGCCGCGGCCCACAATGACGACATGTTCATGCCAATCCTCTTCTTTTATTTGTGTCAATGTGAAAAGAAACTCTCAGCATCATGGGAAGGACTATACTTTGTTTATGTCAATAGAAAGGTTTTTTTTTTTTTTCTTCCTGGAGTACGTATACGTGTAGTATTTTGTTGTGGACTAACCGAGCTAGCGACACAGAGCTAATGATAATAAACAAGTACTCTGGTGGTGTTGCGTTACGTTTACTACAGTTATAAGTCAATCTGCTTCCATCATCACAATATATAGAATTGATCAATTGAATAAGAAATATAGCTAGAATCCAATGGATGAAATCAATCAATATAATAAGAGATGTCTTGAAGAACAAACTAAATCGTGTAGTATTGTTCTTGCTCCTACAAGCTAAGCTAGGTCGCCGCACGGGGGTGTGCTTTCTTTTTTTCCCCTCAGTGCTCAGGTAGCAGCCAGATCTTCTTCACGCGAAGCTGATCCCGATGCATCTCTGCATGGCGCCGTCGAGGACCTGCCGGAAGTGTCCGGCGTCGCAGGGCACCCTTAGCACGCCCGGCTGGCCGTACCCGTACCGCTGCGCCGCCATGTCCAGCAGCTCCGCAACGGAAGGGTCGCTGAGCAGGCGCACCGGCACCAGCACGCGCTCGCCTTCCTCTCCGTCCCCGCCGCCGGTGACCATGGGCACGTGACCTCTCGGGACCTTCTCCTCCTCGTAGACGCCGGCGCCGGACCCCGCGCGCCCGGGCGACCCGCTGCCGTTCTTCCTCTTCCACGCCATGGCCACCGGCCGGATGTTAATTATTTGCCCGGCCGATCGACGCCGACGAGCGAGATCGCTCGATCTAGCTAGCTCGGCGCTGCAGGACTGGGAGCTAGCTGCTGGGGCGACTGGGCGAGTGATGATTGGATCGCGTTTTCGCGTACGTCTTCCTTCCTGGACTAGCTCGGTCGGTCGTGAGCTGCGGAAAAACGAGCGAGAGCTGGCTGGATTTATAGGGTTTGATTGGAAACTGGAACGAGCGCGGTGGCTTCGCGGCGGGCGGGGGTTTATGACAGTTGCATAATCTTTTGACCGAGCTGGGTCCTCTCATCGATCTCCTCTCTGTGCCAGTCCAAATTGTTGACCTGGACAGATCATCTCGGAGTCTATCGCTATCATAGTTAATTCTGTCAATTCGGAAAAAATAAATCGTGGTTTATTAGCTAGCTACTAGAGGTTAGGTTCGCTGTATGGTTGAACACAGGGGTTGAATAAGCCTCTGGACCGATCGGGAGGTATAACGTGTATTGTATGCAGCCATATACACACACAGGTGAGCCATCGTTCACTGATCCAACCAATGGTTTATCGTAGAACGCAGGAGCGTCACAAGTACTGACGAATTAACTAGCTCGCTAGGTACAGTCACATGCATATATGGCGGCTACGTACTCGACTGATCATCGATATGGTGGTTGCTAGACGACACCACGGACAAGAATGCGCGGAGCACATGATGGAGGCAGCGTAGCACCACCCGCCGCCCACACCACACACAAACGTGAGAAGAAACAAGAGCGAAGGTGCCGGCGGCGCGGTCTTTTTGCCATTTTGGCAGCAAATGAAGCTGCTAAATTCCTGCGACGGCTACTTGTACAGATCGGGACTTTTTGTGAATTTTTTCCCTTTTTTTAAAAAAAAATTCAAATCCGTCCCCCTAGTTTAAAATTATTTGCTTTGCATATCCCTTTTGGTCGCGCCAAACCGCGGTTGGCGTGATTTTTTTACATGTCGCGCCGGGCGCATGTGGCGCGACCGGTGCATCCACGGTGGCGGGGTGGCGTTGACCACGCCGCGCCAAGCATGCGGCGCGCCGACGGGCCGTGCATGCCGTCTTGTGGTAATTGTTTGTTTGTGCCATGGTATTGTAGTGCATGTCGCCGCTGTGTTTAGATCCATAGAATTTGGGAAAAATGACACATCGGACAATATAGCACTTTTGATTGTTTGTAGTAATTATTGTACTACAATACCTAACTAGGCTCAAAAGATTCGTCTCGTCGTGTACATTAAAACTATATAATTTGTTTTTTATTTAACTATATTTAGTGCTCCGCATTATGAGGTAAAAGATTTAATGTGATAGGTTAATAGTGAATTTTGGAGAGAGAATTTTTGTTCTAGCTTGTTGCCTCCTGTCCACTAGCACTCTGCTATCTACTGCTAAAAGCGTCGCTCATGCTGCCCTCCGGTCCCCACCACGTCCCGCGCGTCTACGCCAAGACATAACACTAGCCTTGCTCTTCACGGACAACACACCGGCCTTGTTCTTCATGCACAACCTGGTCCTCGGGCCTCTCGCCCCGGCGACGACAAGGAGTAACCCATATCATGGGTGAGATTCACTTGGTGGCCACAAGTTGCACTGCTATAAATAGTGTTCTTTCTCTGGCATCGAGACAAAGCATGCATGGTGCATAGAGCCGTAGTGTCCATGCGTTCAGATTCCAAAATTCTCTCCCCAAAATTCACTAACGTATCACATTAAATCTTTTACCTCATACATGGAGCACTAAATATAATTAAATAAAAAAAACAAATTATATAGTTTTGATGTACACGACGAGGCGAATCTTTTGAGCCTAGTTAAATTATTGTAGGACAATAATTATCAAACAAACAAAAAAGTGTTATGTTGTCCGATGTGTTATTTTTTTCCCAAATTCTATGGATCTAAACACGCCAGCCGGCATGCACACCACACACGCCCATGGCACAAACAAACAATTACCACAAGACGGCATGCGGCGGCCCTTTCGCAGATGCACCGGGCGCGACCGACGGTCCCATGCTCACCACGCCAAGACGGGTCAACGCCACCCCCGTCACGTGGATGTTGCGGTCGCGCCACACGCGGTGGCGCCGACATGTAAAAAAATCACGCCACCGCTGGCGCGACCAAAAGGGATATGCAGCAGCAAATAATTTCAAACTAGGGGACGGATTTGAAATTTTTTTTGAAAAAGGGCAAAATTTCATAAAAAGTCCTACAGATTGGGACCCCTACCACCACGCATCATAACGACCACATGGACCGACATGGATCTCGGGTGCTCCTGACGACCTTGACGCCGTTGGCGACGTGACAGTCGCCGAGCTGGCTCCCCTCGGACCATCGTGACGATCGACTTTGGAGGCCGATAGATGCCGTCGTGCCCGCGGTTTCGCAGCACCTGCGCCTGCCGCATGTGTCCAATTCCACGTGGTGTTCCAGCGTCTGAGAAGACTTGGTCTGGGTGGGCTACTGAGACCTGTTGGGCCTGAATACATGTGAAGAAGATCGGGAGGCATCTCGGCCCGTCGGCATATGTCCAGCCGGAACGGCAGTGTCAGCTTAATACTATACCACCAAAATTAATTGAATAATTCATATCTGCAATTTCTATGGTTTAATTGTGGGAATTTTTTTTATGGTGAACTAATTATTGCAACTGTAGTAAAACTTTTAGTCACTAGATCATGTATAACTTAGTTATTTATATTTATTTAAATTTAACAAGCACAAACCCTAAAAATATATAACTAAGTTGTACATGATCTAGTGAGTATGAAATTTTCACTATAGTTTAAGCCCAACATAATTAGGCCACCATAGAAATTTCACCACAATTGGGCCAATGAAACTACAATTATGAATTAATCTAATTAATTATATATTAGTGTATATCTAAATCTATTTCTATAACACAACTTTTTTTACTAAAAACATATCATATTATATATTAACTGTCTATATATACACATATGGAGTCCAACAAAACGTTTTTTTTTTTTTTAATTTTATGATTTTTCAAAGATTAAACTAAAATAAATAAAAAGAAAAGAAAAATACAAAACCACCCTAGGGAGGTACAACACACAACTCAAAAAGTTGAGGAAGGTGATTTGTCCGGTTTTACAATTCAAGTAGGAAAACCCAACTTTTGCAAAAGTTGGGGCAGAAAAAGTTGAGTTTTTCCTTTTCAATACCTTTTTCTTTTTCTTTTCAAGCCGGATATGCGGACCCCTAAGGTATTCCTAGTTTAACTTCTATCCTTCTACGACAATGACAAGAAGCTAGAAGAAAAAGATGCAGATTGGCTACACCGAACCTCCTAGTATATATTATTATTGCGTCGGTACTTGAAAGAGCCTAAAAACATGAAAATCAATTTTAGGAATAGATAGATAGACGAAGAAACAATCATCATAGAAGGTAAGCACCTTCTACGACAAAAAAAAAAAAAAAAAAAGAAATGAAAGAGAAGAAGAAAAGATGATGGTCAAATAGGGTTTAGGGTAGGATCACTTTAAATAGCTAGCCTAAATATATAATAGAAAGAGAACAAAATGGGTGGAAAAAAGATGAAAATGACAACAAATCAAAGCCAAGGTTCCAGTGTTAAGCCTGAGACGATGATGTGATTAACCTAATGATATCTTTCTGGTTTTATAAATATTAATATTTTGTCTATATATTTATTAATCCTATGGTTGATTCATATATGAGATGGGTATCTATTTTTAGAGAGATAGAGAGAGATAGAGAGAGAGTACTAGTAGTCTTTTTAAAAATAGAGTCATGCTGTCTCAATCCTTATTGCTGCCAAAATGACGACACACATGTTCATGTCAATCTCTCTCCTTTTATCTGTGTCACTGTGAGAAGAAACTATCAGGATCCGTAGAAGGGTTCTTTTCTTGGAGTATGGAGTACGTTTTTTTTTTTTTTTTTTTTTTTTTTTTTTTTTTTTGGACTAACGCAGCTAACGACAAATTAGAACAAGCTCTGGTGTGGTGTTGCGTTACGTTTACTTATAAGTCTTTCTGCTTCCATCATCACAAATACAGAATTGAATGGATGAAATCAATCACTATAATAATAATATACAAGCTACAAGCTAGATCGCCGCACGGGGTTGTGCTTCCCCCCAGCTAGCACAGCCAGATCTTCTTCACGCGAAGCTGATCCCGCATCTCTGCATGGCGCCGTCGAGGACCTGCCGGAAGTGTCCGGCGTCGCAGGGCACCCTCAGCACGCCCGGCTGGCCGTACCCGTACCGCTGCGCCGCCATGTCCAGCAGCTCCGCGATGGAAGGGTCGCTGAGCAGCCTCACCGGCACCAGCACCCGCTCGCCATGATGATCTCCCCGCTGTCCTCCCCACCGGCGACCAGCATCGGGGCGTGCCCTCTCGGGACCTTCTCCTCCTCGTAGACGCCGGCGCCGGACCCCGCGCGCCCGGGCGACCGCGACCCACTGCCCCCGTTCTTCCTCTTCCACGCCATGGCCTCTACCTCTCGTAGGACTAGTGGGAGCTAGAGAGATGATTGGATCGCGACGTTCTTCAACTTCCACGCTATAGCTAGCTAACTGATGATTGGATCAGCTGCGGGAAAAGGAGCGAGAACTGGCTGAATTTATAGGGTTGGATGGAGCTAGGAGGACGAGCGCGCGCGGCTTCGCGGCAGGCGCCGGTGAAAGGATTTACTACGGCAGTTGCAGAATCTTTTGACCCAGCTGGGTACTTTCCACTGTGACAGTCCAAGATGTTGACCTGGGCAGAGGCTATCATGGCCATGGCCCATGGAGTCTACCATGGTTAACTGATTGTTGAACATGGGTAGAGACGACGATCATGATCCTATATTCTAGGTCCTCGACAATGTTATCTCAGTCACAGTGATGTCTAAATTAGAGAGAGAGAGAGAGAGAGAGAGAGAGAGAGAGAGAGAGAGAGGATTTAGATTTCTGTCTTTCTGCACCTCATGTTACAGTGTATGCTGCTAGCGTTACAAATAAATTCAGAAGCGACGTTGCAGAGAGAAGGATTCGGTGCTAGTTGATTAGAGTTTTTTTTTTTTGACAAATTGATTAGAGTATTTGAAAGGGAATAGAGACTACAAAAAGCGTGACATGGATGACTGTCCACCGTCCCAGTCTTGTCTTAATTTGGCGTTTCTTTATTTCTAAGCTAGTCTAGCTAGCTAGACCCATAACATCATGCATGCTCAGAAGCTACTACTTCGGGGGCGTTCGTGCCATTTTTCTTCTATGATGGACTTTTTTGTAGCCATCACTCTCCACGTTGTATATAAGGTAATAGTGAAATCATATAATATTTCGCAGCTATGAGTGGGTCGGCCCCTTTGCCAAGTGTCACGGGCACTCGGCAAAGACCGTGATACACCCCTTTGTCGAGTGCTCATATTATACTCGGCAAAGAAAAGGAGTGATGACGGCCGGGGAACCGTGACGACAGCCTTTGCCGACTGCCCGACGTCTGGCACTCCGAGATATAAGAGTGAGAAGTGATGATGAGATAATGGTCAAACCAAACACCCTTTAGTGACATATTTAACAAGTTATTAATGGCGTGTGTACTGGTCTAGCTAGGGTCATCCAACCCAAGTATATATTGAGCCTGCATCTGTTCATGTCACATGTTACCAAAGAACATACTCCTAGGTTAAATTAAAAAAAAAAAAAACTCCTATATATAGAACCAACTCAGTCCTCGTTAAATTGAGGAACGAGTCTCGAACCTCTCTATATACATGGCGATTAATGAACCCATGGCTGATGAGTCAATCCTCAAATCAAACACATAAGTCTTCCGCGCGCAACATCTTAGGGTAAGCATCCATCATGCCTCCATGTGTGTGTAACACTACAATTTCACTAGGATGCATTTAGTAGGTAGTAATAAATTTGATACTAAAATAGCACAATATTATATTAAAAAAAAAAACCTGCTGGTTGTGAATCGCTGATGATGACCGGTGTCGCATAAGTTACCGCTAGCCGGCTTCGTAGAACGCATGAGCGTCACACTCGCGAAGAACTAGCTAGTTTGCAAGAGACCCAGTCATGGCGGCTACAACCTACAGTACGAGCGATAGATGTGGTGGTTGCTCGACGACACGACGGACAACAACGCCCGGCCCAGCGCCACCCACACACAGCAGTGAATATTCCTACGGCAGCTAGCTACAGCGAGAATTACCTCCCTGCCTGTGGATCACATATGCTTGGATGCTCGTGCTCCTTCGAGTCGTTGGCGACGTGACAATCAGCTGGCCGGCTCGCTCGGACCAGCTGATCGACTCGACTTTGTGGCTGCCGAGCACCGATCGAGCGGCCGTTTGCTCCAGTTGCAGTTTTTGCGTGAGTCGTGCCCGCGGTTTCGCTGCTTTCGCGGCGACTGCCGCGTCATCTTGTTGTGCCCCACGCGGTATATTTCGGTCGGCGTTTGAGGAACCTTGGTCTGGGCTACGGAACCTGTTGGCCCGTGGCGAGGCCCGTCAACATAGGCATAGCCCTAGTCGGAACTTACAGCCTGACTTGGGCCTGCAGTTCGGTTACCTACGTTTTCTTTCCGTGTTTGCGCTCCAATATAAAGCGGCCCGTAAGGTATTGCTAGCCTGATGCGTCTCGAGCGCGGTGGCCAGTACTTGCGGAGGAACGGCAGAGCAGCCCACCACATGTTCGATAAAATGTTCGGAGGTGAACTTATCAGCTCGAGGAAGAGGTGACCGTATCCAAATCAAGCCAGGCAACCAAACACTCCAATCTCAAAACCGGACAACAATGGGCCACCAAAATCAAAAGCAACCAAACAAACCCAAGAGGCTAGATTTGGTCTGCCTATTCCTGGCCAGACTAGGGTGGGCCAGCCAGGCTACAATTGGCACAACCAAACACTCTTTAGTAGCCCTCTATGAGCATGATGATGGGTCATGAATCCAAGTTCATCCTAAAACAATGGGTTTTGCTAGTGTGTATAGGACGGCTGTCTATAATTTATGGCCCTATAAACTCAGTGTTCAACATCATATCCAATCACAGACAAACACAACAGTATAAAAGTCTAAAGCAACCAGTACCAGCAGTACACAACGACCAAAACGGTGGTATAGGGCATGTTTGATTTGAGAGCCGAGGGGGGCCAGGTCGTGGCCAGCCATGGCCAGGCTCATATCGCACAAAGCTCTTTTGTTTGATTTCTACGCATGAGATGAACCAGCCTCGCTTGAGACCGTGTTTGATTTATGGTCCAAGAGGTATGTATACTCACGCATAATATTTTGGTAGACTTACCACCTCACTCTTCTCTTCGACATTTTAGCCGAGCACCGATGAGCATGGTGGGCGGCATGCTCCTCATCGATGCGGACCTCCAAGCACCGCCACTCCTTCCCGGCATCGCCAAGACGCCGCTGCACCTCCGCCGCTGGTCGTGGAGCCCTTCGTCGGGCGCGACTCACGCCGCTGGGCGCTGGCCGACCACGCGGTCGCGAGCTCACCCATCGCGGGAGGGAATCGCGCAGGAGGGAACTGGCCGGCCGAGCTTGTCGCCGGCTCCTCGCCGTCCCATGTGCCGATGGGGAAGGGCGCCGCGCCGATCCTCCCCCTCACCCGCGCCGGTGGGAAGGCCCGCGCGCCCAGCTCCTCCCCGCCCGCCGTTCAGCCTCCTTCGCCGCATCGCGGTGGAGTTGCGCCACTACCGGTCTCCCTCCCGCCATGCCGTCGGTGGAGGAAGGTCGCATGTGCCGCCTCGTCCTTGTCATCGTGGAGGAAAGGGTTGAAGGTTGGCCAGAGGTGACGGATGCAAAGAAGAGAGAGCACGCGTGGAAGGAACGAGCCCCGGGCTCTGAGAAACGGTCGGGCGAGCATTGGGCGTGAGCCAAGAGAGAGAAGGGATTTTGCATCCCCAGACCAGCCGAGCCGAATTACGGTGCCAACAAAATCAAACAAGCCCACCTATACCCGACGGCTCGGGCACACTCTTTTGGCCCGTATCAAACACACCCATATTCTCTGGCTACCAGCAAGGCATGGGAATCATCATGCTTTAACACGGCAATAGATATCGCACAAGACGATATGCTGGGCAAGCGAGCGCAGCAACAATTGGCTAGACATGGTTACAATTAAGACACCTTCCCGTATCTGTTGCACAACACCCGGCATGGCGACATGTTATGTTGCAAGCACTCCAACACAATGTTTGGTTAGAGGGACCTTTTTAAGTTGGAACTAAAAAAATTCCTTTTAAT